>OZ026630.1:14782135-15029635 GCA_964020975.1 Hermodice carunculata
GAGTGGACAGGAAGCACCGGAGCGGATGCACAACCTGATAGTTCCCCGGTTACAGAGGAACCAGAACCAGCAGCTATATCCGAGTCACAGTCAGAACCAGCAGCTGTAACCGAGTCACAGTCAGAACCTGCAGCTGTATCCGAGTCACAGTCAGAACCTGCAGCTGTATCCGAGTCACAGTCAGAACCAGCAGCTGTATCCGAGTCACAGTCAGAACCAGCAGCTGTATCCGAGTCACAACCAGAACCAATAGCTCCATCCGAATCACAACCACATCCAGAATCTGAGTCAGAACCCGTCGTTCAGTCGCAAGAAGAAAGTGAAACCACCGAGCAATCACCAGAACAGGTCACAAGTGACCTGAACAATGTGGAGGAAAGTGAGCCACAAACTAATAGTGAGCAAACTGAGCAAAGTCAGCAATCCCAAGAAGCTGAAAATGAACCTGAACAATCTGAACCAAATGTAAATAGCGAACAAGCAGGTAAGAATGGACAAACAATCCGCATGTAAAAGAGAATACCTAGACACGTGGAGAAGGGAAGACAAAGCTGCACTAAAGCGTCACGTTACCATCTGCTCTAAATGCACTTCCTTGCACTTCCTAGTCTTGCAACTTTGCATGTAAGTTGCTCGACTGTTCTTCCGTTAGTGCTCACCGTCATATAACGCGCATCATCATATACCAGACTCTCTCAGGTAAAGAGGGGCATGTATACTGGGCATTAATGCACAATATTTAACTTTGTTTACAAGAAGGTACATTCCCCCCTACAGTCCTCGAATGTACCTTGTAGAATTGTAGGTTTCAGAAGGATTGCATGTGATACCTTCATCAAAGGTGCCCTGGCTGCATGATTTACAAGGAGCACCTGGCTATGTAGATTTTTAGACACATGGAAGTTCAAAACGTTCCGTCATCTGAATTTAAGTTGTGATAGATAGTCGGCGAAGACGTCTCGCACACTCTGCACCACATCTCAGTCACGTCCAAACTGAATCACAAGCTCTCCTCGGGACTCGGGGGTCTTGTGTGGGGCAAAAATTACTTGACATCGCAGGGGTATTATCGGTCAACCTTTCTGGATATCCCCTTGCCTTGTTCAGAACATTGTGACAGATTAAAAACACAAGCAATGCAACAACATTTGATGACTAGTTGCTTGTGTAGTCATACCGATAATGTACCATAAATATTCTATGTGGAATCAACATTTTATGCACTAAAGTACTAGGAATTACGCGAGTTACAGTGAAAAAGTATAAATGCACCAATTACAGAATAGCAGCATGATTAGTGTCTTCCGTCAAAGCATATCAGTTGCTGCATTTCTATTTGCTTTTGCGAGTATGTTGTCTTTTTTGTCACCCCTTTATTTCGTCGAACATGCCTTCAGATGCTAACGGTGTGTCATTTTTTTTTTTTTTTTTTTTTTTTTTTTAAAACAATTGAAAGCAAAACTGGTCGGTTTATTTTGTATGCCTGTTTTGTGTCAATGTGTTCCTTTCTTGTGCTTGTGTAAAAGAATTAAAAAAAAAAAACACGCACGCAGGCTGTGAGAGTACTTGATAACTTTTTATAACTTCATTGCACTTTGTACCCGAAAGGTTTTAGTGGCATACAATTAAAAAGATATAAAATGTGAAGGCACAATATTGTTACAACTTATTATTGTCAACCCGTTTTCCTTTTAACAAACATATTGCATACACATTTGCGAACTGCCACTGCCGCTGTCGGAGCAAAGGATGACAATGATGATGATGATGATAATTTAAGGTTCAAATCCATATCAATTTTTATTCAGATACTTACGTTCATTTTGGTAAAAGTCACAATATAAAAGTGTTCCTTCATTTCAATGTCACCGATATTACAAAAACAAACAAACAAACAAAACACACAGTCCTTCTCGTACATTTTCATTAACATAATATTCAAATATGTCTCTATGTTATGATCGTCTTTCAAATTCCTTATAAGTACGTAGTTTAGAACCAGAACCTTGAATCACGTCATCGCTGAACAAGTTGGAATTAAAACTTGGTACATGTTCAGTTCATCTATAAAATGATCTTTATCGGTAATCTGGTCATTTCCGTTCCATATATAGCCTAATCCATTGTCCTGCGTTATCTTTCTTGCTCCAGAAATCCATACATTTAAACCTCCTTCGTCTAAACTGGTGCTATCAACTTTCTGTGATGAAAATACTGTCATTTTTTAATCATGTCTGACGAAAACCATTGCCTGCTCATGCAGACCTTCCAGTGGGATGGTGGTTATTTTTGTCCAGTCACGAAGGGTAGAAGCAACACCACACTGGGTAAAGGGAGCAGGCAAGAGAAATGACTGGCACGCAACACGATCTGTGCAAATGGGGTGATCACTATTTGGCAGCGGTGAAAAAATGGAAGTTTGCCATTTTGCACGCGAATATATCAATACTGATGTAGCAAATTTAACTCTTTCAGTGACAATCACGTCTAACGTCGACCTACTAAAGGGAAACTAGTCTGAATTATCATTAGGATCTCAGATTCGTATTCTTTGTAAAAAGACCCTTCATTTAAGTACATGTACCAGCATACCTGTAGTTCCACAGAAAAGCTGTTGATTCAGTCTAAAATTTGGCATTTAAAAAGTTAATTCGATACCAAACTTACAAATATCAGTGACGCAGTAAACCGAATTTGCGGATTTCTTTCCCCTTGTCGCTAACAAAATATTTACAGGTTACCGTGCGAGATTGTTGATTGCGTTGCGTTCAGGGCTGAATCTGCGCTCTGACAATCAATATAACAGTCTGTGATAGGGTCATGTACAATCGTTTAAATCAGTTGACCCAAGTTGACCCACTTGAGTTTCATTCTCTTCTGCATGCAATGGACGCCCGAGACAAAAAGAGAATGACAAAAATGCAATCTTGTGTTTAAAATGGTATAAAAACGTACAGGCGATATAGTTTCTCCGTTTTTAATTTATACATATAAATGTAAGTCGAGAACGTCGAGTAATGATGAACTGAAAAAGGCGTGTTAATTTATTGTTCCCTGTGGGATTAACCATCGTATTTGATTTAAAAAGGTGAACAAGAACCACAAAAGCATACAGAAGAAGAGATAACAAACGGTGAATCCGAACCCAAAACTGAACAGGCTCCACAACAAAATAATGACTCAGAAACTGCTCAAGGAGAATCAAATGAGCAAACAACAGAAAGCCAGGAACAGACACCAGAAGAGAATAAAACAAATGAAGAGGAAGTAAAAAGTAGTGAACAGACAACTAATGACACAGACGCGGCAGGCACGACAAACGCGGAAGAAAAGACAGGTTTGCAGGCACTTGATGGTGTTGTCATGTTTGACGCATCCGTATTGTTGTGGTGGTTTAGATGGATATTCACACGTGTTACTGGAATGTGCACATCATTGTATTTTTCATCATGTGCAAACCACAAAGATCCAAACACAGTCGGTATTATCAGGGTTGATTATCTCTTATTTCAGTGTATATGTTGCACGCACTTTAATAAGTCATGTTTGCACTTTTAATTGTTGGTCAGTTCGGCTGTACAGTGCGTTTTATGATTTGAACTTCAACAAATTTTATTCAATAAAATACATCGAACACATTTAAGCGTTGGCCATGGCTATGCTTTACTAGGAATCCTCTTGATTTTGATATGTTAACATCCCGGTTAACACATCCTCTAGCGCCTGTGTGAACATCAAGATATGTGCGGTAAGTCAGCTCAGATAGCTGCAGCACGCGAACGTTCCATGCTGTTTTTGCAGTCAATACTTGCAGCAAACGAAAGAAAGAAGAAGAAAGGGAAAATGTGAGCAGGAATACATGTAGTGCAGTTGACAAACGAGTCAAAGTCATTGCAAAATGCATGCATGCTCACACACAGGTCAATTGAAATGCTAGTAGTCATTTCAATTCTGTCGACCAAACTTTGGCGATAAAGATATATTTATATCTACCATTTCCAATGGATAACACTTAATGCTGGGTGTGTTAATTTGAAAAGTAATTATAAGCAGATAAATTATGTAAATCAACGATAGGTATGCACACAAACAAGATTCAATTTGTTTGTTTGTTTTTTAAAGTACCTAGCCACAAAGTAGAAGGGTATTTGCAGGATATGTTGGGCATATGGTTTGCTTTAAAAGAGGTTACCCTCTAATAATGTACAAGCGAACAACGTTCAAGAGGAACAACTTGGGAAAAGGCTCTCGTTGTACCCCACCCACCGTCCAGTCAGTACGTACAGCGACACCTCAGGCATGTGGAACAACTTGCAGATTTGTGTATTGCAGTTGCACCACTCCTTACAGTTGCTAAAGCAACCGGTACACAATATGGCGCAGCCAAGCCCAAAGAAAGCTGCACAACTGTCATTATTTATTGATAAGGCTAAGTGTTCGATACTTGATGTAATAAAAATACATAGATGTTACACGTTGAAAAAGCTACATTTCTTTGGTACCGCTGCTACGTCTCTACATACGTTTGCACTAGTATTAATCTGATTGAACAAAGTATACTTATTAGAAAGTGTTTAAAAGCTACGCTACAATCAAGTGTACATTCATAATTCAGTACCAATATACAGGGCGGACGTACCCACAAATCGCCAGAGCTTGCTAAATTACAGTAGCATTTTAAGGCGCCAATAAACGGGTTCAAAATAGATTTTTAAAGAAATTTATTTGGCAATTACATAGCATTTAAAAAAACATAAGATGACTGTTGTGATGACCGCTAGTAAAAGTCAAGCATTAACGGAAAGCTAGACATGTGTAGCCACAGTAGGTGACAGGGACTTGAGCCACACCCCTGTTGTCCGCTGCGCTCCCGAAAAGATACACAAAATATACGGTGGTGGATGGCATAGAGGGCTTCAAAATTGATTAAAAAAAATCATGTCTACCAATAGAAATCATGTACACACACGACGGGCACTTCTACGTTATATTCTGCACTCTGCATGCATACAGCACCAACACCAAGGGATTCACGCATAAACAACAATCCTGCAGCCTTGCTTTTCATGTGTAATTGCTTGCTACAACCCAAAACTGTATTCATAGTCACCAGATGTTTGTTATGTTGGTCACAAAATGCACAATGGTTTTGGATTTATTTACTGCAAAAATATTTATCATGGATTGATATCAACACGGATTTGTTGATTTCTAATTCCTCTCGGTACCACTGGGTATTAGACGATGATACCATACACGGGTCATTTCATTGACAAGGGAACCAGTAGATTTTTCCGGCACCTTAAATAATCTGTGCCAACAATGATAATTTTTCAGTGTGCAGCAAATATTCTGTGTTTTTATGTACTCTTCGACATAGCTTTGCATATTACTTTCTAGAAAATATACTTTCAGTCTTTCTATTTAATATTCTGAAGGCTATAGGTGATAATTCATTGGCGTCATAGGAATATCATTCACTTCATGTACAGTGAAAGCTTAATGTAATTACACGATACGTTTTCTGCAAAATGTCTGAATATATAAAAAAAAATGAGTCAAAAAGCACATGAATTTGACTTTAAATCCCTCAAAACCCGAGCCTTTAAGTGAATATGTTGGGTATCTGAGTGTCCGTATGATGAGGTTTCACACAATTGTGATGCAACGACGTCAGTGGCGAATCATCCATAGTCCATGTATTATACAATGTGATATTAACCTTAATTAACAAAATAAACGCATGTGAGTGAATGTGACTGTTGGTGCTGTACTGTTGTGTACTGTCGTTGGATGTGGCAGTATGGTCATCTTAGTGTTGTGGTTTTGTTAAGCATATTTTGCGACTGGTTCCCGCAGGTGCAGAACCAGCAGCGGAGGCAGCACCAGAAACAACAACAGAAGAACAGACACCGGCTGAAGGTGGAGTCTTCGATCAACAGCTGATCATCTTATGCTATAACCTTGCAATCTGTCTTCTTATTCTCTCACATAAAAGTCACGCTTGTCACGCTGTTCCTTTTTTGCCTCTAGGCTGTGCTGTCATTTTCTTTTCTTTTACCTCATCCGTGAAAAACAAGCATACCTGCAACATTTTTTCAAAAATACCGAATACTTTGGCAAGTCATAGGTTTCTGAAGCTGACACACTATCTACTGCCTTGTCTTAGGGAGTAGCACGCAGAGCAAATTAAAGCCACCGACATGTAAATTTCATGTTAAAAATATATTTCATATTATTTGTCTTTATAAACGTTTCTTGAATTGCTGTTCATACATCGTTTTGTTCGCAAACCTAACATAATCGATGAATTAGTCAGACGAAATAAACTTTGCTCGTTCTGTTCCAAAATTCAAAGCAATGCATTTCTTTCAATGGTGATAAAACCAAATCAGATTATTACGTTTACAAAATACACACTGCGGCAGAAGTGTTATCAGTTGGTGGATTTTGTCCAAGCAATATTAGGTTTTTGTAAAGTAGTCAGCATTCACGATGTCTAATTTGACTAAATCCAGAATCAATATAGAAGCCAGTCATCTCGAAATCCCCTGTCTGCTCTTGTACATTGCCTTTAATGAGCGTCATTTAGGCTACCCCTAGTTTAGGCTACCGGCTTAGAGTGATAATTTTCGTTTCTTGCAACGAGTTAATTTGCCAAACTCAGCGAACACTGCTTATTTTATGATTATCAAATGCAGGAGTATAGAAAATATTTACTATTGAGGCCATGTTGAGAAACCTGGTGTATCGATACATCTACATCCGTTTATTTTGGAGATTCGCATTGCTTCTTTGAACGGTCGTTTAGCATGCACTTGTAACCATAATAGATCAATAGATTCATTTGTCGTCTCCTCCAGCCACCATCTACCATATGTTCACGCTCCTGCTTCTTTCCTCCAATCTTTCGCTGTTTAAATTATTTATCTTGTTTCATCGAAACAAGCAAAATATTTCATCAGCAATTATGGTACCATTGTGAACTTACAACACTGGGAACCATGTTTTGTTTAATCACACAGCACGTGATCTTGGCTAATATTCAACTGTATTATATACATTTATATGTCTTCGCATTTCCACTAGATTCTGTGTTTTCTAACTTTTTCACCGTTTTAATTAAATTATTGGGTTCTTAGGTACCGGTAGCTATATAGGATACCGGGAGTCTATGTATTTTATATGTATATAACATGAATGCACTTTGGATCAGACTAAACAACTGTAGTTTCACAGCATAATGACGCGTGGTATACATCGATTTTCTAATCAATTGCATGTCAACCTTGCTAATCGATCATTTGAATAAATTAATATATAATATATTGATGTAAGAATTAATGCACCCCAATTTAACTGTATGTATTCGAGGTAATTGATTTGTTGCACAGTGAAAAATTAATATTTGTAAATCAATACTGGAAAGTAATAAAGATCTATGCACATTCACATCCTAACATTTCTCTCCATGTAAATAGTTTTAGTACAGAACAAGGGCCAGTTAATAAAAACATTGTGGTTACTTCTTGCAGTTCTTGGTAGTCATTATAATGAATAAATCATATATTTTCTTTTTCTTTTTATCTGTTTCAGAATCATAAAAGGACCAATGACCGAGCAACTGTGATCATATTGGGGGGAGGCAATTTTTCTAAAACCTCAAGTCATGTCATGGAGAGAACGAATTTGGATACATACACCCTCCTGTGATAGGCCGGGCCGGATGCAGTCCCAGTCATTCCTTCTTTTCATTGCCATCGCAACAACTCCGGCTGCTGCTTCTGTGGAACTGTTTAAAAAACAATGACATGCAAAACTGATATTAACACTATATTTCTGACAGCAGGAACGGATTCTAAATCTGTCCACTGACGGGGCTAGGGCTGGGTGATGTCTAAGTGAAAATATATCAAATTGCATGTTTGCATGCAGCAAACATGTGCAGCTTAATTTGTTTAATCGAGATCAACAGAAGTTATGTAATTATTGCAATGTAGGAAAATACGGAGAATGAAATTTTCATGGGGTATCCAAAAAAGACATGTGCAGCATGGCAGTCGTTCTCTTGCTCTTACTGTCTTCATATATTTGCTTTATGTTTCCCGTGCAATTTTGATAAGAAAAAAAAAAAAGACAAACTATTTTTTATACAGTTTTGGCCTGGTAACAGTAAAGACGGGCCATGTTAACCACTAGCATATGTAACGTATGTATTATTTTTAATAACAGCCTGGCAAGGAGAAGTCAAACTGTTCACTGACAGATGTTGTATTCCACAGAGGAAAACATCGTCTCAAAGTTACGTGTTTACTTCTCTTATATGGTGCTTCATCTCCACTTGAAACCGTCTGGTGATTTGACAGTTGATGGTGAGATTTCCGTGCAATCGATAATTGTGCAATGAAATCTATAAGCTCTTTGAACAGATCCACGTTTGGATTATGTATAAGGTCAAGGACGTACGTACACACATGTGTGAACGTACGTCCCTGATAAGGTCATTGGGATAAGCCTAGAATTCTTGAGTGTCAAGAGGGATGATCGTTATCACAGGGCAGCATTGGTCTGACAATACCGATCGTATCTGATTCGCCAAGATCATTTTTATGATCTTACAAAGACAGTGCTGAGCCTACTAATTCAAGTTTCTTGAGTTTATTCCATGGGTAACATTGATTTACGTAATGATATTTGTTGAAGATCACTGCAGGCTTTTATTATCAATATTCATACAGTGATTATTTAGCGAAGGCCAGGTCTGATGGAAACTGTACCACCTCAATCCTGTACATACGACGCACCAGTCCGGGATAGTGCTACAAAAGATCACCGTAATGTATATACTTGCCAAATTGCTCAGAAACGAGCGGGTTGTACATGCGATTGGTGTTCTCCATACTACGCAGAAAGTTAGTTCTAAAGCGCTACTTGAAGAGCAAAACCATTTTCAGTACATATACAGAAAAGGCAATAGAAATACCTTGTTACCACAACATCATTGCTTTGTTTGCCGAACTGTTCTCGCAATGGTTAAACTTATTTGTGATATTTGTACATATATTATATATTTTAGTATATAATTAGAAAAATTATACTTGAAAATTATTTTCAGTACCTTGTTACAACCAGGCCAAATCTCTGAGTGATTAAAAGCACCACGGATTAAAATCTCAGTATTATAATTGAAAGTATGCAAGAAAATAAGTCAATGTGTATAAACTGTCGCCTGGACGCAACAGCGGAATAAAGTCTGATTTTAGAACTTGTTTTGTTTTGTCTTAATTCAGTGCATCAATAGCCTAACGTCTACTGATTCGATAGACACTCTGGACCTTTTTGTGTATATAGGCTGCATTGCAGGTTATATGTCAGTACGGATGTATACCAATAACAATAATTCATTTCAACCATATATATATATATATATATATATATATATATATATATATATATATATATATATATATATTGATATATATACACACACACACACACCATTTCTTGTTTTATTCAATAATTTTAACATTAAAATATGGTGTATAAAGAAAGACGTTTAAAGTATTTAGTCATATCATCATATAGTTTTTGATCATTTGTTATAAATAAAATTAATTATATCGCCAATTGAATTCTATACGTAAAGATTCGTTATTTCATGATATGTTTAAATACGACTTCGCTAACGCATAGATGATAAATGTTTCCTGGTAGGTGGGGGTCAAAAGACAAGAAAAACTGTCCTGACGGTACAGATCCAACTTTTTTTTTTAATTCAAACCCCCAAGACAAACAGATATTCACATCTACATATTCAACGACTTTATTTTAGTGAAGGAGTAAATCGCCTTTTGTTATTGTTAAGGTGAGCAAGTGTATTATGTAGAAATATGCAATAAGTCTAAATGTCAAAATACTGAATAAGATCTTAAATGGCATCCAAATAGAAAACCATTTCTTGTTTTCTTCAGTGTTTTGACATGAAAATAAACTGTCCAACTTAAAAAAATACTTTGCGTGAAACATAAGAGGCCCACAACTCTTCAAACGTGAATCAGAGCTTTATCAAACCGTGAAATGTGAATTGACATTGCCATAAATCATGAACAGTGAAATACAAATTTTGTCCAGTGAATTGTAAAATATACCTTTTCACCGTCTTCTTCCGTGAGCTCTGAAAACACATTTTTTCCGTGATCCGTGATCGGATCTCCACTGTTATACCTCAAATGTCAGAGAAAGTTCATAAATTCAATCTTGTCTCTCTTATATCTTACTTTTCAAGAACATATTTGGCTTGTATGAAAAAAAATATCATGAATAACGGTGTCTCAATGCAATAATAACAATTGTCAGATTCAGTCATGTCCCTTTTAAAGTCGGAGTTTGTGCACCACAATTCGATAAAGTAATGAGATTTGGAAAGTTTGTAACTTTTGTTCCTAGGGTGCATCTAAAGAACATTTTTAATATTTCACGCCATTTTTCATCATGAAGCAAGTTAAAAATTCCGAACCGTCTACCTTGACATTTAACAGCATCTTTGAACTTTGTATAAATAACTATCTATATCTATTAAGACCACATTTTCCAGCCCCTTAGATGGTCTTAATGGGGAGATTCCACTGTATATAATGATTTGTTTTGTCAACCCATTAAGTTGGTTAATAGGTTGATGCCCAGAGAACACAACAGCAGGTTAAACAAGGATATGTGAATGTATAAAGCAGATAACAAACAATAAAGGGTCTAAGTATTGAAATCAGGTTCAGGGAATGTAACATTAGAGAGAATGTAACTTTTTTTGACTTAACAGATTGCTTTCTACCCATGAAGCGGGAATAATTCTCATTGCCATTCCGGCAAAAGGGGATGGTCTGAATTGATATAACGATTCTAGTTCCTATTCTTTGTAAACTGACCTTTCACTGAAGTACTAGCAGACCTGCAGTTCCAGAGACCACGAGATTGGTCCAGGTTAACATCTTTTCTGGGCGCACTTTGGGCTCAAAGCGCACAGAGGAAAGGTTTTGACTTTGTCAAAACATGGCACTAAAAGAGCCCAAACATTCTACCATTCTACGAATTCCACGAAACACAAGCTCCTGTGAAAGAATCTACCCCCACTGAATCTAAACTCTTTACATTGAAAAAAAGCGCTTCTCCGGGTTGGTAGTTAGACTCTCAAGAAATGTAGAAAATACTATTTAAGTTCGACTTTTTGAAATGTGTTTTTCTATATTTTGGGTTTTTACCATCCCATACTTGAAATTTTGATGCCGTCATAAAGAGCTGCATTAATCTGAAATTAAACATTCATTCTCCATATCAGTTTTGAGAATACTTTAACAGATGATTTTACTTTTGGTGAATTGCGTTTTCAGACAAAATTACTTCATGAGATTGGACTTCTTAAACTGTTTTTTAATCTATATGTATTAATGAACATATAAAATCTGTGAAACACCTGAAGATTTCACAACCATGTTTTAGGTATTAATGATGGACTTACAACCTTCCCTACGTCTTTAAAAGACACTAGTTTAGGATCACAATTGGTTATAAATCTTACTATTTTTTACAATGAATCTACTCTTTGGCATATATACATTGATCATTATGGATGATAAAACGTAGAAATCTCTTGTTTATGTCCTGCTAGTATCTTTGCTTTAATTCTATAATCTGTGTTAAGTAGGGAAAAAAGAGGTTGCAAATTTGTCTAAAAATACGTTGTTTGTCCTTTTGGGGTATGGAAAATATCACTCCTCTGCTTCAGTCTATGGAAAATCTGCCAGATGTTGAAGCATAGTTTAAACGATCAATTACTAAAACCTTAATTTCAGCCAAAACATAAAGGTGGACACGATCCGTGCAAGGGTTCTTGCCATTTTTCGAAGAGAGTCTTCTGTGTTATTTTCTTCCTTTACGGTGGACATATTACCATTTTCTGTCATGATTTTTCAAAGGTATAGAGTTGTCCCGTTGCTTGTTCAAATTCACGTGCATGCATAACGAAGCATGTGTAAAACATGTCGTAAAATCCCACGTGCCCATGCTACAATGTAGATAATATAATTATTATGGAAAAAATGAGATAGTGGACATTAAATGAAGATAAACAAGGATGATATATCACTTCTGGTTGCTTATTTCATTGAAGGTACTCGATAATACTTTTTTGCCAGATGACAACAAAAGCCTGTGATCAATATCATGATTTGTTTAGTCAATCTGCAGACGTAAAAAAAAGGAAAAAAGTGACAGTTTTCCCGCAATAAATGATACGTTTGGTAGAGTTTGTGACTTGGCTGTAAATGTGTGCGTAATGTAGGTACCACAGAGCTAGTATGAATACTGTAAAGCTCTACTACCGCCATCCTTTTATCAAATTGATCATCACTGCCACGCGATTGGTATTTTCAGCCTGTTAGTTTTTGACTGATAGCACAAGACAAGAGTCAGGATGTCGGCTGAGCAGTCTCCACATGTACAGTTGACCTAGCTACGAGGAAAAAATGATCTTGTCCCGTATGACACTTATGCATTGAAAATATATTCATTGCTGACATTTTGCAACTTAAGGCTGGAATGAGGGTGGGAGACACCTGGGGGAAATGACACCAAAAAGCAATTTTCCTCCCACAGCGTTATGTATTAAAAGGTGATATTTTCTGTTAGCAGTGTAAAGAAGGGCGGTGTAGCCTTTAAATTCAGATGAGGTCCAGGTTACAGTCTTCTTAGATACACCAAGTGGATATGTCCTCTTTGGATCACAGACTTTACTTGCGCAATGTTTACAGGGAAAATCTTTGGTTGTATTTACTTCCCTGTTACAGGTATATTTTTTCTTCTTTCGGGGACCCAATGACGGAGTGCTCAGACAAAAGCTTCTGTGTGAAAAAAAAGACTCTACCCAAACAAGTTTTATGGAGACTGGCAATCATGGAATAGCCAATAAAATTAGAAAGAGATTTCTGACCCTAACAACGACAAAATATTGGTGTCTCCACGGGAGACGGAGACTGGAGGCGAGGCTGCTTATTTAGACAGGAGACCAGGCTGCTTGTTCTGACTTCGCTGGTGAAAAACTAGGTCCAGTTTACATCTACCAATTATCAAGTATACATGTCAACCAAATCTCCACCGCAACTACACGTATAAACACTTAAAACAAGCTTTTTATCTATAGCTGTTCACTTAAAACAAGCAACTTGTAAAAACATTATATTTGCAGTTGCCAAAACAGCTGCAATAGTTTTTATATATTATCATGGACGTATAATTCTGTATCATACGTCCATGATATTGTAAACTCTACAGGTTTGTATCTATACATCATTCAGTTGTAATCGTGGATTCTAAAGAATCGGCAAAGAATAGCACTGCAACGGATTGGCTGTGGGGCCCATTTGCTTGCCAAACTTAAGGCCCTGCTCCAAATACGTTCAACTGTGAATTAAGTCCATACACGGTATATGTTCATGTGAGCACGTGGTTTTATGTTGTTAGAATAATGTTTGCATTCTATGTTACATATTTTAGTTACTTTCCTCTTCTATGGTACTATTTGAGATGCTGTATGGTGCTTACATATCTCCTCCTTCAGTACCGTGACTCTACTCGCAGTTCGATGCATGTGAATACGACACAAATGCTCGCACAGTCCCAGGAACTTACTGCGGTGTTGTCAACAGTGGCACCAACTCTATGCAACCACGGTCGTAAAAAGCCACCTGTCCTTTGTGAACATAACGTGTAGGCTACTTAATGTTAATTTCTTTGTTAATTTACCTCCAGTGGATTAATTCACGCGCTGCGCATATCCATTGTCACGTTCTCTTGCCTGCGGAGCTGACCACACAGAGCAGGTACCACATAGGAATTTTTGTGCCGACCTTAGTAGAACCAAGTTGCCCCCCCCTCCACACACACACATTATCATGCTCAGAAGTATAAAAAGAGCATACAAACATACGTTCACACCTACACATACACATACAGAGAGAGAGAGAGAGAGAGAGAGAGAGAGAGAGAGAGAGAGAGAGAGAGAGAGAGAGAATTTGATTGTGGTGAAACAGTAGAGCATAGATACAGTTTGTCGTGCTGCAGTCCTTCCAGACATACCAAAGCAGCCAAACACTAACGTCTGCTGATTCATATGATTATGGATATATTTGCACCTATGAATAACCAAACACTTGCATCTAATTTGTCAGACGAAACATACATTTTTTCATAAAGCTTCACATTTTAAATAATTGATCACAGCTTCAAGGCCACATAAATGATACTTAAACATACAATTTGGTACATACGTGTGACAAGGAATATACCACGTACCATGTATTATGCTGGTGAAGTGGTTCACAATACAAAGGCAAGCAAGGACAGTTAGCAAACGGTTGCCACAACCAAGGAGGCTAGCCTCCTTGCTACAACAAAGATAGCCTGAGGGTTCTTCGAAATGTACTTTTGGCTTCCTACAACATCGACTTATCGTTAGTGGTTCGGGAAATAGTTTTTATCAGGACCAGTGTTTTATGATCAACATTTATTCTCATTTGTTTATCTTAACATGTTTACAGACTGTGTAAACTAATATCAACCTGTAAAGATTTAAAATCCATTTCAGGAACGCAGGATTTTACAAATAACAGATCATAGTCCCGGGATCATAGTACACATAATGTGCTAGTGATGTACTGTATGACAGTTCCCGCCTTGTCTTTCCACTGCTTGGATGATACGGCCATTAGATTCCATTATTGCCTCTTCCCGCTATTTAATCAATTCATCGCAGATAGATCATGTTGCACACGGAATTCACCTGCATTTGTCTTTGATAGGTTTATATATTTTAGCTCACTTGTCACGTCCAACTTTTGGATCCTGATTCTATACTGACACATCAAAGGCATTTATAGTTTTTGCATAAGATTTCATTGTTCTTTTTCTGAGTTTTTTATTCGGCCAAATAGTATACTTGCCATTCATGTGCTGGAAAAGGGCAAAACCACAGAGCTGTCAAACCAAATGCACGGGATTTGAGATCTGCTTCTTAGTGTCGACTTGATCAAAAGTAATCATACATTATTGCGTTTGACTCCTAAGCGACTTTTGTTTTATAAGGTCTCACGTTCCAATATTTTGCCTCCCTGTCTGAATTGTAGCCACAGCCTTGGACAGAACAATTTTTGCCTTATCCGCTGGCTTTGCGTGAGGTAACATAGGGCACCTTGACAAATAATGACAATAAAAACAATGTTAGACAAATAAGAATATATGTGTCTTTGACTGAATTAAGTCATAAAACCAGGCAGAGCCTATCTGTCTTCAAACTCCTTAGCCAAAACCGGCGTAAATCTGTTGAGCGAAAGGAATCTGCTGCGTATTCTGCGTGCCCGACTCAGAAGTAGTGCACTTTGCACTAATCCCAGATCAATACTGGCACATTTGAAAGTCAAGTGAAAGCCTCTGCCTGTCTTTTTTCCTTCAGGGTGCAATTAAATAAAAAGTTGAAAAAGTAAAGCGGAACTTGATACACGTCATAATTGAACTGTTCCTCAGATTGCAGGGGACCTATACATACACTTGTCTCTGAGATTACTGGAAGAATTCGAAAATCTTTTATTAAAGACAAGAGGATGCAGCAAAACTTTTTTCTCCAGAAACCTGAACGTTTCATAAAGGAGTAAGCAAATACTTATGTAATTGATCGTCGGGCCACCCGGGAAACGGTGGATATTTGTACGTCCAAAGGGTGAAATGTGTGCTTCTTAGTGTCGACTTATCGCCATAATATAAAGTGTACACAACAATATTAATGCATCATGCCATATCAGCATATAAAAAAGCAAAATGGATCACATTATACGTTCTTTGGACGATAATATGGCAATGACGGATAATGCAATACAATACAAGAAAATGGAATATAAACCGACTGGAATGCCGTAGAATAATTAGGTTTACACATAAGAGCTGTATTCACAAGGCCTATTTGTGCAGCCATTCCCTGAGCATTACCCAAAATACTATTTGTCTTCATAGCGGCTGCGGTTGAATGGTTACATGTTTCTGGTAATCTCTTTTCGTGATCCGTTGTTTGAACTGCCAAAAAGGCTTATTCACCTCCTGAAAGGGAAAGAGGCTTAAAACGGCCATTTAAATGCAGTGAAGCGCATAATTCCTCTTATGAGAGTCCATCACCCGTCTAGTCCCCTACTTCGATGAAAACAACAGTAAACAAACGTATAAGAAAGCACCATAAACGTATCTTGAAATGGATGATCATTGTCAGTTGGTCCCTGAAACATAATACTTTGGACATGGACGTCCGTAAGTCCATAAAGTCAGGGGCAATGTCCATTTAAACCGATGTCCATCAATCACAGATAGCAGAAGCCTAGAGGCCTGAATTTCGAATGACCCTTGATAATATGGTACCAAAATTTAAAGCCCCCAAATTCTGTTCTGTATAGGTTCGCCTATGCGTCCATCAGTTTGAAACACAGTGCTCAAGGTAAAGGGTTCATTTGCGTAGTTTAGACGATTTATTGACCTTCATGTGCGTTTGAAATATCGGTGTCTTTGAAACCTTTCAAAGCTGGCCAGAAAAGAGATTAATACAGGACTGTGCCCTCTTTTCCAATTACCAATCAAAATAGGCCTACAGTTAGATCAGCCACCGCGGCTTTGTATGTGTTCGTTGTTTACACCATGCTTCATATTTTATGATTCGTTGTTTGATATCATATATATATATATATATATATATATATATATATATATATATATATATATATATATATATATATATATATATGCCTATACACACACACACACACACACACACACACACACACACACCAAGCAGGCATCCCACGAGACCTTGATGAATGTTTTGGTCGATAACCTTGAATCCTTTTCACGATCACAGGAAGAACAACTAGGCTCATTTTGGTGCTTCTTGAAAAGCCAGTGGAGATTTGACACTGGTATACACACTACTGAAATATTTCCGGCACCATGGAAGGAAGAGGCATCGTTGGGTAACACGCAAATACTCATGGGAGAGGACGTCAGTCTGTGCGTGGTTTCATACACGCGTTTGTGGGAGGGCTATATCAAAACAGTCCATCGGATGAGCTATTTGTCTCAAATTGTAAAGAATATGTGCAATAAATGAATAATAACATATTAACATAAAAGGCATTGAGCTCGTGGTTGCTATTATCTTTTGACACCAATGAAAGTCAGGTAAGCCATCGACTCTGGCTGGCTAAAATCTCTTGGGCTAACCAACTGAAAACCAAAGCATCGGTTCGCATTGATATGTACCATTTCAAAATCCTTCATCATGCTATACTTTCATCACGTTTAATTCTCTGACGGATAAGTACTGCCGATCAGGGAAAAAAAAAAAAAAAAAAAAAACCAGTCTGGTTTCATACTGGTGGATGGAACGGTGGACGAGTTAATGCTTCAGTGCCATGAACGTCTACTGACTTACAAAAGAAACTAGAAAAGATTTGCTTCACAGCAAATCTGGGTGCCTTCAAAATGAGAAGTTTGAAATGCTAAACTTTGCCATTGTTCAACATAATCTAAATTTTGTGTAGTAGCCTAATATGCATAAATTGAAATGCTATAGCTTTGGTTTTTGGTTCATTGGATGTAGCCATATCACAAACTTATAAACTAAAGTTTGAATGACACCACTGTCTGTAATAGTTTTGAAGCTATCCAAGATCTTAACTTTGTATATTTGCCTAATTTGCACAAGTAAAAATCCTATAACTCTGGTTCATGGAGGGTGGTTATGTCACAAACCTACAAATTGAAGTTGGAATGGTACCTCTCTGTATAATAGTTTTGAAACTTTGCGAGATTTACATTTTTTGGTATTCTCTATTTGCATTAATTAAAATCCTACAACTTTGGTTCAGGGTTCTACAACTTTGGTTCATAGTTCATTAGATGCGGTTATGCCACAAACCTACAAATTGAACTTAAAATGGCACTTCATATAATAGTTTTGAAGTTATTCAAAAGATTTAAATTTTGTGTATTCACCTAATTTGCATAAAATATAATTTTACAATTTTGGTTCATTGGATGTGGCTGTGTCACAAACCCACAAATTCAAATTGGAATGACACTGCTATCTATAATGGTTTTGAAGCTATTCAAGATTTAAATTTTGCATATTCACCTGATTTGCATGAATTAAAACCCTACAACTTTGGTTCTTGATTCATTGGACGCAGCTTTGCTTTAACCTATAAATTGAAGTTGGAATGGCATCTCTATCTATAATAGTTTTGGAGATATTCAAATTTCAAATTTTTCAAAGATCCCAATGAGCATAATTTGAAATTCTACAGCTTTCATTTACTGTTCATTATATTGGCAGGTATCACAAACCTATACATGCACATTGAAATTTTGTCTCTATCTGCAATAGTTTGGAAGATATGGAGCTTTTAAAATTTTAATTGTGCCTAATTTGCATAACTTTAAACATCATGACTATTCCAAATCTGGTGCACAATTTCACTGGTAGATCAGTCAACATGGCATGCTTGGTGGTTTTTGGAATAACAGTATCTGAGAAAAACTCCGGACAAATTTGGTCGTAAAGAAGAAAGAAAGAAGAACTGTAAAAGAAGATTTGCTTCACAGCAAATCTGTCTGGGTGCCTTCAAAATGAGTGGCTATGTCACATACCTAAAAATTTGAATTGAAATGACAACTGTATATATAATAGGTTTGAAGCTATTCGAGATTTAAATTCTGCAAAATTACCTAGTTTGCCTGAATTAAAATCCTACAACTTCTGTTCATGGTTTATTGGATGCAGCTTTGCCACAAACCGATAAATTAAGTTGGAATGGTATCTCTTTCTATAATAGTTTTGGAGATATTCAACTTTTAAATTTTTCAATGCCCCTAATTAGCATAATTTGAAATTCTACAACTTTGATATACTGTCCATTATATTGGCAGGTGTCACAAACCTGTGTATGCACAATGAAATTTTGTGTCTGACAAGTTTGGAAGATTGTGGAGCTTTTAAAATTTTAATTGCCCCTGATTTACATGATTTTAAACATCATGACTATTCCAAATGGATGCACAATTTCACTTGTTAGGTCAGTCACCATGGCAAGTTTTCAGAATAATAGTGTCTCAAAAAAACTACAGGCCAACTTGGTCGTAAAAAATAAAGAAAGAACAAAATGTCTGGATTGGCACCCAAACATAATTTCTCAAACACACAATACCAGTACTTGCTTATACAGTGAAACCTCTCTACAGTGGGCATCCTTGGGACCAGAGAAAAGTGCCCACTTCCGAGAGGGTCAGCCCTTCTGGGCACTATGGATGAGTATATGTGCATGTACATGTACATCATCATGCATGCACATATATATGTAAAGTGTATACATATTATAAATCAAGGTGTGTATACATGCAATACAGAACTGTCTTAATAGTTCCTTTATTACATAAACAAACTTTAACAGACACCCCTTACAGGAAACCACATGAATACATGTACTTGTAAACTGAGACAATCACTATTTTGCCTCAGTATTCCTTGTCTTGGCCATGAAGAACAGGCTTCACTGGTAACAAGAAAATAAAGACATGGAAGTGTCCACTGAGATGACACAAATCCACACTGTATCAAAATTCACAAAGTTGTGAAAATAGTCATTGAGGACTGGAAGACCATACTTTGATGGGTCCAGCCGACTCCTGCACTGTATGTAGTCTATTTTTTAACAGAGGGTACGCTCAGGTTTATTCTGTCTAGAAGTCCAGCAGCCTGTGCCCCTTGGGACTGACAAGCCCAGCAGACTCATAGCCTTACGCAAAATCAGACAGCTGAGACATCGGTGTCAGTCATGGTGCACTGACTGCTCTGTCCAGCCCTAGTGGGAACTATAGCCTGCCTGGTACATATGGCAGCATGGAGCAGATCTGTTTCTGCATGAACAGAAAGAGATTCTCTGTATTTTATTGAAAATCTCATTACACAGTTGTTGGGAGCCCCCCCCCCCCCCCTTCAATTTGCTACAAGACCCAAACCTTCCAAATTATACACCTAGCATGCATGGCTAGAAGGCTGCCTATGAAACAGGCTCAAGCTCATTTATTATGAATGCAAAATGGTTGCCTTGCACCATGAAGGTCTATGCAGCAATAGAAGTCCTGGATACTTGTGTATTGTTGGGAAATTCAGTGAATTTAACATACATTAAGGTTCCCCAAGTTTTGTTTCCATGCTATTGGATTTGCCAGTTGTCTCAATCCTACGTGTGTAAGTTAAAACTTTGTGTCTTAAAAAACTCCAGACAAATTTGGGTGCCATGGAACACAAGAAAAAACAATATGTCTGGGTTGGCACGCAGACATAAAGAAAGAAGAAAAGAGAAAAGAATTCTTGGAAAAACAAAATGTCTGGGATGACACCCAGACATAACTACTTGTAGTCCACCATGATATCATGTCAACTAGCAGTGCAGAGGCCACTTTGAGAAAAGTAGCTTAGTTTTCGAGAAAGCTTACATGGCCTGTCCTAAAGCAAAAAATATCTTTCTCGTCCATCTGAATATGACGGGGAGATATTGAAAATCAAATTACAAAGTTTGGAAATCTGAGATCAAAGGTCATTTTTTGAAAAAATTGAAGGATAGAAGCCGTATTTTATAATCAACGAAGTTTTATATATTAGAATAGAAAGATGAAACTTACCATAAAGTATCAGGATACTATGCTTTGAAAAATACATATGTCACGCTTGACCAACTTGCAGGTCAAGGTCATTTTGATTAGCTCTAATGGCGAAAAATGTAAAAAAAAAAAAAAAATGAAAAAAAGCATCCTTTATATTCCTCTTGTATTGCGAAATTTGTTGAAGAGGTTTGATGTTGATGTTAGTGTAATGCGTTAAGGTGTACAGAAGATTATAGATTCAAAATCTTTTTAATGGAACTTTATTTAACTTTATCATTTGTGAAACAAAAATTTCCTTACAATTTTTGATTCTGTGTCAATCAGCGTATTCAATGCACCATCATACCATAACGTATTATGTAATGAGCTAATAAATATGGAAGTATGCAAATTAGTACAAAATGGTGTTAATAAATGATACCCATATGTGCAATGCCACAAGGGAAGCACAGGTAAAGAAACACAGGAGTCAGTTTTCGACCATTCTGTCATGAAAATAATTTCATTGCAACACCTCTCTTAAAACACAAAATATGATTGCAGCAACGGTATTTCCATGGCAACAGTCTGAGAACTGTAAGTTCAGGGTAGCAGTCAAGGTAGCCTTATTATTAGGCTGTATGTCAGATGTGGGCTTCTTATAGAAGTATAGTCTTCAAATGACATGCAATCAATTACTTGACACATTTATATACCCATGAATCGAAAGCTGATTTTCTGTGGCTTACTGCAAGGCTAGTTAGAGCAAAACTAGTTACAATTGAGATACAAATTCCCAGCTGGAGTGCATACAATGCAGTCATTACCACAAAAAAATCCTGATGTTACACACATTGGTCACATGCCTTTACTTTGTGCCCCACCAACAGACACATCAGTTTTGTACACAACCCTTCAACATTTGTGTACTGTTACTCAGTAGCTAGGTATGGAACACTGTGTCGTGACTGCAGAGCAAGCCATCTACAAAATTGTCAAAGATATTCAGTTACAAAAGCCAGATGAATTTGGCCATCTTGTATTGCGTATGGGTGGCTTCCACATTGTAATAAACTTTCTTGCCACTATTGGCAAAATCATGGATGGTTCTGGTCTTGCAGAATTGCTAGAAAGATATGGTATTTATGGTTCAAACACAGTAAAAAATCCTAAGTGGTTAATCCTACAAGAGAAGTGTCTGCTTGTACAAACTCTTGCATTGTGCATTATGGCAACATTTATGGGGATCATTTGAGGATCATTGTGAGCAACGCGAGATCTCTATTCAGTTTGTTAGAGTTTTTGATCAAAGCTGTGGAGACATATGATGGTGACAGGGCAAGGGCTGTTGATAAACTAAATGCCGACTTTAAATCTCTCGTGCAGCAAATTGAATGTTTCAGAATACATGGATGTGCCAACTCCAAGACCTTTGCTTTCTGGGATCAGCTGCTTCATCTGATAGATCTCTTGCTTAGTCTTATCAAGGCAGATCGAAATGGCAATTGGCCACATTCACTTGATATGACTGCTGGTATCATAACATTTGTAACAGCAGCTGGTCATAAGAACTATGCCCAGGATTTACCACGATACTTTTATGACATGAAGTCATTGCCAGATGTAGCACCAGAGGTTCATGGGAAATTTATCAGAGGAAACTTCATAGTCAAGAGAGTATCTGGTAAATTCAACCAGGTTTCACCAGATCTGGCACTTGAACAGAGTGCAAATCATGATGCCAAGACATCAGGTGGCATCACAGGTATAACTACAAGGGTGGAAAGTCTAAGAAGGCATGATGTGACCCAAGCACAAACTTCTGAAATTGCCAGGCTGTCAGTAAGGCTGCCCTTTTGAATTTTATCTCAGAAGAATGGACTACAGATGTGCTTTTGCATCAGCTACCCTCAGGCCTGTCACTATATTCTGGATGTACATTTACTGACATACATTGGTCAGTCTGTGTAAGTAGTGAGGGAACCAGTGGTATACCAGATCTTGAAAGTGATCAGGAGGAAGCAGATACTAGACTTATGAAACACATAGCCTTTTCTGCATGCAAGGGATCTGGGCGAGTTGTATTTTCTCCAGACAAAGATGTAATAACTCTGCGTGTCTCTTTTGTTGAAAGGATTGAGGGCCTAAAGGAGTTGTGGGTATGGAAATCTGTGTTTAACGTTATCCCTGCACATAAATTATCTGCTTTACTTGGTCCCTGCACTATTAGTGCTTTACTTACTGTGCATTCTATGACTGGATGTATAGACGCATTTGTTTTACATGGATTGTGAAAGAAGTCAAGCATTGACTTATCGAGTCACTCTCCATGGCACAGATGTTGGTGTATACTTCCTACCTTGCCTAGCGGAGGAAACCGAAAAACTGGGAGAAAACCACCATGCACGGTTAAAGTGGTAGGAACTTTTTCCACATGCTGCCCAGGATGAGAATCGAATCCGGGTCGCAGAAGTGAAAGGCGAGCGTCTTACCACTCAGCCAACAGTGCACTCACATTAGTGTGACACCACCAGTAGGTTTTATCACAAAGGGAAAAGAACTGCAATGCATGCACTTCAGCAACACCTGACTATTTGTGAAGGCAGCGCAAAACTAGCACGTAAAGACAGTCCTATGAGCCCGGTCATTTCTGCAGAAGCTCTTGCTGCAGCTCACCAGCTTGTATTGCAAATGTATGGGGGGGGGCACAGTTTTTCAATTTGAATGAGGTCAGAGCCCACTTATACTGGAGCCATGATATCAGAGACCTCAGCTCATTGCCACCCACTGAAAATGCCTTTGAACAGCACATGTTTAGAGCTCTGTACCAGATCTATACATGGAAGAGAGCACTTGCCACTGATACCCAGCTACCATCTCCAACAGACCATGGGTGGTCTCAAGAAGGGTGCAAGCTGCTGCCAAGACTTTTGGCCCAGCAACATTCACCTCCAAAGGCAGGCATCTTGTTGTTGCCATAAAGGATTCTGTGTAAAATCTTGTCCTTGCATAAAAGCTGGACCCTGCACACTTGCATGTTTGTCTGATTTAAAGGCAGACAAATGTGACAGGCTTAAACAACATCAACCAGATGATAGTGCTGATTCTGACTCAGACACAGAAGACATAGTTTAGGGTCTGGTGAACCTTGCTTCAAGCATATCATTCCATGTTTTGTCTTTGCATGGAGAAACTTGCAGTCTTCGGGTGGCTCATGTTTCTCCTGGTCCTGTTAAAACCTTTCTTTGACAAAAAATTTGTCTTTCCTTTTTTTCAGTGTTTTTGCTTTTGTGCTGCCAATTCATATGTTAGCTGTTAACACAGTTGAACCTTTCATTCATGAAATAAATGTGCTTATTCAGGGTTTCCCCAGCTATGTTGATTCTTTACAACTTTTAAACTTGTACTCTTTCAGAGCAAAGATGCCTGTCAGTAGCTGGTTTTTGATTTGGTGCTTAGCTTTTAAACCATGAAACTGCTCTTAATGAATTGGTTGTCATTATAACATGTATAGGTTTCCTCGATCTCTAGAAACAAGCCTTCGATCTTATCAGATTAAAAGTGTTGTTTTAATAGGAAAATATCATTTCAATACGATTGCTTAATTCTTTGTATGCACAAATATATAGAATTGTATATTTTTGAATACTACATGACATATTTTCAGCATTCTTTAATCCAAAACTATGGGATAACTTCTGTACTTTATTATGTATAACCTTAACCTTATTTTGTATTTTCACCTTAAAACAGATATCCAGTACCATAACTTTGTTGTAGTCAATACTAAAGTTCATTTTATGTGCCAATAATAACTGCTGCTTCACACATTTTTATCAACATTTTAAGAACGGGTGTGAAAGTGCACAAGCTTAATGATGATTAAGTTGCCTTTGAAAACTTGTACATGTTATCTAAATTGGTAAAAGCTGCATATATATATTAGGAAACATTCTCAGACATCCAAAAAAATAATTTTTATTTCATCAAAACATCTTCCCAAGGCTCCAAGCTAACTTGAAACACATGCGTACCAATTTTCAATGCAATTCAGCCATATTGGTTTCATTTTATGACCTTGACCCCATTATAGGTCAGTAAAAACATCATGCAAAACAACTACAAATTTGTTGTAACCAATACTAATGTTCATACTAACTACTGCTTCACACATTTTCATCAACATTTTAAGAGCATGTGTGAAAATGCAGAAGCCTAGAGTTATTTAAGTTGCCTTTTAAAACTAGTAAATGTTATTTAAATTGGGCAAAGCTGCATATAAAAACATTCCCAGGTATCCAAAAAATCAATTTTTGTTCCATCCAAACATCTTTGCAAGGCTCCAAGCTAAATTGAAATGCATGTATTTCGATTTTTAACGTAATTTATCCATATTGGCTTAATTTTTATGACCTTGACCCCATATAAGTCAGTGAAAACATCATAGAAAACGTTTGATTAATTTCATTATGTATGCTCAATTTTAAAAAATCTGATCGATCGTGATAAATTTATTTTACAATTTATAAAATGACTTCGTTTTTGAAAAAATCTTGTTTCTGATCTTTGATCCCTATTATTTCATTGTTTATTATTTGATTTTTAAAACCCCACACAACTTTCATAACCACAAGAAAGACCTACGCGGATGACATCCTTTTCAACTAAATGAACGACCCTTTTGAAAGTGTCACATGAAATGAAGACCTAGCATATGTATCACATTTGTAGAGGTAGTGGCTGGCATTATCTAAACCTACTAAAACTGAAAATTTTACACTGTAAAATGAAAAGGTGAGTCAATCACCCAAATTAAGTTTGTACAATAGATACTTGATACTAACAAACTATACATATGCCTTGGTGTTTTATTTTCTGGCAATTTCTCTTGGTATGAGTACAAAAACTAATCCTATATTTGATAAATAAAGAAAATAAATTGGCATAATGAAATGCTTACAGTAAAAACTAAACACATTTGCCTTGTTAAGTCTGTGTACAAACAGACTATTTGTTTTCCTCAAATACCTTATGCTCTCTTTCTTCTTTCCTTTATTGCCGTGTGACTTTTGTCCTCAGTTTTTCTCTGACTTGTCTTCAAAACCATTCTAGGTAGAAGTGTTATTCCAACTTTAATACAAAGGTTTGTGCAATAGCCGCATCCAATGAACCACAAGCAAAAGTTGCAAAATTTAAATTAACGCACATTAGGGCACTTGAAAAAGTTCAAATGTCGAATATCTTCAAAACTATTATTGGTAAGAGTGAATGGGTTTGTGCCATAAACGCATCCAATGAACCACAAACGAAAGTTGCATAATTGTGATTTATGCTAATTAGGGGCACTTGAAAAGTTTCAATGTTGAATATCTTCAAAGCTATTACAGGTAGAAGTGCCATTTCAACTCCAATATATAGATTTGTGCAACAGGCACATCCAATTGATCACCATCAAAAGCTGTAGAATTCCAATTTATGCAAATTAGAAGAATACACAAAATTTAAACCTTGAACAACTTCACAACTATTACAGATAGAGGTATAACTCCAACTTCAATCAATCGGATGGCTACATAGCTGCATCGAATGAAATTTGGACCGAAGTTGTAGCATTGAAAATTATGCAAATAAGGCAAATAAACAAAATTTACAATTTAAATGACTTTAGAACTATTGAAGACAGAAGGAACTATTCCAACTTTAATTTTTAGGTTTGTGACACAGCTCAATCATTTATGTCTCTTTTCAACAGTTCAATAAAAATTATTATTGCATGAGTTAAATAAATACTTAATATGCAACTTTTAAAAGTCTTCTTGGCACAGACTGATTTGCTGACAAGCAAATAAAATTTCTCTAGTTATCTCTGATTTGTTACACCCCCTTAGAATATCCAGGGATGGTCTGGGATGAATACACACAATTAGACAAGGATCTTCTTGGAAGTATTCAACTGGATGCACCCATGGTTAATACAGGTGCAGCCTCAGGGTTGTAATAAGAGAATGCTGGTGGAAGTACAAAATTTATACTTATATGGAAAAAAGTCATTAGATTGGTTCTCTCTTACGCGTGTCATTTAATGACCAAAACCATCAAAGAATGAGCGAGATATTATTTGAAAATCAGGACAGGCTATTATAATATAGTTACTTCTTGTCTCATACAAATATTTTTTTTTCTCGCGATTACCACCAGAAAATAGGTTGGCATTTTAATATATTTACAGTATAAGTTGAACACATTTGCCTTGTTATTTTTTAATAATGTTAGACCCCCTTGGAATATCTGGTGTGGTCTGGGATGAGTTTTCTCCTCTTTCTCTTCCATGCCCTATTTGTAACGCCATGTACGTGTGTCATGTATTGTTTATGTAGATGCTATCATTTTCTTTGCCTGTCATACAAATATATGTACAAATGGCAAGCCATTTTAACATTTAATCCTATTTGGCGATATCATTAAATCATGTAGTGTTATCGCTAAATCGTCTCCTTTATTAATATCCCTTAATCATTTTGTAATACCCTAAATGATTTAGAGATATCCTAAAATAATTTAGCGTTATCGCTAATTGATATAGACATATTGCCAAATAAGATGCATTTTGTGATATCGCTACATAAGTGAATTGGTGCAAGCATATACTGTGCCTATGTGGTGAATAGCGTGAAGGAACGGCCATTGGACTTGTAGGCCCGGCTGTTAAGTTTAACAACAAAATTAATTACTTACACACAGTGTCTTGCCAGCATGACAATAAACACTTTGAAAGGATGAAGCCATCGCACGGGCCATCGCACGGGCCTCCAAATCGGCAGCCATATTGGACAAAAATAGGATAGGAAGCGGAATTGGATTTAGCGATATCGCTATTTAAATGATTTGACGATATCGCCAAATAATTTAGAGATATCCCTAAATGATTCTGTGATATCGCCAAATGGGATTAAATATCAAAACGGCTTGCCACATGTAGAAGAGATTATCATTAGCCCCAAGGAACCTCACCACGCTCTGTAAGCTTGCGGGTAGCTATACAGAGCGTGGGGAGGTCCCTTCGGGCTAGGTTATCATATGCACACTCTTTTAACCAAACGGTTTATTTTTTAAATAAATTTGTTAAGACCGATGATATGTGGTGAACACGTGTCTTATCGATTTTCCTTTGCATTTTGTGCAAGGAGGTGTAACAAATTGTGCGATTACATGTCCACAGAAATATTGGTATATGCCATGTGTGTTCATGAGAATGAATAAATTTTGTCAGTCAGCCATGCCCTTTGTATACTGCAAATTTACTATGGATGACCTTTACATGGAAGATTAAAAACAATATTATCGCACAGAGATGGTAATTATCTGTGACATATTGCAAGGCAAAGATCTAAGTGTTTACTCCCACCTTTGGCTGCCTGTGTGCACTGAAGGGTGACCCACACTGACTCAGTAACCTCTTTTTGAACATTAACCCTAAACAGAGTTGTTACAGTGACACCCCCTGCACTGTGCTTCATGACGCGCTGTAGGTCGTGTTCCAAATTTCAGGACCAACTTAATTGGTTGTAACCAAGGGCAAATGCAGACTCGCAGTGTAGCCTCTCTCCCAAGGGGCATAAGCATGCCACAGCATGATTAGAAGGGACAGTACTGTTGCTGAAGCCGTTTTAAAGAGACAGACAGAGAATTGCATCCAGTGCAGCACATTCAATATTATGGGTACACAGTTTGTAATGAAGGCATGGAGGTGGCCATCAAACATTGACAATGACCGCACAGGGTCTGCACAATGTAACCTTCTCCTCGTTCCCCACCCCCCGCCAGACAAAAAGAAAAAACTAGGCAACTAGAAAGGAAGATTTGTTTCAAAGCAAGAGGTGACATGTAAATTACAAAAATGAACAGCGTTAAAATACCTACAATTTAAGCCCAACATGAACCAAATCAAATGAAAATTGACCAAGTTATGGCTAGATGAAACTTTCAAAGAGACAAATGACCTTGACCGTTGACCTTTAGAGGTTACATGTTCCTAAAAATGTGCAGTGTTGCAATACTTACCAGTCTAGCCCAACATGTTTATAATTGGATGGAAATTGGCTGTGTTATGCCTAGATGAAACATTCAAAGGTCCAAATGACCTTGACTTTTACCCTTTAGAGGTCACGTGTAAACTACAAAAAATGTGCAGTGTTACAATAGCTTCAGTTTGAGCCCAACATGATCAAAATTGGATCAAATTGGCCTAGTTTTCGTCAGATGAAATTTCAAACATCCGTATGACCACACCATCTAAAGTGGCCTTTGACCTTGAAATGACCTCTGACTAAGAGATGATCTCTACCTGAAGTGAACTTTGACCTTTAAAATGACATTTTGACTTAAAACTGACCTTTGAAATTGACATAACCTTGACATTTGAGATGACCTTTGCCTTGCTATGATCAAATTCCTATACACTCAGACCCCATTTGCATAATTTTGAAAATCATTACTTCTCATCAAAAAGCAAGACTTCATCTATATAAGTGTAATTGTGCAAAGTTTGGAGTGCCTATCTATAATATTCTCCGAAAAATAAAAGAGTGGGCAAATTTGCTGCTAAACAAATAAATTAGAAAAGATTTGCTTCACAGCAAATCTGTTTGGGTGCCTTCAAAATGAGAACAGCTTGAAATGCTACACTTTGCCATTGTTCAACATAATCTAAATTTTATGTATTGGCCTAATTTGTATAAATTAAAATGCTACAATTTTGGTTCTTGGTGAATTGGATGTGGCTGTGTCACAAACTTATAAACTGAAGTTTGAATGACACCACTATCTCAGCAGTCATGAAGCTATTCAAGATGTTAATTTGTGTATTGCATAATTTGCATATCTTAAAAGCCTACAACTTTGCTTCATGGTTCATTAGATGCACCTATGTCACAAACCTACAAATTGAAGTTGTAGTGGTACCTCTATGTATAATAGTTTTGAAGCCATTCAAAGATTCAGATTTTGTGTTTTCGCCATATTCGAATAAAAAAGTCCTTTGGTCATGGTTCATTGGATGCACCCATGTCACAAACATATAAAGTGAAGTTGAAATTGCACCTCTATGATAGTTTAGAAGCTATTCAAGATTTAAATTTTGTGTTTTCACGCAATTTGCATGAATTAAATTTTACAGTTTTGTTACATTGGATGCGTCTATGTTACAAACCTTTAAATTGAAGTTAGAAAGAAAGAAAGAAAGAAAGAAAGAAAGAAAGAGAGAAAGAAAGAAAGAAAGAAAGAGAGAAAGAAAGAAAGAAAGAAAGAATTGCACCCAGACATAATAAAGAACGCCAGGAAAAACAATATGTCTGGCTTGGCACCCAGACTTAAAGAAAGAATTTTTGGGAAAACATGTCTGTGTTGGCACACAGACATACAAAGCAAAACCCGTTGCTCCACAACTTTGGAGTTGAACAGGCATTGAGGCACTGGTACAGACAAATCCACACGAACAGCTATATTCTCCTCTGTATAAGAGAGAAAATATTAACTGACACAGCTGACTGAGAGTTATGTGCCCAATGATGATGATGATGATGATGATGATGATGATGATGATGATGATGATGATGATAATAATAATAATAATAATTTATTAGGAAAACTTCCCCTTTACAGCGGGGGCACCAACGGGACCGGGGAAATTCCATGATGCGTCCAAAATATATACAAATAATCAGGCATCCGTATTATCAATCAAATAATCTTCGTATGGTAAAATAAGTATAGTATCTACAAGTATTAATTTATGTCCTCCGCACCAAAACTAGAGATAAACCACTCATTGGGACAAAACTCTAGAAAGCGTAAGGACATTTACATTATACATGTTTCATATACAATGCAGAACATATAGCTTCCAGAGTCATTATTAAGAAAAAATAAGGTATTACTACAGTATGAAAGTACAAGTCAGTTACAAGATTTTCAATTCACCACTATTACATACTCCTGGACATGTGGGTTTGTACCTTGGGGACCCTCCGTAGTGACGGGGGGGTGGGGGGGTGTGGAGAGGGGGCAAAGCCGCGCTTACGTAACAAGTACGCTACAGCGTACCCCGGCTCGATTGGTTTGACTGTAAGTTTAAGTCAAGAGAGCACTATCCCGTGTTATTTTGTGGCGTTACCGAACTTCCCTACAGAAGTATGTACATTGGACGATCATACAAAATGTCATTCCGAGAAGCCATTAAGTGAACGTCTTCTGTAATGCCAAGCCTGAACCAAATATGTTTTACATGTTTGGTCAAATAATTTACCAATGTCCTGTCCAAGATCATATGCGTGCTCGCCAAGGAACCAACATACCTTAGTTTTCAGCGAGGAGGCAGAAAAACGCTGCCATGACTTTCGATTTGTTGGCATTAAACGTCATTCCCCATTTTTCTACAAAAACCTGTGCAATATTTAACATACAAATTAACTGGTCTTCACTGTCTGCAGTTATTATAATATCGTCGGCATATAAAAGGCATGGGATATATCCGTCTCCATAGGGCACCCCAAGATTTATTCCTTCAAACATATCAACCATATCTATCATTTCTAGAGAAAACAGCGTAGGAGACAGAATGCATCCTTGCTTTGCCCCATTAAATACATCAAACCATGAACTTTCTAGGGGGTCAAATATTACCTTACTTTCTACTTTGCGATAAAGTAGTTTTGTCAAACGCCATGCTTTTCTTTGAATTCCCCTTTTCCATAACATTGGAAAGAGGCGTTCCATATTAACCGTATCAAATGCCTTGGAGATATCAAGGAAGGATAGCCATGTCTTTTGTTTGTTAGCTTTCCTTATGTTACATAACCCATTGAGCGCAAATACTTGATCAGCCAATCTTCTGTGTTTTATATGAGCTCCAAGGTGGTCTCATAATATCCCTTCTAAGCTATTGTCAGTCGGATCAATAATTCTAAGTGGGTAGTCATTGTTCTTGTTCAAGCGTTTGAGCATCCGCCAATATATCAGATAAACTCTGACAGCCTTACACAGCCTAGTAGCAGACAGCCTCAAAGGACTCAAACTTGGACCTTTTTATTTTGACCAACTATACCAAAGTATTTATCCAGGAAAATGGCACCATAACGGATAACAAAAATATCATAGGATTTATATATGATTATTGTACTGCACAAACCACCAGATCCTCTTCTGACAAATCCAGAAGTTGTTTGATCAGTGCCTGCAAGAGATGCATGATAAATATTTTTTGCACCTGCTGATAAAGCACTAAATAATATCCTTGTCATACACAAAAAGTTTTATTATCAGGCTCTGATTGACGAATTAGTTCTCCAACGTGTGAAAAAGTGAATAAATCATTCGATGTTTTTTTGAACAGCCATCAACCATTTTTATGTTCATTTGGCCTGAAAGTTTCTGACGTACATTCCCATTTACCCAACATTTACTCAGTTCCGAAAGAACATAAAAACACTTATAAGTTCTGAATCATAAAAGGTTACAAATTTCCCTCAAGTAAAGAAGACATGTCAGTTTTATTGCCTTCAAGAAGGTGACAAACATGATGAGTTTGAATTTAACACAGTTAATTACCATCGCACGGAGAGTAATATTCCACGTGGACCAGCTTATGGTGTCTATGTCTCAAGGTTAATTGCTTTTGCTAGAGTATGCGCCGATTTTGAAAATTTTGACTCCCATCAGTTACTTCTTTCTCAAAAACTTGTAAAACAGGGATATTTGAAAATGAAATTAAAACTACAATTTTAAAGTTTCTGTATAAAAACTGAGATTTGTTATAAAGAAATCAGGTGGATCAGAGGTGTTACATAATCAAATGATGAACCGGTAGTGAACACATAAACCTAACAATTGCAGCTGACTTTTCATACAAGGTTTGTATAAAGCAAGATATTTCTTTAAATTGAGAGCTGCTGGCATAAAATCGATTTAAACGACTACTAACTTTTGTTAGTACCTGTCTCAAGTAAGGAGAGTGATGTTTTCCTTTATACTGCATTTCATATTCATTCACTAATATCGAAATGACAATAAACTTGTTCGTACGTCTACCTTGAACCTCTGGCTTTCGAATTTGCTTGTTTTGATGGCATACAGGTTTTGATCCTTGATGGATCTTATTTGCCTGGATTTTCGGTGCAGTTTCTCTAGCATTGTTGAAAACTGCTGCCCGCTTCTAGTTTTTATGATAGTCATTATTTGTGTTGTAAATATGACATCTAATCATATTTAGATATTCAATGTATGATGTATTGCGTGGTGGAAATTCAAGTTTTGCTATCATATCTGGTGATGTTCATGATGATGGGCTTATCAAGATTTGGACTTTTTTTAATTGTGACATTTTCGAACTAATATATTGACACCTAAGGTCTCATACTACTAAACATATTTTGTTTAAAACACATATAGCTTAGGATACTTTTGATGCCATTTTATTTGTTATTGTTCCATCTGAGATGTTTGTTAATTATCATACAAATGAAATAGCATCAAAAGTATCCAAAATTATACTGGTTAAAGGAGGTGCACATACCATTCTTTTATTGTTGATTTCAAGTAAGTGAAAATTAATTTGCTTTGTGGAACATGAAAAATCATAATTTTATTTTTCTAAGTTCAGAGACAATTTGTTAAGCTTAAGCCATTCCTCAATTTCGCCGAACTCTTCATTGATGGGAGATGCTCGAGTGGAGTTTGGGGCATTAAAATCATTAAAGGAAGAAGTAAGGTCTTGCAATCAGAATGCAAGCTCAAATGATGACCTGAATATCCTGTTAAACTGTCATTAATACATCTTAATCACCCAAATTAGTCTTAGGAAACGATGATGGAATAAATGTTCCTTGATGAGGACAACTGGTCAGTTTAAAAAAAGAAAATGCACTTAACAAAAGTTCCAGGTTAGGCAAAATCTTCAACATTTGAACAATATAGTTGACATAGATGTCATGCACTATTTACAATTCTTGTGGCATGAAAGCATTTTCTAAATTCATCACCCAATTCTTGCATGTTTCCAAGTATAGATATAGTGTACATTCAAGTAGTCATTCTATTTATCACGAGAGCTTGACAAATTTTATGTTCTCCAACATCACTTCACATGATCAGACACTTGACCTCAAAGCATGTGACTTGACAAAATGAGCAATCTTATGTAACTGTTGTTATTTTATTATTATAAGAATATTTCAAAGGTTGTGAGGACCGGTTTAAAACCACCAGTTGCCTATTATGGGTGACTGTCTGTCTCAAGTTAGGAGTGAAATTTGTTTCTTTACACTGGTATTGGAGGCTGAATACTAATGTTGTGGTAATTCTCTTATTTGCCACCTTTTGCAATATTTGACTTGGCTGTCATTGTTGGGTTAGAATTTATGAATGTAGGTAGTGATTTTCTGAACTATTGGGTGGTTTTAGAGGATTATAAATGAGATGGATCAGTTACAAAGAACAAATTCTTACATCTATGAAAATAACTTGAAATACAGGAATTAGGCCAATTTACACAACAAGTACAGGCAAAATGGGCCATGCCAACTTTTACCAGACAAGGAAAACTGAATGACAGGACTGAAATGGCTCAGCAATATGACGGAGTGAGCATGTGGTATGCGAGGCAACTCTTGGCACACAGAAAACAGAACTGGGTGCACATAAAACAGAACTGGATGCACATAAGTGACATATGATTAAATCTACTTTACTCACTACAAACTTATGCTGTGCTTTCACATAAACAAAATCTGTTGGAGTGTCTAAAGTGGTCCTGTTTGTTTGCTGATTCTATGAATCTGGCCAGATAACCAATACTAATCTTTCACATATAAGTTTAACATAGATTCAATTAAAAATGGTCACTTCGGTAGCTTCAGTCCAGCCATTACAAAACACAAATACACTTTGTCTACAGAATATTATCTTACTGTCAATCGCTGATATTTACTTAAAGTAACTATCACACATCTCTTTTGTTGCTTTTAAAACAATATTATCGGCTGAAACTCAAATCCTGCATGCACACTCTGTAGTAATAACTTTGCTACACAATGCACATTCTCTTTCACACCATACACTACCACATTCTCATTTACATGGCACTTTTATAAATGACCAGCTATAACCACCATCTTATCTATTTAAATTATTGATTTAGACTATAGATCTGTGAACCAATTATTCTGTTTACATCATCACACAACTTTATAAGTTCACCTAATGTGTCACACAGGAAATATCGTGGTTGAATATTCCTGTATTCCACAATAACACAGCCAACAAATATAACGTTGAATGGCGGTGCTCCAATTAAAAGTAAGTTGAGGGTGTGGTTCAGCTTGCAGCCCCCAACCTGGAGCCTGGGGCAGATCCTGGTAGGGGTCCAGGAACTTCCTGAATTTTAGCATATTTTATGGCCATTCAACATTCTCTCCTGGCATTAAAAATGCATTTTTAGGCATATAATATTGTTTCCCTTCACACAAGATATAGATGTGCCTATCGATTATTCATGAACATTCCCTTGCTGTAGTTGCACACATTCTCCAGAAGAAAAAAAAGAAAAATAATCTCCTCCCAGAAAAAATGTGCAGAAAACATAATAAGCAGAAGACATATTCATATAAATTTGAAAGCTTTTAATATAATAATCATGATGATGATAATGATAAGAATGTTATTATTACCATCATCATTATTCACTTTTTTTTAAATTTCAGTGATATTACAGTCTAAGTATTTATTCAAGGTTTCCCTCTTCAAAAAAAATCCTGTTTCAGTCTTTTTGCATTTTTCCTGTTTAAAAACATACAGAAAGAGATGGAAAAATAGAGCATATGAACGCATTGTTTGCTCACTTTGACTTTCTTGTTTAGTTTACTACCAAATGATCAAAAAGTAAAACTTCTCTCACCAATTTTCCTTCCCATGATGTGTTTGAAAACTCACAAATATAAAAATGTAAAATTTGCATTTAATCTCAAACTTCAATACATACTAATGCTTTCTAAGATATGGCACGCAATTTTAACAAAAAAATAAATCCTGTACTCATAAATATATCAGATAAATAGCAAATTATATTTAATTTAAACAGGAAATATATTTACAGGAATGTAATATTCATTAACATATATCTTCTCCCTTACATGTAATGACCAGCGTTCAACTAACGACAAAATGTGGATGCAAATATGTGTGCATGTATACAATTTTTTTTTTAACTTGTTAAACTTGACCTGCCCATTTCTGTTGTAAAATTTGTAAAAATAAAAATTTAACAAGGCTCACTCATCTACGTCTACAAAAAGGGATATTTATCTGCACCATCATAATAATTGGTCTCTTGAGTTAAGACCGTTATCCCCTTCAATTGGGAGATACATGTCAACTAAGTAGTAGGTTATATTTTTTCCACAGACTATACCAGGTAATTTTGGTTTATGTCAATAAGCTCGTTGTCAGATATGAGGGCAAGGTACAAATACGTTTTGTCCTTCTACTTCTCCTGCTTCTTATTGTTTTCCTTTTTTTGGGGGGGGGGCCTCCCCCCCCCCCCCCCACTCTTCACATGCCTGCAATTCACATGAACATGACTGTCCACACACTACTAGGGCCATACATTCCTTTTCACCAGATGTAGTCCTCAGGGCTAGCAGTTTTTGTATTTTACCAGGTCCTGCTTCAAACTTGCTTTTCAATCCATAAAATTCTCATTTAGAAAACCAAAATTTCTGGTTTACCCTAGGGCTAATGCTTTTGAGATTTTAAACTGACCTGATCTACCAGGCTAGGAGACAAACAAATTGTAGAGCCCTGCTCTACACACATGAACATGGCTATCAAGTGACATACTATAACAGCTGGTTTATGGGCTGGCATGCTAAGTTAATTAAAGGTTCTTTCAATTGTGTACCTATGCAAATAAGTTTTCAAACCATATTGGTTTGTCAAATGCAATTATGCGACCCTTCCTCAGTGTATAGGACTTGACCATTTGTGCAGCCCTACTGGATCATGTTTCATCCCCAAGCAAACCTTTCTGGCTCCATCTGATTCGATCATGACAATGGGTGCTTCTGAAGGTTTTTGACAAACCCCTTTACCCTGTTTCAGGCACCCCACATGCAACATCAGCGCTCAGCATGTCCCACACAGAAAGGCCCTCGGACATGCAATGAAATTTGGGACTCTTTCTAGGCCTTGTGTCCTGATAAGGGTCTTGTCCCCAGGTTCAAACTGTCTGTTGAGGACTTTGACATCTTAGAATTAATTTTGATATTTATGGGCAGTTTGAATGGTTTTCCTAACTATCCTGTGTGTATCATTGAGATTATATGCCATGTCTGCCACAAAATCAAGGTAGGATTCTTAGTCCCCAGAGGTCACTCTGCTCCCAAGCCCAGTGTCTTAGGGGCCTCATCTGGTTTCATGCTGTAGTATAAGGTGAATTTGAGTTCATCTGGCACCAGCAAGGTGGAAAATTGGGTTCCACTTCCACATTTTTTAGAAAGAGTGTGAGACCTGTAATCAGACGATTTGCAGCCCTGCACTTTAATTAATGCACACTTGAACAATGGACTTAAGCTAAGCTGAACCTTGATCAAAGGGACACTGGGCTCTTCATGACTGAACCTTGGTCAAAGGGACACCAGGCTCTTCATGACTGGACCTTGGTCAAAGGGACACCAGGCTCTTCATGACTGGACCTTGGTCAAAGGGACACCAGGCTCTTCATGACTGAACCTTGGTCAAAGGGACACCAGGCTCTTCATGACTGAACTTTGGTCAAAGGGACACCAGGCTCTTCAGGACTCCCTGGTGCCTCAAGTAGAAGGCTTGTGGCAGACCTTAATCAGTTCCCCTAAGCTGTTGGGGCCCCTCAACATTTCCAGATAATATTCAGCTATAGCTGCCTCTAATGACTTTGATCTGATAGCAATGTAACTAATATATCTGGCAGTAAGGACTAGTTCAGAAAAAAACCATTACCCACATCCATAAACTACAACTCAAAAATGAAAGCAAATACAGCAAAAGGAATAGATTTAAGACTTATCAACATTTAAGCTTTCAATACCAACAGGAAGAAACAAAATCCTGACTTGAGACAGTCAGTCACTCATAAAGGCAAATCGTGGTTTTAAACTGGTCCTCTCAATCTTTGAAATATTCTTCATTAACTACAAACTTTAATCTTTTCTAAAACATACAGTTTCAACTACTTAAAACCGAAAATTCTAACTTGTGCTACAGATCAAAATAGACATGGTAGGCCTGCCACTTTCTGGTGCACCTGACCTGTCAGTCAGCTGAGCTGACAGCAATGAAAGTAGGTAGGCCTACATCGTTTTTGTTACATTATGAACCAAGAACATAACAAAAAAGGCTGTACATCCATTACAACTATGAGCCAGAGACCATAGCTCACAGCACAACACAGCCAATGAAGTATTTATGAAATATTTCAGAAAAACATTATGCACATCCATAAACTCCAACCCAACAATGAGAGCAAAGTCAAATATGCAGCATGAAACTTCCAATACATTAAACATTTGTGCTACATTTGGCATCACTGGTCTTGTTCTTTATCAACTAAGATATTCAATTAAATGTCCTTTGTTCCTAAGGAACTGGTGGTGACTCCCCTTGCACGTGTTCCCCATGCAATCTTTTGGCTTTTGAAGCTTGCTCAGTTGACGTCAGATGTAAGAGGAAGCGGGGTTGTGGGGTGGGCTTCACTGGTGGTCGAGAGGTAAGATACTTATTAAAAATGGCATTACTTAAAAAATATCTCATATTAGTTATGTAACATTATCTCTTAATCACCATTTGCATTTGATATACAATTGTACAGGGGCAGGTATAATGTTACTGGCACACTGACCTCATTTGACTACCAGGACTGGCAGCTTGGGGTTAACCATTGGTTCGCGAAGAAAGGCAATGTCTGAAGGGAAAACCTCAGAGCCATGTGGAGTTGAGCCTGCCAACAGCACAATCTGGCTGAAACCAGAAACCCTCCTTTCCGACCAGCATGGGACCACACTAAACCCCGTTGCTCGCCTGCCAACATGACAGCTGCCTGCCTTATGGGTAGATGCCATCAGACCTGGAGATCCGACGGGTCAGTTGTGAAAATGACGGGTGCCAGGGGGCTGGTTTATGGTTTGCTCGGGCAATGTACTCCCAAGTCAAACAAGTAACAGGTCACGATGCTTGGGCAAACTGCCTGACACTTGTCAAAGATAAGGTCAACCAGGCATGAAGCCCTGCTAGGCCCACTGAGAAGTGCACCGACCTACAGGCTGTGTCTGATCAGTCAGAAGAGCGCTAATATTTTATCGCTGGGGCTACTCTGGTGAGATCTGGAAAGCCTACCAGATAAGTACCAATTGGAACCTTAACAAGGAGCCCCTGATGCCTGCAAAGGTGTTCATGCCTTCCTCCAGCAATATCATGTCACGCAAGTAGTGCTCAGCCAAAGTTGTTGACAATCACCAGTGGCAGGCCCGCAGAATGTCCACATCCACAATGCTCTGCAGGGAACATCGGGAAGCACTGAAGGCTTGCACCTCATGAGCTCTGGCTGAGACAAGCCGCAAGGCACCAGGCCTTTCCAGCAAGATCTCATAAGCCTTAAGGATTATCTGCTTAATCAATGAATAAACCGTGTTTCTGCAAACTTGCTCCTTGCTGGGTTACTCAGTGGTAGAAAGAGGGATGACCACCATCTTCTGAGTCTGTCCATTCATGAAAGTTAACCAGCAAAGGCCTCTCACAGGACACAGGGCTCTTTCCTGGAGGGGAAGAGCAGTATCCATAGCATGGAGTAAAAAACCCTTGAAGGCCATAGCTGTATTTGGAGCCACTTGGTTCTTGGCAAGGCAGCCCAAATGAGGCCTCAGTGTCACCTGGGAGTGGTCAGGCCACCTTTGGATTTGGTCATAAGCTAGAGTGTGGATCTCACCTTCTTCGAGCTCCCAAAGCAAGTACTAATAGAAAACAAGTTTTCCACACCCAGTATTCAAGATCCCCCACCAGGGGGCCTCAAGGCACTAAAATGGCCACTTCTTCAGCATAACTAAAACCAGTGGTAGATCTCACACGGGGGTCAAGCAAAGGCTGGTAGATGGGTGCCTGTCTCGATGTAGGTCTGGCGGTGTAGAAGGACGCGACGAGAGCAAAAATACAGTTCGCTCCCAATGCAGATGTCCAAGACATTAGCAAGGATGCAGGAGATGGCCGATCGGAAACCCTCCACTGTTCTCAAGCTCTTGTCTTAAGCTTTACACTGATACAACAGGAAGTTGGCGACATCCATGATTCGCAGAGACAAAGGGTGCATTCCAGTGCTGGTGCACCAGTTGGAAAACATATTCCATCGAGCCTGGTAAACAATTAGAGAAGATCGAAGCCCTCCTCTTGCAATTCTCTCTGAGACCGAATCCAAGAAGACTCTGTCTCAGATGTGCTGTTCAGCACTTGAGGGTTCCTGTAGAACACACTTGACTGCAGCTGCACCAGAAGCTTTGACCATGCAGGTAATCATAACCAGAGGCTCGACGCTCAATTCCAATACATCTACCCAGCAATCGCTCCGGGCCCCCAAGGGCGACCAGGATCAGATTGGCATCATGGGACAGAACCTTCCGCAATACCCTTGGAAGGATCTGCCAAGTTGGAAAGGGGTACACCCATATGTTCCTCCAGTCCATGGCTAGAGCGTCCACTGCTAGGGCCTGGTGATCAGGCAAAGGCTGGATGTAATGCGGCAGTTTTGCATCTCGCGAGTCATGAACAATTCCACATGTGGAGTTCCCCATTTGGCCCACATGGCCTGAATGACCTTGGGTTGGAGCAACCACTCTGTCCCTACTGGCTGACCCCTTCACTAGAGTTTGTAAGCCAGGATGTTTTGATGTACCGGGATATGCTTTGCATGCATGCGGACATCGTCTTCGGAGTGCCATCTGGTGATGTGTCCAGCTAACTCTATCAGCTTCTTGGACCATGCCTCGCCCTGCCTGTTGAGGAAGGCCACTGCAGTTCTGTTGTCACATATTATGAGGATATGTTTGTGCTCCACCAGGTCTTGGAAGTGGAAAAGCGCCAAGCGTATTGCCTCCAGTTCCAACCAGTTTATGTGGTGAGACATGAAGGATGCCAGCCAAGGGCCCTATACTGTCCAGCTCTCCCTGTGAGCTTCCCATCCATATTGAGAAGAGTCCGGGTAAATGGTGAGCTGGGCCTGAAACGGTTCCAGCGTTTGTCCCTTCATGACGTTCTCCCTTACAAAAGATAAAGGTGACCCTCGCTGAGAATCGGCACCGTGGCCTGATAGCCCTGGTCTCTCATCCAAAGCAACCCTGTCCTTGCTGCCTGTCCCACATGTTTAGGTAAAGCTCCCCCCCCCCCCCCCCCCCCCCCCCCCGCTCCAAGCTCATCACTTACTGGGGCTTCACAGGAGACACAGACAGTGACTGCTGATCTTACTGGTAGCTCACTTCCTGAAGTATAACGGAGACCTTTTTGGATGCAGTATAGAGCATTAAGCAATGCCAAGAAACCATGCAGAACAACCAGAAAGAGAGTCCTATCTTTCCCCAAAATTCAGTCTTTTTAATATTTCATAAAATTCAAACCTTGTGCAATGGAGTTTAATGTTTCCACAAAATTCAGTCTTTTTAATATTTCATAAAATTCAAACCTTGTGCAATTGAGTTTAATGTTTCAGCATATCATATGCAAATATCACAAAAAGGGCAATGTCTACACTAATAGTACAAGAATCAATAAATGTGTCTGTCACATTAGTAAAAATATGGTTGATGATGGTAGAAGTGCTTTCTGTTACTCTAGTGAGAACCTGTATACAAGATTTAAACCCTTGAGAATTTAAGGTATTAATATATTGTGAAGATTCATGTTTTAAGAGATCAATATTCACATCCCCTACAAGAATAACTTTAGCACCAGTTTCATACAAGTTGTTTAGGATTTTATGTAAACTGTCTATGAAGTTATTGACATTAGCCTAAGGTGGCCTATAAATATTACCTATGGTAATCTTGCCTTTAGAATGAACAGACTGCTACACTATCCATAATGTTCCTGATTCATTAACTCTTGTATCATTACAATGGAAATATGAACAAGATTCACAAATAAAAGTAGCAAGGTCACCACCATGACCTTCATATATGAAAAATTCAGGATTGTAATTAGGAATATGCAGATATTGACTCTTCTCCATGTTATTCAACCATGTTTCGGTAAAAACAATGACATCAAAACAATAATCAAGACCAGAGAGAAAATGTATAAAATATGCATGTACAAATGTTTTAAAGCTTTCATGCCTGTCAACCTGTAACACAGTTCAAAAGTCTGGATTGCAATCTTCTGGGTCATCATCATAGGAATCAAAATCCAAATTTAAAGAGTTAAAGTCCAGATTTAAGTCTTGGTTGGCATGATGTTGACTAGCACAATGTTGTGCTGTTACTGGTCTGGAATGTACTGCCACTGAGAATCATTATAATGAGGTGAAGTTAATTAAATAATGAGTAATTCCTCATAGTGATACACTAGAAAACTTAATTCACTTATGACTAATCCCTCATAGTGATACACTTGTAAAGAAATCAAGTTTATGTGTGTTTCAGGGATGGTTCAACATTTTTATCATTTTTGAAATACATGTAGTACTTTCAGTATGGGGGAGGGGTGTAAATGGACCTGTACACTTCTATTGATATAATGGAAAATGATGGTCATTTGTAATCCAAATTTTGTGGTATTATAGTATTATTTCTCAGAAGATCATCATTTTTAGGTACTAAGTTTGGGGGAGGGAGGCGGTCATGAAATTCAGTAACTTAAGTGCTAATTCAAAAATGATAATGTTGAACCATCCCCCCCCCCCAAAAAAAGGTAAAAATATCAACATATGTACATGATTTAAACACATCAGTTTAGAATGTCACTTGTAATCCTCTTGCCTTTGGATTTTAACTGCTGGGCTACCATCTGTTTTATGCAGGAAGATGTTGCCCCTCTGAGTCCACATATATTTGATCCCAAGTTCTGTTTGGCTTTGGCTGTTCTTAGTAGCTGTTTTCTGTGCTGGATCAGGTGGTCATTAACAAACACTCTCTACTCACCAAATGCAGGATTATTTCTCACCAAGCCTTAGATTTCGATTGCTTTCCCTCTACCTTCAACATCATGTCATGTCTCCCTTTTCTATGTGCAAATCTATAGCTACTACGGGTTTCGGTGCCTGATGTCTAGTGGGCACTGTGGGACTTGCTCTTAGGTCGTCCGGCTGTATTGGCTGCCCTATGACCTCACCTATTTTGAGACTTGTATCCTCAGTGTTTTCATTTGGTGTCTCCGGAGAAGCCAACAAACTCAATGCTGTTGTTCCTCCTTAATTATTGCTCTTGCTCTTCAACACAATTTCTCAGTTCTTAGCAGTCTGCCTCCAATACAACCACCTTTCTTTTTAATGTCTCATTTTCACTTTGTTTAGATCTTCATGTAGTGTTTTAAGTTCATTCTTTTGTTCCTCACATTTGTAATTACAAATGTCACTGACTGATCAAATCCTTCAAAGTTCAGTGTTAAGGCACTCCAGTACCCTAGCCTCTCACTTGTAGCTGTCCAATGTGTTGTACAGTGGATGCAGTATACAGCAGTACATGCACATAGGGCACTTTGTAACACCTTTCTCTGAACACCCCAAACTGGGGTACTGTTTCACCATTGAACTGTGCAGATGACCATAGGACTGAGAATAGTACAGACATGTTTTCCTGGAACCACCAAGCTGTCTGCCCTAGCACTGTGGATTCATATGTAAGCAGCAACTTATAAATAACAGCTAGGCTGCTTATTCACAACAATTGTGCAAAATATCTCTGTAATGTTGACTCATTGTGAACCGTGTGGGATGGGTCATAATAGGTACACCACATCGCTCATGAAAACATGCAGTACCAAAATATAATATTTACCAGCATAACTTGTTTCTTTCACATGTCCCCAGTGTCTTGGACACTTTGCACAATTACAAACCAGATGCCCATTCCACTCAGCTGACAAGTGAATTGCAATCACATGTTGCTTTCTAAAATATTCCCTCATGACACTAACCTATAAAATTCTACAGTATAAAATTTCACTTTGCTGTAATATAAATTCAGTTAGCTCCATGCAGTGGTTATTCCCTCATAAAAAAAAATCATAAATTGGGATACTTCTGATAAAACCTGCACTTTTTACTTTATTGCTTCTGATAACTGCTGCAGTTTTTCCCCCATGTTACAATTTTTACCACTGTGCTTTTAATTTCTGGCAACTGTGTCATTGTTGAAGCACATAACTTCAATTGGCTCCATCTAGTGGTTAGTTGCTGATTTGTAACAATTTATAATTTGGTGTACACATACCTCTCAAAACTGCACTTTTTAACCACTATGCTGTATTTTTTTACCCCTGTGCTGCACTTTTACCACTGTGCTTGTTGGTACATGTGTCATTGTTGAGAAGTCAATTGTCCAAAAGTATTTCCATTCATGTTCTATTGTGTAATATACATGCAACTATGTCAAAAACGCTTTCAAATTTGATGAACAACATCATTCTGACTCTCAATGCAAGTCATTTTAGGCCTAGTGACTTTTGATGGATTGATGCCGGAGTAACTGTTTGTCCTGAACAGACATAGATGGTGATCACTGTTGAAACGAGTGGTTTAAACCAAACATTTGTTTAGTACTTTTGGCACCCATGCTAGCAAATGCTATACTGTGCTGCAGTTTTTGACACCTCAATCATAAATTACAGTTATTTAGAACCATTTACTCAAGTAGATCTATTAGTTCTTTAAGGTCATGTCATAATAAGGTAACAGGTCTCTGCTTAGGGGAGCTCACGCAGCTTGGATGTGCAGAGGTTTCATAAGAAGGAATGTCCTGGCAGTTGCGCTCTCCAAGGTGTCTATATTCTAACTGAACTTTTTCTGCCCAGGCAAAAGAATTGTTTCCATATACAAAAATCATTATAACCAATCAGAGGCAACTATACAAATTTACATAACCATAACCATCAGAAAGAGTAACTTTCGCAAACTGAGATTTCAGTTTACAACCACAAGAAAATCGAGACAAAATAATACACATTAGATTTTTGATACAGCAGTTGATGGGACTCTCTTGCCTCCACTCATTACTGTCTGTTCACTCTGTAGCTGGGCCATTCTAACTTTCAGCATAAAAAGGATTAGTGGTACATATGTACAGAGGCTAATTGTGATAGGGGCAACATGGCTATTGTTGTTGCAGACCTCTTGGCTGCACTCAGAATTAAACAAAAGAACTTAATGAGATGTGTAACCAACTGCACCATTTAACAACAAAAGAACTGCTGGTACGAAGAATGACTGATTTCAGAGTGACAAACTGCTCTTACAAGTATCATTCCTCCATGAGGTTCTGCTTTAGGTAGCATATTACCTATGCAACCCATTGGGAAACCGCACACACGTACCCACACTGTGTTTTTACACACAGTCCCAAGCTCCTGTGTTCAGGGCTTTGTGGTACGGTAGTACCACCACCCAGAAGTCTGATTAATCACACTTGCTGAACCCCAGCATTGTTTCCACGGCAGTCTCTATTTCACTGGCCTGCCGGGATTCAAATTCTTTTGAATCTAATTCACCTTGACAATAACATCTTGGTAGAACCGAGATTCTGTGATACACAATCACGATAACATGTTTCACGTGACAACAGAAAGTTACCCCTCGGCATATATATCAGATGTAACGTCGGTTAGCCCACAGTTCCTGATGAGTTGTGAAACACAATGAAACCGGTCGAACTTCTTCTACTTCTAGCTATTGGGACCCTTGCTCGGTCCTTACAAAATATAGCTGCTCTTACAAGTAGGTTTTGTACCATTGCTGTAATATAATAAAATAGTGTTTAGAGAACGGATTATCTTCAGTGCCCACAATCTTTTTTTCCTCAATTCTGCAATTTTTTTAGCCTTCACAGGTGCCATAATATGGTGCAACTTCATTAAATATTTGATGAAGTTGTGATGAATCCTTGAGATATTATGGTAACAAGATTGTCCACTTGTGTCCCACTCAGACGGCCTTCAAATAAATATTTCAAAAGGTTCATAACAAGTTAAAAAATACTAAAAGGAAGCTGATTTGCAATAGGAATGTGGTCCATTATAATGTGCATCTCTGATAAAAATTTGGTGAAGCTGCAGTGCAACCTTCTTGAGGTATTATGATAACGTCGTTCCCTTGTGCGCCACTCAGACGGACTTAAAATAAATACTTTCAAGTTTTAAAAAAAAAAAGTTATAAAAAACAAAGAGGAAGCTGGTTTTATATAGGAACCTGGCCCATCATAAGATGCATCTGTGACAAAAATTTGGTAAACCTGCAGTCAATATCTTTGGAGATATCGCAGTGACATCGTCAGGCTTGACGCCACTCAGACGGCCTTCAAATAAATACACTAAAAGTTTCATAAAAGGTTTCAAAATAATCAGAAGGAGCGGGTTTTCTAAAGAAACCTGGTCCCTTATATTTGTTATAAGGTGCATCTCTGATAAAAATTTGGTAAAGCCATGGTGGATATCTTTTGAGATATGGTGATAAGGTCATCATGGTTGACGCCACTCAGATAAATACATTAAAAGTGGCATAAAAAGTTTGAAATAATCAGAGGTAGCTGGTTTTCTAAAGAAACCTGGTCCATTATAAGGTGGACCTCTGATAACAATTTGGTAAAGCTATGGTGAATATCTTTTGAGATATCGCGGTAACTTCGTCAGAGCTGGCACCACTCAGAAAGCCTTCAAATAAACACATTAAAAGTTTCATAAAAAGTTTTAAAATAATCACAGAAAAGCTGGTTTTCAATAGGAACCTGGACCATTATAAAGTGCATCTCTGAAAAAATTTGGTACAGCTACGGTGAATATTTATGGCGGTAACATCGACAAGACAAATGGACGACGCTTGGGACGACAACACCCTCTGGCACTTTTTGTGCCCAGGATAAAAATTAAATGTTTTGAATAAATATGAGATGTAAAAATTCAATAAAAAATTATAGGAAGGAAAAATGAGTTTTACTTTTACATCATAGACCCATTTTAGAAGGCTTCTGCTTTTTCTGAGTCTGTGAAATGCTAAGTTTTCTGCACTCTGACAATAAGGCAAAAACAGAACAATCCCACCCCCTGGACTTTTGGATATACAATTTTGGGCTGCAGCCTGTGGATTCAAACAGGGCCAGGAATCAATAAAAAATAAGGAAGGTACATTGCTTTTGGCCAGATTCAACATGGCTGTTTGACTTTGATGATGCCTCTGGTAATGGCACCATATTACAGGGATGAGAATGATCCGAGTGCATTTTGGCTACTCCAGGAGCAATTTAGCAACCTTCTATACCCCACCTCAAGGAATTCAGCAGCTTTGAAGAAATTAGACCAAACTGAGAAAATTCTGTTTTGTGGGAGAAGAGCAATTTTGGCTGAAAGTTGCCAAATGGCAACCAATTCTCATCCCTGATATTAACTTAGGAAACTGTACCTGTAGAAAAGCAGACATGAAAATGAGCACAATATAGATTGTGGTCCAGTACCATACATATACATGTTGAAATTAGAATTAAATGTTATCCATCATGGTTTTGAAAATGTTCAGAATTTTCAGTTTGAAATGCTTCAAATAAGCATAGTAGAAAATGCTACTACCTTCATAGAATATGCAGTAGATGCACAATTATCAACGTGCAATTATGTTAGAATTACATGTAGATTATAACTGTGAAGACAAGCTGCCAGAGCCATTCATGTACAAGTAGGAGACTCACGCCATGCACTCGACACCAAAAGCACACCATCTCCACAAATCAACTCCTTTACAGGCAATATATACTAAACATAATCTGCATCACATATATAGAATTTTTGCCATGTGGGATAGATTTACACCTCTCCCTTTCCATCCTACTCAAACCTTTATGTATTTTTTTTTTTTTTTCTTTGAAACACACTGTACCCACATTTGACCATTTACCAATGTTGAGACCTTTTCATCACAACATGGTTGCTTGCTTGATTATATGCATTTTAAGTGTTCCTGTCTACAGGTACATTTATTTTCATTTTTACGACAGGACCCCATGAAAAACAGTCTTGTGTTGAACAGATACACCTCTCTTTTGAATATAACTTTTACTAGCTTACAACCCCAATTTTTTGTAAATGTCCCTTATAGTGCTAATCCATGTTGCTAATACAGCCTCCACCACAAGATGTCACTCTCAACATCATCCAATACAACCACAGTCAACCAGAGTTCTGGTAGGATATGCTTACTAGGCAGCCATCTCATGCAATTGTGGTAAAGTTACAAATCTTTAGATTTTGGCTCATCCTGGAGAGTTCAACATTTAGCAAGCAAACATTCAGAGTTGAAAAATTCAGTTTCCACATTTTCATATGGGGAATACAGCAGGGTACAGTATTTTATTATGTAATTCTCACTTTATTTACAAAGTGTTAGTGATTTGTTCACATTTTATTAGTTTAATCCAAATATAGAAAACATAGTTGGTAAGAAATGAAAGATAAAAATTACCAATAAATGAAACAGGGGCAGGCAGGGCTATCCAAAGTTATTAGGGCTCCTTCGTGACAGAGGGGTTAAAAACTTAGGTATCAATTAGTCACACCAGACGCAAGTAATGCCAGTGTTGTCCAAACTTGCCTGACACTTCCTATAAGGTGTCTCCCTTTGGATAAAACTTTCATTGTCTGTAAAAAGTTAATAGTTTGTTGTTTCCAGTGGCAAGCTAAGCATCCTGCAAGGTGTCCCCCTTTGGATAAAACTTTCATTGTCTGTAAAAAGCTGATTGTTTATTGTCCTAGTGGCAGGCCAAGCATGGCTGGTCACCCCCTCACCAGGACCTGATTGGCTACCCTTGTTAGTGGTCACTACACTAGTTTGTCAGCGTTTATGCCTTATATCTTAAAGCCCCACCCCTATTATTATTTTCATATGTAAGAATGACATTTTAAAGCCAAACATCAAGTTTGTCCTGTCCGAATTGTATTTGGGTTTGAGATTATTTTATTGCATCGTGGGATGTATTTTTGTAAAACATGCTGTTATTGGCTATCTACCTACTGGCATATTCAATGATCAATTGAGATTGGTACCTCTTTACAACCAAGCGAGTTATCAAACTATTTGTACAAAACATATGCGTTGATTAAAGATTCGGCAGTCAACAACAGATCAGCCTTGGGTCTTCACTTCAGTCTTCACTCTACAGCATATATCTTGCATTGCCATACTATTGTGGGTGAATGCAAAATTTATAAATTATACCTTCAAAGTTCTATCGGTTTTAGTGGCAAAAATAAAACTGGAAATCCTTGTTTATGATAACATATTACATTGTATTTTCCAACATGATATGATAATCTGAAGAATTACTTATGTACACCATAAAAACATGTTGCATTTTCCCATACAAGAAGCACAGTGCACACCCAACCATCTTATACTTTTATAAGGCCATGCATCAGGTGTGACATCTTTTGGAGCCGGCTGTACTAACAACCTAGATAGGCACCATTACCATAATCCAAAATGAAATGCCTTTTGCGCTTTATTTGTGAGATTTAAAATGGTTGGTCCTTCACAGGTATATGTAAGCAGACATAGTAATGAAATATCTCTGTTTTAAAGTTATGAAGATACTAAAAACTCAACAGTTCAAATGGTCCTAATTAGCATAATTGTTTGAAAATGGTAAAATTTTTCAGCAGATATATAATGTGCACATTAATAAGAGTAAGTTTGAATATCATTTTTATTGTTATTCAGAAGATAATCTAGTTTTCAAATTTGAAATGCTTTTAACTAGAACGTCAAGAGTGGTTAGTTTCTATTATATGAGAAATGTTCAAGAAAGACATGTCTATCAACATGTATAATGCAGTTGAATTGCCTATAATTAACATAATTTCAAATGCTACAACTTTGGGGGGGGGGGGTGCACCAGATGCATAATGTGCAACAACATATTGATAGAAATGTCAATGACATTTCTGTCTCTGGTCGTTTTCAAGAAATTCAAACTTTAATATTTGAAATACCCTTAAGTGGCACAATATCAGACACCATAACTGTTGTTCCGAGTTCATTCAATGCACAATGATTCATTACAAGATTGAGCAAAAATATCCTGGTCTAGCTGTAAGGATAATGAAGCACATGAACTGACACACAGCTAGGCAGGAGACATGACCAAACAGGCAGACCACAGGGAGACATGACCCTGCAGGCAGACCACAGGGAGACATTACCCTGCAGGCAGACCACAGGGAGACATGACCCTGCAGGCAGACCACAGGGAGACATGACCCTGCAGGCAGACCACAGGGAGGCTGTCTTTGCAGCGTATGGCTAATTCATGCACAGTCTCCCATGCTCCTGGGCCAGCAAAAAGAAAAAAAAGAGAGAGATAGTTGTTTCATAATGAATTAAAAATAAACTTATAAAACCATACATGTACTTTAAAATTTGCAATTTATTATCAATAATTTTCACACAATATGGCACGTCATCTCGTGTAAAATTTACAGAAGTACCTTTATGCCACTTGCACTTCCCTATTAACAGATAATCTGCACAATAATCAAGCAACTGGGTGACCAATTTAGTCACACTAATTTACCTTTGAACTCAGAAATGTCAACAAGAAGTTTTGGGGAGTACTTTGTGTGCTGCACATGGATATTTCCCCAAGTACAGTTATCAAATGAGTTAGAATGTATACGTTTACTATCTCTGATTGTAAGATATGACAGTACCAGGTACATGTAGCAAGGTAGCAATGTGGGCAGCCTATTTTGCACCCCACAGTACCAGGTACATGTAGCAAAGCAGCAATGTGGGCAGCCTATTGTGCACCCCACAGTACCAGGTACATGTAGCAAGGCAGCAATGTGGGCAGCCTATTGTGCACCCTACAGTACCAGGTACATGTAGCAAGGCAGCAATGTGGGCAGCCTATTGTACACCCCACAGTACCAGGTACATGTAGCAAGGCAACAACGTGGGCAGCCTATTGTGCACCCCACATTGCCACACATACAACAACACATGGACAAATGTTGCTAATTTATGACCAGATAAAGGTGTGATATGGATGTTGAAAATTAAGACACAATATTCATATAAAAAAGCTGCAGCATATAAAAGCTGAGACACTGAGTCTTTATGAAAGCTACCTTCAATGCTGATAGAATCTGGATATGCCTGTCCTTCCTAAGTGACTTTGCAACTATAAAAATATTTAGGTGACCACACTGTAAGTTGTGTAAGGTCACAAACCTCTGTGAAAGTGAAATTTATTTTAATACCTAAATTATGATATACGTGTATCTTTGATACGATAATACTTACTTGGAATTAATATGTAATAAAACTTGAAATAGTTGTCATACAATGCTTACAAGTAAAATATTCACTACAATATATTTAAATTGTCCCAATTAAGTAATACATTGTAACAGGTTTCCAACTAAAGGTTTTACTTGATTATCACACTCAATTCTCAAGTTTGGTATTTGGCAATACTAGTTGCTTTCATATGCAGTTCTCACTTGGTTGTAACATCACAGCTTATCGTAATATAATAAAGCATCTAGCGTCAAAAAAGTTTACAGCATGCATGCAGCTCAAATGCTCAGCTTCATTGTTCCAAAAAATAAAATATCTGTATTCATTCAACACCAAATTTAACTTGGAAAAATGGACACCTAGTTTTTAACAAACAGAACTTTGACAAATCAATTCTTTTGTTGATTGGACCTGAGGCTGACCTTGTTTGTAACACATCTAATACAGATATGTTACAAACAATGTTAAGAATACACATTTAGGCTTCCCTATACACTTCTTCCATATAATACACTTTTGTAATCAGTTTTCAAAATCAAGTTTTTCAGCATAAGGTGGTGGAAATAGAGTAAGTTGCTCACCTGAAGTTTTTCATACTAGAAAAAGTTACCTGAGACATGTACCACTTTATAGGATTCAAGGAACTCTGAACCATCAAGTTCGACTCGCCATGCACATGTGTAATCCTATTTTATGTAGTCCATTGGTGCTGTGTAGAAAGGTGACTTTGACATATGTGCATGAAGAGTTTCCAATAAGCAAGTCAGACTACTTGGATGTCATGCCTTTTGAAAAACTTGTGAAACAATTATAAACAAAACATACGGACAGTGCTCTTTCATTATTACAACAAAACTATGGGTCAAAAGGGGTCCTAATCATCTATTTCCTTTTAAGTTTTCAAAAGTATGGCTGATTTAAAATAAAGCTTTTATATGTCACATGGGTTACTTTAAAATATTAGGCTCCCAAACTGAAATACAGTTTTTTTTTCATAAATTTTATAGGGAGTTACAGGGAGGCCTGTAAAACATTTGGCAAAGTTTCACAATTTGAAAAGCATGTTTCAGTGGCTCAATGCCATACCTGCATAACATATTCAATATCTAAGTATGTTGTTTTAATTACTACCAAATCCAAACACATAAAATAAATCCGATAAAATCATTGCTTTGCTCAATTTAAATGAAATACAAGTCAAGATTCAAGAGTAAAAAAAATGTCATTTACATACAACATCCATTAAGTCATTGCCCATAGGAACAAGTAACAAAAGTTATTGCATATGAATGATATTGCTTTGCATTACAAGAATACACCCATCTTAGGGCTCTCTGTAAACTTCTAAAAATATGGATCCTGGCAAGTCTATCAATGTACCTTTAACCACATAACACTTTTTATGTGTAGGCAATAATGCTGATTGGTAACAGGTATCAAGTAGTGCACTGTGATATATAACAAGACCTGGTCCCTGTTGTTGCTCTCTGCCATTCAACTTCACCGTGCGCTAACACAATTCCCTTGCTATATAAACAAGATGTCACACATAATAGAACTTGAAGACAATCAAGCACCGTTTACATTGACTACACACTCAGCACTGTGTACTGTTGAAAATGGATTACGTATTATGTGTGCCCTCTGTTCATACAGTTGGAGAATCAAATCCCACAGTGAACTTGTTCAGTGGTGGATGTCCATGATCACATCTTGGCCTCAGCATCCACTATATCACCCACCACAGCAATGGCCTCAATCTCCACCTTGGCACCCTACAAACAACCAAATACACTCATCAGGCAGTACATAGTCAACAGCATGTGACAGCACGGGTAGTGGTTACTTATGGAACATGAAAATAGCACTGGCTGTTCCCTACAAAAAGTGCATGACATCATGAAGTCCTGTCACTGTTCACCAGAAGCATGGAAGAAAGTACCTTGCTCATTAATAGCTGACCAGCCTCATAAACCAATCATGACCCAATCCCACTGGGCTGATAATTGTCCTCATTAGTATGAAAGGCAATTCCACCTGACCAGCTTTTGGTGCTATATGTTGCTACACTGCTCAAGCCAGCTGTGGTTAATTGACACCCACAACCAGTTGACCAAAAGGCCAATTATCCTAATCAGATAGGGCCAGACAGAAACTAGCAAAGATGATTTGCTGCATCACATGCACCAGAGAGGATTGCCCACAAGCTTGGCTGGGCTGTGTAAGACATATAGCTGAGATTACACAGAGGTTCATGCAGTAAAATTGAACTTAAGTTGAGTTAAAGTACTTTGAGAAAATTTGAATAAGTATTTTCCATCATCCAAGAGATAAGTTGGGTGCATTGAAGGAAGACTTGGAGTTTGAGGCTGCTTGCTGTATTCTGACTTCAGTGTGTTGCAGTTTTGACTCCAGCACACCACGCTCCGGCGGGGTCGAGAAAGAACGATAACTAACCATGTGTGCATTTCAAAGTAGCAACTTTAAAAGGTGAATAAAGATAGTACTTTGATACCGCAACGGTAAAAAAGTATAGATACAGACAGAACAACATATTTACTTCCCATACATGTATATGCAAATAAAACAAGTTGTAATCACCCAAATCTTTAACCTTCTAGATCTTTCATTCTCATAGACTGATGTAATCCCACACAGGTGAGCAAGATAAATGACACTGTAAATAACATTTTTGAATTATGTAAATGTACACCTGACATTATAATTACAAAAACAAGTAAGAATCAAATTCCAAGTCAATATGAAATTTGTTTGATGTCCAACTACCACATTCAGGTGTATCTGTTCAAGACCAACCACAGTTTCTTACCATTGGAAGAGCAGAAACCTGATAGGCTGCACGTGCTGGAGGATGGGCTGGGAAGTCTGAAATTGATGCAGTCAAATATCAGTGGTCTGTTCCCTTTATTTACTGTCTGGTTTACATAAACATTCAATGCATTGAAAATGGTAAATGTTCTTATACTGTTATGCCAAATTGCATCAAAATACTGGCCACAATTTTACCCAGCTAATGTGGTTAACATAAAGAATTTACATTTACAGGAAACATAAAAAATTTACAGAAATCGTAGCTGTATCTATGGATGCCAATACCTGAATATCACCCAATACTCAGCAGTGACTTAATATGTGGACATCATACATGTATATATGTACAAGTGTTTGACACATATATTGGAAAACATATACAATGCTTACACTTTTCATATATACTGTTGAATGCCGGCCAATCTTTGATGTCTTGCAGCAATACTGTTGTTTTAACAACTGAAAATAAAGCAATACACATACATGATAATGTTTACCTATCCAGATACAATGCCCATCTTGATTAACTCTTTTACTGCTAATTTTGACAAAAGTGAATGTGCTCTGAATTGATACTATGATACTACACTGATTTATATTCTTTATAAAGCAGCCTGTCATTCAAGTTCCAGCATGCTTACAATTGCAGAGACCATAGCAGAGATTAACCCTTTCCCCCTCAAACCGGCCAAAACTGGCCGGTGGTCAAATGTCGTCTGCTTCAGTGTTTTCAACTAATTTCAACATTTATGAAAAACAATTTGACTGAGAAATGTGCATGAGACTTATCAAGATCACATGCCCCAGGTCAACAGCTTTCCTTGGCATGGTTAGTGCCCAACCCATGCCAAGGAAAGCTGTTGACTCAGTCTTAATTCAAGGGGGAAAGGGTTAAGAATGCCACAGGTCAACAGCTTTCCTCAGCATCCTTTGGTCTCCCATAGCATGCTAGAGAAAGTTGTTGACTCAGTCAAAACTTGACATTGAAAGAGTTAACAAGGTTTCATGGGAAGAACCATCTTATCTCTAGCTTCTAACAGACAGTTCCAAAGGAGACATAACATTTAACACAAAGTAAAGGACTTTTCTTGACACTGCAACACCAATACAAGGAAACTATACTATTAAAAGTGAATACTTAAAGGCATGTTGGTTAAACTATGGAACTTAGACATCAAAGAAGGTGGTTTGGGAAATGACTTCACGCTAGCATGGGTTACAATTATGTGCTAGTACAAGGTACAGAAAATATAAAAATTTAGAAACTATCATATGGCTGGCTCAAAGTATGCCAACTAAAAAGGGCTTTACCAAGAACAGAAAATTACAAGAGTACTGTGACAGTCCCCTGTGATACTTGGAATTTGGTGAAGGTCGCATTCCTTGAAGATTGTCATTCACAAATATCACAGTACTTCTTCAACTGTTAAAGTCCTACCTCAAATACTTTTCAGGTTATCATGTGAACAGTAAAATTCATGAAAGTGACCCTGTGACCTTAAGAAATGAAGTCAAGGTCACTCATATACTGTGTAAATCTGGCCCACATACAGGACTGCCAGCATCAAATTCCCATTTGAAATAGTTCTCAAGTTATCAAGTCAACAGCAAAATTTAGCAAGTGGCCCGGTGTCCATGGGAATGAGATCAAGGTCAAACAAGCTGACACACGTTTAAAATAATGAGGGGCACCTGTCTGGATTATATGAAAGAAAATATGTTCCAGACCAGTGACGCTCACAACCATTTCACTCATTCAAGTGTGGATTCCCTGGCGGTCCCAAGATTTGGGAGCCTGGTTTGAAATCCTTCCTTTATTCTTTTATCAAACTGTGGCTATCAGTTGCCTTCAGAAATTAAGTCCAGGGACTCGATCCTTACCTTTAAACTTGCAGTTAAGAAACATCTAACTAACATCATGCTTTCTAGATAATAAAATTTAATTAAATTATTTGTATTTTAAAAGCATATCTGTGATATCCTTAGTTTGTTATCTCATCCAAATCTACTATTCCGAGCCACCCAGTCTTGGGACTGCCAGGGACCACAATGGAAATAAGTCTTAACGACTTTATTGTGTTCATATCCCAGGAAGTCATCATTCCATGAAGGCTCGGATGATTCACCTGTTTTTCTTTTTACTATAATTCCTTTTTAAAGCTGTTTTACTTTTTTTTACTCTGTGTATTTATATTTCATGATGATAACCTGAATAAAGTCAAATTAAAGTCAAATCCAAATATTGCAAAGGTCTTGCCATGTTACCCAGAAGCCTACCTATGCAATTTTAAAGCAATTGGTAAGGGTTTCAAGGAAAATGTGTTTTTTCAAGATTTTGCCCTAAAACGAACAAATAAATACATTAAAAATCGAGAATTCTATGATGTATGATCATTTGAACAAAGTTGATAAAAACCCACACAAGGTACACCCCAACCAAGTTTGAAGTGAATCTGGGTGATGGTTTTGGAGAAGTTGAAAATAAGAATTAACCCTGTAATCCTCATTGACTTACATTGTAATCAATAGGAATGTATGCACTGATGATAAGTACCCAATTTAAAATTTCATTGAAAATAAGGAGTCCATACTGGCAATGCCATCATGTTAACAACTTTACCAAGTATAGATATGATCTGAAATACACTTTCACACACACAAAAAAAAAAAAAATCATGAAGAACAACAAAAACACTGCAGCACCACCTGTCAAACAAATTAAGGTCTATGGGTTCCCAGAAGTGTTCCAGTAAAATTTTGAAGCAGGCAGTAGACCACAGTTATGACTGGCTGGTTGCGCTTCCCAATGAAGATAGCCTGTAATTGTGAAAATACTGAATTTTCAGTATGCTGTAGATTTTTTCTCATTAAAGCTAGCTGTTTAAGGTTTTGAAGATAGCATCCAGGTGTTGTTTCAGATTTATAACTGCTGTGTACCACCAGCAATTGGCCAAGTGGTTTCCAAGAAAAAGATTTTTAAAGATAATGTCCAAAAATGAACGAAAAGTTCATTATGTGTACACAAGAGGGCTGTTTGAACAGTCCTTCCTCAGGTGACCTTGACATTTTCAATCAAAATGAGTCTCACCCTGTTCCATGGGTACCAAGAACTGTTTGTGTGCAATTTCACACCCACTGGTTAAATGGCTTTCTAGATGAAAGCTTCCAAGGTTCTCCCAAAAATTAAAAAAGAAAAAAATAACTAAAAAAATCACTGGTACATGACCACTTGAAGGACCTTACTAGAGATTATCAACCAAGGCACAACTCCACCAAGTTTCAAGTCAGTCTGGATGATTGTTTTGGAGAAGTTAAAATTGTGAATCACATAACCCCCATTGGCTTGCAGAATACTCAACAGGAATGTACACACTGAGCAACAAGTACCAGAACTTTGAAATTTGTTAAAATTCAGAGATCAGGAGTTTCACCACCTAATGAACAATTTTGATTAATGTTTCAATAACATTCATTTCATCACAGTCTGAGTGACAATTTCAGAAAAGTCAAAAGTAGATTTAACACACAAAAATTCACTAAAATAAAAATCATAGCACTACCTGTTAACAACACATAAAAATTCATAAAAAATAACCCCCCCCAAAAAAAACAAAAAAACAAAAACAAACAAAAAAACCCCAAAAACACAGCACTGCCTATTGACCAAATATAGTCTAAGGGTCCCCAGAATTGCCCCTATGCAATTTTCAAGCAATTGACCAAATGATTTTGGAGACAATTTTAAGATTTTGCCACATAATGAAGAAAAAGTCATAAAAAACAAAAAAAACAAAAAAACTGACTATTTGTACACATTTAGTAGAGACCCACCAACGGTACATTAATGTCTTACCACATTTGAAGTGGACTTGATTTATGGTTTTGGAAAGAAAGCGAAAATGTAAATTGTGGATGGACAGAACACAGACAACTGATCATCCTATAAGATCAGTTGACTGAAAGATTAGCTAAGCTAAAATTAAAAAAAAAAAAAAAAAAAAAAAAAAAAACTGCTCCATTGAGAATCCACCCACCCACCCCTCCCAATAACAGTTTGAGTGATCTCATGTGGATGAATCATTGTACATGTACAAATATTCATTAACTAACTTATCTACAGTTTAACACTTGAATCTTGAATTACTGCCGATTTGTTTCTAGTGTCTACTCAGTTGCAGTCCACTTACCATTGTTATAAGTGAGCTCTGCTCCTTGAAGAACAGATCCCAAGTTCTTCATCGCCTAAACAAATACAAGTGTTCTGTTACACAAGAAATGCAAGTTATCAATATGATCAATGAAAAGAAAACCAAAATCAGACATACAACAGCAAATCTGTATAATGACAATGTAGAACTTAGTACAAGTTGGAATGGAAAGATCTCTATTATCATATATTTAAGCATATCCAAAATTTTAAATGTCCCAAATTAGCAAATTCTACATGGTACTAGTTTTGTTCAACATTCATTAGGAGCATTTCTATCTACTATACTTCTGAAGATACTAAACATTTAAGATACTTTTACTTTGCATGATTTTCATCTTGGAATCATCCCATGGGTACCAGCAACTCATTTTGAGTCTCTAATCATTACTGTATTTGAAAAAAATATTGAAGGTAAGAATTATTAAAAAAAAAAAAACTGTCTGTGCTGATACACATATAAATAACAGTCAAAGTGGGCAACAGAAATCTAGTGTGCACATAAAATTAAAATTTAAAAACATCATCTTCATAGCGTCCAGTATATTGTTACAATCAAGGAACAATTTACTGTGTAAAATTAAGTGCCCATTAAGCTAACATAAATATGAGGATTGCTGTATAGAAGGCCGGAGTACAAACTTATTCCCTAAAGGTGCACCAATAAAATTTTGTATGAAAGTTCTCGTGTAGGGCATGTGAATATTGATAAGCAACTTGCAACAGGAAATCATTTGAGCATTGACAAAAAGTTGTACAGTGAAACCTCATTATAACGACACATAGATATCCAACATATTCAATTTAGTAACACAAAGTTTCAAGGGAAAAGGTTTATTTTCCTTTGTTATTTGACTGATTTATCTAACACATTTCTTAGGGAACAGATGGTGTCATTATAATGAGTTTGTACTGTAAATTGCTTTAATATTTTCATATGTTTAAGTTTTCATAGTTTTTGTATTTTTTACATTTCACTATAGTTTTAATTTCACTATTTTGGACATATTCCTATTAAAACAATGCTAAAATACCATTTCACATTGTGTACTTATTTTGATGGGTTTGTGCTATTAGTGAAATAAATGAAAATAAAAATACAGTGAGATTAAAGCAATTTTCCGTAATTATGATTTACTGACATTACATCAATTTAAGTAACTCTGTCACCTTGCTTTCCAACTACTCAAAGCTCAAACTACAATGACAAGTACCTGCACTGACTGACTTTCCAGATCATCTCCAACCAACTTCTTTGTGTCTGGGTCCAGCCCTATTTGACCAGAGATATACATGGTTCTATCCACAATCACACCTGGGCTGCAATATATTTTAAACACAGAGCATCCTGAATTAATAATGTAATACATAATTTGAAAATGAGCTCTACTGTGAAAGTCACTGCATAAACATATCCAACAATAATGTCCTCCTTTTCAAAGGACCATACCAGTTCAAAGCATGTCATTTATTTGATAGACACATGCATCTTCAACAGCTTTAAGAAATCTGCAAATTGTAAAGGCATCTATAATAACATTGTATATATCTCTAAACAGTAAAATGGGAAGACCTCTGATTTGTATTATGCAGGAAAGTGAAGATCTTACCAATCTGATAGGAAATGCCACTGTCCATAAGTTGCAGATTTATCATGAACTGAGTAAAAACTACTATTATCTATCTACCACACCAAATCTATGTTAAATATACATACATATTTGTGAAGAATAAATGTTCATGTCCTGTCCACATATGCATTATTCAATGGATCTTCCTCAAAACTTGCCTGCTTAAAATGGTCTTAGTTCTGTCAACTTTTGGTTATGATTTCTTGTAACATCAAGGTAGGTTTCACATGTAGGTTAATAATACTTCATAAACTGGTTATTTTTTAAGTTTTGTGGTACTATTTATGTGAATATTTCAGCTTTACATTTACACTTAGAATTGTAATGTTTGGGATTTCTACATTCAAATTTTAATGATATTAAGTTCCAAACAAGAAGGCTGTCAGTGCAAAGCACTGCAACATCATTCCTGTCACTGCCCTTGTTTTCCCCTCTCGATATTACCTCAAGGAAAGCAAAGTGTAACGCTTAAAATGCACTTTGCTCTTTAACCTCCATTAGTTGGGCGTTGAAACAACCTGGGAGGATGTTCTTTTTATTTCATTTTTTTTTCTGGACAAATCATAATTATTAATTTGATTGTCAAGGTTAGTGGTCTAGAAATGATAGTCCATCTTGGCCAACTGGACCTGCTGGGGCAGCACTATAAGCATGTAATGTAATACAGCTAGTAGCACTGAATATGGGGCACCAGAATGATGGCACCAACAAGAGTGAAGCTGTCTGAGGTTTTTTTTTTTTGGGGGGGGGGGAGGTCAGCAACCAGTGCTGGTTATAATATTAATCTTTGGAGATCAGTCCAGTCTCAAGAATAAAGCCTCTTCACTACATCAAAAATTCACTGACCCCCCCCCCCGAAAAAAAACAAACAAACAACAAAAGAAAAAAAAAACTCTACACTCTAATTATAGTAACACATTCAACACAACATCAAGATTGAAACAATCACATGTCAATCACTTGTGACTACACAGTGTACACAAGCGTGGTGTGTGAGAACAAAGGGGTGCAGGTCATGGTGTCATGTGAGGAGTTGACACGGATACCAATAATATGCACAAAAAGCTATACATACTCTAAGTTTATTTTTGTTTGAAAAAGCTCCCCAAATTCGAAATTTGTAACCAGTGAGAATGAAAAGAAATCACGATAATGATGCACATGTACTTGAAACACACTGCTCATGTTTTTCATAAGAAAGATCATTTAGGTTCCGAGATCTTGTGCAAACCGACTTTTGATGGTTAGCCTTGTTCTGAAACACAAAATAATTGCCATATGAAGAGTGCTCACAGAGGCCCTCTAAGGTAAAACAAAAATTCAAAAAAGGCAACAGTCATCAGGTACATGGGATCATTTACAATTTTTCTTTTAAAACTAAGGACCATCAGATACTTTTAGATAACAATTCATGAAATCACTGAGGGAATCAACCTCAAAACCTATTTTGGGGAACACTGCTGAGTGCCCTCTACTTTGGAGAAAGTTCCTCCACTTAGTTCCCCCACAGTGAAGCTCTGGCTACCCCAGCATGGACCAGCTGTGGAAAGTAATTACTAACATTTCTGCTCACTATGTGACAGGAATTAATTTTACAAATATGACTAAGAGTGCCACTTCTTCTGTTTAGTTCTGAACAAAAAAACAACAAACGAAACAAAAACAAACACGCAAACTACAATCCAATCTTTCTGCACTCAAATATCCAATCCAATCAATGATATACATGTACATTAACAGGTCATATGAAGAAAACCATCAACCATATTTCACAGCCTTGAATTCCTGTCATTCTTTTTGTGATGGTGACAGCTTGTCTTTACCTGATAATTTGTTAAAGACAATCCATTTGAATTTGTGTAAGAATGGGAAACATTTGCATGTATAAATAATATGACACAAGTTCTTACTTAAATAGGCAAGAATTTGTGAAATTATATGAATTAATATATGCACCAAATTAATGTATGCAAAAACACCACAATTCAAATTCAGAGTTACCCCTCAGAAAAGGATTCTGGGTATATTCATGAACCTTCTCTCAGAGCGGATACCAAATAAAACTGACTGTCCAGAAATTGAAATAAAGAATGACTGCTTTGAACTTGAGCTTATACAAAAGTGACACAAATCAACCTGACCCTGTGTATCCACTGAGAAAAGAAGCAATTAAATTGTCTTCTTCAGTGTCTATTGCAGAGCAATTGGTCTGCAATGCCCCATAGGCCCTTAGCAAGAGTCCGATCATGAAGAAAACAATCAAACAAATCAAATTGTATTCTTGGCATACACATGTATGACGGAGCAAATGGTCTGCAATAACCTATAGGCCCTAAGTAAGAGCCTGACTGGTTTTGTTGCACATATGCAATTTATTGATCAGAGACTTGGAGAATCTGTTGATTCCCATCTCATATACCAAGGTATGGCTTCCCTCTTGCTAAAGTCACTCGCTTTGTGTTTAAATAGTACAGACACCCTCTTATAGCCATGAATGTAGTTGTCATGGTCAAGTCTATGTCAAAAATAACTTGAACCACAGTGATTTAAATAGTTTAGATCACTCTTACAACCTAGCTGGGATCAGCAAGATCAAGTTATTGGGTCAGGAAAGAATGATCAGTATGGACTTTTTGTCCAAGTGGGATTTCCTAGACTAGGGGTTGAAAAAATGTGGGGATTACATTTTAGGTGTTTTAGGATTCAGTTTCCTCCAAATTGTATTCTTAACTTGGTTATTAATGTTTTACTAAAATTAAAATCCTATGTTGTTACTGTTTCATGTTTGGAACGAGCGGAACTCAAACCTGCAACCTTTGGCACCAGTCACCTAGCTGAAATGGGAAACGCACATATCCACTCGACCAAATCCCCATTCAAAAAAGAATGGTTCAATGGAGCTAGTTATGAGCGAGTGCCGTATAAACACGGTTGTGCAGTATAAGTACTGAGTCGGCATTTACTTCCAGAATCGGGGACTTAAATCCGCCAGCATTAAGGAAATGCCGAAAATATATGTTTCATGTTTGGAACGAGCAGGACTCGAACCTGCAACCTTTGGCACCAGTCGCCTAGCTGAAATGGGAAACGCACATATCCACTCGACCAAATCCTTTTTACTGTAAATTGCTTTATTGTTGTGTGTATGAAATTTCATGTTTTTTCTAATTTTGACATTTCGCTGTAGTTTTAATTTCACTGTTTTGGACATAATTCCTATGCAAACAATGTTAAAATACTATTTCACAGTGTTTTTATTTTGACATTTCACTGCAGTTTTAATGTCACTGTTTTGGACATAATTCATATTCAAACAATTTTAAAAGATTATTTCACTGTTGTTTTTATTTTCATGGTTTTGTGTCATTAGCAAACTAAGCGAAAATAAGAGTACAGCAAATTAAAGCAATTTATAGTACATAGCAGTCATAGACAACACACACAAACAAAACCATTCCTTAGCATGACTGTTGTGAAACTTTGATAAAATGACGTAAAGTGGGTGTTTTAATTGAAATATATTTTCTAAGGACCGAGCAAGGGTCACAATAGCTAGAAGTTGTAGGAGAAGTTCGACCGGTTTCGTTGTGTTTCACAACTCGTCAGGAACTGTGGGCTAACCGACGTTACGTCTGATTTATATGCCGAGGGGTAACTTTCTGTTGTCACGTAAAACACGCTATTGTGATTGCGTAACACAGAATCTCGGTTCTACCAAGACGTTATTGTCAAGGTGAATTAGATTCAAAAGAATTTGAATCCTGGCAGGCCAATAAAATAAGGACTGCCGTAAAAACAATGCTGGGGGTCAGCAAGTGTAATTAATCAGACATCTAGGTGGTGGTACTACCGTACCACAAAGCCCTGAACACAGGAGCTTGGGACTGTGTGTGAGAGCACAGTGTGGGTGCGTATGTGCGGTTTCCCTATGGGTTGCATAGGTAATATGCTACCCAAAGCAGAATCTCATGGAGGGATGAACTCTGAACATAAAATTTTAGCATTAGACCGAGCAAGAGAGCTCATCTCCCCATGATGTTGAGACCGAAAGGTTCAATGGAGCGCAATTGGTGCATCCAATGTCTTTCCCTGTCAAGGCGCAGCTGTCTGGTGCGTTCTAGACGGGGGGGAGTGCGGATATACTCTAAAATGTGCACTTTTAGAGCAAGACCCTGGTGGTCATTTTGGGCAAAATGTCTGCCCAGTGGCTGTGCAATGACTTTGTTACTGATGTAACGAAAGTGTTCGCGCAATCTGTCTTTGAGTGGGCGCATCGTTTGCCCCACATATTGTTTGTTGCATGTGACACAGGTAAGTAGGTACACTAGATTGGAACTTTCACAGCAACCTCCCTTGGGGACATGGTATGTCCGCCCAGTTTGTGTACTGGTTACTCTGCCTGAAGTGTCCAGACAGATACAGTATTTGCAATCAGCTCGATTGCATTCGTTACTGTGTCTCTTTCCAGATACAGCTGGATTCAGCTGTGTGTCTGTGTGATATCTGATCCTGCTATGGACCAGCATGTCTTTCAAACTGTCTGCCCTTCTGAAACCCACTATAACTTCCTTGTCGATTAAGGCTTCTGCATGCGGCGAGGCCTCAAGTGTTCTCCAGTGACTTTGGATGATCTGTTTTATAGGTGGAAGTGAGGGGTTGAACGTTGTGATCAAGAAAAGCTTTTCTTGGTCGGTCTCGGTGGTTGGCTTGGGAGCCAAAATTGTGGACCTGTTTACTGAGTCCACTTTCGTTTTCGCATCAGTCAGAATTTGAGTGGGATAATCCCTAAGCTCATAATATTGGAGGATTTTCTTAGAATTTTCCTCATAATCAATGGTCTTGCTACAGATCCGTTTGATTCTGAGCAGCTGGCTGAATGGTCCACCCACCTTAGAATGTTTGGGGTGGGCTGACCTGTAATGCAGATACGTATGAGTATCTGTAGGTTTGACGTAAAGGGTGGTGTACGCTTTACGTTGTGTGTCAATTCTGACGAGAGTGTCAAGAAAGTTAATCTCTGTGTCGGAGACGTGAGAAGAGAACTTGATGGTTTCATGGCAGGAATTCAAATGGGAGAGAAACTCAGCTAGTTGCATCTCGCCAAAGGTCCAGACACAAAAAATATCATCAATGTAACGCCACCAAACTAAAGGTTGCAGTGGATAATGTAGCAGTTTGTTTTCCTCTAGATCTGCCATAAAGATGTTGGCAAATGAGGGGGCTACTTTGGTTCCCATAGCAGTGCCACTAACCTGCAAGTAGTGGTCACCATTGAACTCGAAGTTGTTGCATGTGAGGACTAGTCTCAGTAGCTGAATGAGTTCTGAAGTGCTGGGCTTATCCGAGTGATCCCTATTATGTAATAGGGCTCTGGCCGCACTGTGAAGGCCTTCATGAGTCGGTATGTTGGTGTAAAGAGAGTTTACATCCAACGTGACCAGAAGCGCATTTTCTGGTAAAGGACCCAGTGCTTCAATCTTGTTTATAAAGTCAGTTGTGTCCTTTATATAACTAGGAATTTTTTTCACTAGTTGTTTGAGAAAGAAGTCGACGAAAGCCGAGATCCTTTCTGTGGGGCACTCAATGGCACTCAAGATGGGGCGTCCTGGTGGTGGTAAGATGCCCTTGTGTATTTTAGGAAGGAGATAAAGGCTCGGTACTCTTGGTTCCTTAATGTACAAATATTTGTACAATTTTGGATTGATGCTATTGTTTGACAGCATTTCCGTGAGGACATCAAGCACTTTCTTGTTGTGAGTGTTTGTTAAATTGAAATCAACCTTTCTATAGTGATTTGTGTTTGACAATTGTTTGGTGGCCTCTGCAATATAGTCTACAGTGAATTTAATTGAAATAGTTGTGACCCTTTAGAAAGTGGTTGTGGCATATACATTCAAGCACATTGACCACCACTGGCACCTGAACCTTTTTTTTCTTTCTTTTTTTATACAAAATTAAATTGTAACTTAAAAGGGAAAAGTTATAAGCACATACATCCTTAAGTTAGCCCCCCTGACTGAAGTGACCTATTCCGGACATGCACCTGATCAGTGCCTTTTTGCTTTATTTAGTAAATACTTGATCCTTGCCTGAATCAACATGACAAGCAAATTTGTAATTAAGACAATTATAGTCAAACCTCATTATAACGACACTCAAATATCCGACATATTCGATATAATGACACAAATTTATGTGGGAAAAGGTTTATCTTCTTTGTTATTTGACTCATTTATCCGACATATTCAGTTATCCAACACATTTCTTGGGGGAACAGATGGAGTATTCACTATACTCATGACCTGTGTAATCATCTCTCTCTCTCTCTCTCTCTCTCTCTCTCTCTCTCTCTCTCTCTCTCTCTCTCTCTCTCTCTCTCTCTCTCTCTCTCTCTCTCTCTCTCTCTCTCTCTCTCTCTCTCTCTCTCTCTCTCTCTCTCTCTCTCTCTCTCTCTCTCTCTCTCTCTCTCTCTCTCTCTCTCTCTCTCTCTCTCTCTCTCTCTCTCATCTTCTTTCTGCCAAATTTGTCCAGAGCTTTTCTCTGACACCATGCAAGCTACACTGTTTCAACTTGGCATGGTAATACATGTACAGCTAGTAGGGAACTTGTCTCTCTGATTTGGAATAGTCATGATGTTCAAAATTATGCTAATTATGGGCAATTAGAATTTTAAAAGCTCCATATCTACAAAACTATTACAGATAGATACAAAATTCAAAGTTCAGCATATAGTTTTGTGACACTTGCCAATCTAATGGACAGTAAACAAAAGTTGCAAAATTTTAAATTATGTTAATTAAATTTAAATCTTGAATATCTACGAAAATATTGCCTGTAGCTTTACCAAATTTATGTCAGAGATGGTCCCTATAATGGACCAGATGCCTCTCGAAAACCAGCTACGTCAGATAATTTTTGGATTTTTTATGAATTTTGTTTTAGTATTTTCCAAATCTGGGCAGATTCAACTGTATAAGTGATATAAGCCCGTATCTCGAAAACTGTGCATGTTTGGGCCACAGTTACTATTAAACATGAATAGGAAATGACATATGCGCTTTCACCTGGTGCCGTCCTTTTTGACCTTGAAAGGTTAAATCAAGGTCACACACCATGAAAATCTTTGTATATGGAAAACAGTGCACTTTAGGAAATGGCAATGGCACAACACATCACTGGTTTTAAATATAATAAAATTCCAGGATGGAATATGTATGTGAAAGAGAAGCATGAGGCTGCCAGGGAAGCCTTTCTTTTCTGGTGTAACACAGGTAAACCTCGTAATGGGATCACTTTTAATGCTATGTATAGAAGTAGGCTACAATTTAAGTCTGCTCTGAGATGGTGTAAAAGAAATGAAGATAAAATCAGGGCTGATGCAATGGCTAATGATCTCAATGATAAAAATTTTAAAGGGTTTTGGAAAAAGATACAACAGATCAATAATGGTAAACTTGGTAATACTGATAGGATTGAAGAGGCACATGGTGATGAACAAATTGTACAACTGTGGAAGCAACATTATTTTGATATTTTTAATGAGGGTCATGATTACCATGAGTGTGTTAAAATAATTCCAACATGTAATGAGACTTATGATTCAATGAGAGTCAGTGCCACAGATATATATTTAAGTATTGCAGATTTGAAAACAGGTAAAGCTGGTGGTCATGATGGGGTGTGTGCAGAACATCTTAATTATGCAGGGCAAAGTATTAACAAGGTGCTTGCAAGTTGTTTCACTGCAATGTTGGTACATGGATACATTCCAGGAGACTTTATGAAAACTATTTTGGTGCCGATTATCAAAAATAAAACTGGTGACATGCATGATAAAAGTAATTACCGTCCTATTGCTTTAGCTACCATGATGTCTAAGGTTTTAGAAAAGGTAATTTTAAGAAGATGTAAAGAATTTCTTGATACATCTAGTAACCAGTTTGGATTTAAACAGAAACATTCGACTGATTTGTGCATATTTATGTTAAAACAGTTTTTACATACATACAGCTCTAGAGGAAGTCCCATGTTCGTTTGTTTCCTGGATGCTTCCAAAGCATATGACCGCGTGAGACATTTGAAATTATTTAAGATACTGATTGATCGTAAGGTTCCGTCATACATTGTTCGTATTCTTGCTTTTTGGTACTGTAATCAGGTCATGTGCGTCCAATGGAACAAGGTTAAGTGTAATTATTTTTCAGTCTCCAATGGTGTCCGTCAAGGTAGTTTATTGTCCCCCGCTCTTTTCAATGTTTATATTGACCAGATATCTGTGAAACTTAATAAGATTAATGTTGGATGTGTACAGAAAAAGAAAATTGTTAACCATTTAATCTATGCAGACGACATGTGTCTTTTTGCTCCATCTGCTAAAGGTCTACAGAAACTATTAAATAAATGTCACAAAGAAGCATGTGAATTAGATATAAAGTATAATGTAAAGAAAACTGTTTGTATGTGCATTTCACCAAAGGGATGGAAACTTGTAAGATTGCCATTGTTGAATTTAAATAATTTTGTACTTAAATATGTAACAAGTTATAGATACTTGGGAGCCTTTATTACTAATTGCTTAAGTGATGATGAGGATGTTCAAAGACAAATCAGAAGTTTGTATAGCAGAGCCAACATGCTGGCTAGAAAGTTTTCTAAATGTTCTCATGAGATCAAAATAAATCTTTTTAGGGCATACTGTTGAAATGCCTAATGTAGTCAACTGTGGGCCTGTGTCAGAGCTTATCAGTTGAATCGGTTGAAGGTCGCATATAATAATGCCTTTCGGATTGTTATAGGTTTACCAAGAAGATGTAGTGCTAGCGAGATGTTTACATACAACAGAATAAATAGTTTTGGTGAATTCATTAGAAAAGAAATATATAGTTTTTGGATGAGAGTTCTTGATTCGGTTAATCCCATTATTCAGAACATGATAAATACTGGATTTGGATCAATGGCTTTGTACACATATGATAGGTGGGTCAGGCTGCTGTACTCTGGGAATTACTCCCAGAGTGCAGCATCCTGAAACCCTAGATATGTTTGATTTGTGGTCTCCAGTCTCAGGTGTCGCATAATACTAAGCACCTTTTTAACATTATTTTAATACATGGATCATTTTCATCTATCATTGTACTTCACCATTGTGTATATACATATTTGTAATGTCTTTATGGGCCCTAGTGGCTTGAAATAAAATTATCTTATCTTATCTTTAGGGGCATAGTTACTATTAAACATGAATAGGAAACGATATATACGCTTTCATGTGGTGCTGTCTTTTTTTTACCTTGAGTGACCTTGAAAGGTCAAAGCAAGGCCACACGGCATTAGAATCTCTGCATATGGAACACGATGCACTTTGAGGCCATAGTTACTAATCAACATGAGTAGGAAATGACATAAGAGCTTTCATCTGGTGTTGTCTTTTTTGATCTAGAGTGACCTTGAAAGGTCAAAGCCAGACATGTCTACCTATATCATTCTGCAACACTTTTTACCAACTTGGCTATACTGTTAACATGCCATTACACATTTGGAGCTTATTTCACAGCTACATACATTGCATTGCAGTTTCTCCAGGCACCCAGACTGATTTGCTAACAAGCAAATCAAATTTTCTAGTTTATTTATTTTTTTAACTGTTTATCTTTATGGAAACTCTGCTATACTTTTCCTTGGCTTTCCGGTTTCATTAACTCTGACATCATTGATGTCAGAGTTAATGAAACCAGGATCATCAATGTGGCTTCAAGTGCCTGGACGGGAAAGATCTCAAAGTTCAATGTGTGCCATGTGTCCATTCATGATTGCTGATGCATCACTGCATCAGCTGATCTGCGTCAAGTTCTCTCCACCCTCCATTGTATTTAACCTGTGCTCCTCGAAATACAAGCTGATGACACATTCACCAAACCATGATAATTATAAGAGAAGAATATACACCATCTATAAACACCAAAAAGGAGGTGTACCTGTAAGGTCCTACAGCTTTGGGTCCCCCTTTGGGAGTAACAATCCGTCTGACCACAGACATGATTCCTCTGGCAGCCATGAACTCAACAGTGAGCGTAAATGAGATTGTCGTAAACAAAACATCCTTCTTATATGCACAAGAAAAGTGAATTTTTTAAAAGATTCTTTACCTCAAGTTTAACTTGTTATTCAAATGTGCAACATTACAACTTAATTCCACAACCAATGCGATCCCTATGACACGATGTTATGCGCAAATACTGAACGTACCACTTTACGAGATAAAAATGGCTGCGCCCTTGGATTGGGCATGGCCTTCTGTGTTCTCGGCATTTTGACCGTGCTTTCACGAATACTGCCAAGAAAAGTGTATAGTCTCAATTTGAGTATGTGAGTAGAAGTTCTGGTTATTCTCTAATCTGTAGTAGGCATAGCCTAAGATGCGAGCGTCAGCATGACAGAGTATCGACGTTGGTATACTAGGTAGATCAGGCAGTAGCACCTGGGCAAAACCTTTGGCCCAAATGCTACTGCCTGGCAAAGGACCTCCCCACGCTCTGTTCAGACTGTTGGCTTAGGCCCTAAACCAATAGAGCGTACGAAGGGCCTTTCGGACTACTGGTGCCTAGGAGTAAGTCGCTCTCGTGCTTACAGCATTTGAGGTATGATTTAGGGGTGAATGTACCAAACTTTTCAATGAATACCTCTCAGATATTGATTTACAATGAAACCACCCAGAACTATTTACAACTGTCCAGTTCCTTGGTGGTCTTCATTAAAGGGACAGGAAGCCGTCTCTGGCTTATAAAATGCCCCCCTCTACTCTTCAAAATTGGGTCCAAGCTGTTCTTAAAGGCATTCACAGAGTCAGCATTTACTATCTTTATTACTATATTGGAAACACCCTAAGCAGTGAGGCTGGTGTCTATCTGGATGAACTATTATTCTACTATCTCCTCTATGCAGATGATCTGGTTTTGTTTTCTGAAACAGAGATAGGTCTTCAAACACAAATAAATATGCTAAAACAGTACTGTCAAAAATGGCACCTAATACTTAGTTTGCCCAAAACAAAGATAATGATTTTCAATAAGCGTAATTATATACCACAGATTTATTTTGATAATCAGTTGCTTGAAGTTGTTACACAGTTCAAGTACCTTGGGATAATATTTGATTCAAATAAAAGGCAAATTCTGTATTCCACTCCTTCATACTTGGCGGATCAAGCGAACAGAGGTCTCTTTTGTAGTCTGAAAATGTACTATGGGTCAATGGGCAAACCGTCCCCCAAATGCCTGTTTAAATTATTTGATGCCCAGATACTCCCTATTGTGGAATATGGATGTGAATTGTGGTCATCTGAAAGACCCCATAACATTATTGAAGGTGTTCAGTTGAACTTTCTGAAACGGTTACTGGGTGTCAGAGCCCAGACACCAACCTTGGGTGTTTACATGGATACGGGTAGGTTTCCACTACACTTAAGGCAGCAAGTTAGATTAGTGAAATATTGGTTACATATTCTCAAATTACCAACCAGGCACATCGTTAAAGCTGCGTACAATACTTTATTTGAAATGCACAATTCCGGGCAAAAGAATTGGTGCTCAACATTATCCAGTATTCTCTCTGTATGTAATCTTGAGGTGCACTGGCACAGTCAGTCAGTGGAAGATGAATATACCTTTATGAAACTGTTAAAAGAAAAGCTATACGGCAACTATATGAATGACTGTGAGTCCAAACTTAAAGGGCTTGATGATACCAACAAACTGAGGTTGTATAAAGATTTTAAACATGAATTCTGTTTAGAGAGCTACCTGCTTAATGTACCGAGTGTGACATACATTCAGTGTATTGCTCGCTTTAGACTAAGCTCCCACAACCTGAACATTGAACTTGGCCGTCACACAAAGCCTGTTACCCCTGTAGCCAACCGTTTTTGTATGAGATGTAATATGGGAGTTGATGATGAACCCCATTTCCTATTACAGTGTCCTGTGTTTTCTAATGAAAGAGCCGAACTGTTTAGAAAAATCCAGTGGTGTATACCTGATCTCTCCAATCATAATATAAAAGATAGGTTTATTGCAATCTTGTCGAGCAGAACACAGGAGGTGAGTTTCCAGTTAGGCAAGTTCCTACATAAATGTCTCCCAAAGTAATGTGCATAAGAATTGTGAACACATATAAAGGCCAATATTATTTTATCTGCTCCATAATTATTATGCAAACAAATAAATCGGTGCTAAATGTAATATTTATAAGTTATCTCTGCCACATGAAACCTGTATAATCAGAAGCTTGCAGCTGAGTATTCAGTGGATACAGAGTTTAATCACTTATTATGGTAAACAATATTCATGTAGTTATGTGCTATTCACATGGTGGAGGAAATCTCAGGTGCTAAATATTATGTCATGTTGACTGATACATAACGTGCAGTGTTGACTGATACATTTCATGTGCAATCATGGTAGCATTGTAGAAAAAATTAGAGGTACACAATTGGGCACAGGAAGAGTGCAGGCTACATAATATGGTAGTATGTTGGTTACATCCGCCAGTATTACAAACTACTGGTAAGCTGTCTCTAGTTGGGTATATGCGGCCTATACTTTGTCATTACTGCCCCAGGATGTGATTTTACATGGCGGTGCCCATAGTGTCAGCCCTCTCCCTGTCCCTAATTTTAGATATTCTATTTAGTCACTTACTTAGTTGACATGTAACTTCTACCCATAATGGGTGTTATTGCTTATGTAGACATGTATCATTTAGTTGGTCGAAATGATTGTTCTCTGATTGTGTACGATTTCTTTATGTATGACTGATGAGTCAATACTGACTCAATTTTGGTCAATAAAATTCTTACTTACTTACTATACCTCCCCCCCGGTTACATGTGAACCTCGCAATATTCCCACACTGTTCACCCATGGACCTGCCTACTAGGTAACTAGTATGAGATAGTAGCTCACCCCTCCTCTTCACTCACAGCCATCACAAATGATCTCAAAGTCAAACATCACAAATCTTTCCTTGCTTAATGTACTGTCTTTTCTCAGCCCCTTCCCCCCATTGACGTCACAAATGGCCTCAAACATCACAAATCTTCCCTGTACTGTCTTTTTCCAATGGTTAACAGGCATTGTGAGGTAAATTTATTCCTAAATCATGCCAGGTATACATTTCAGAGCCTCATTTTTGGTGCAAAGTCTTGAAAGCAAAGTTGTAGACCATTCAGTGAGAATGGGCAAGGTAATTCACTTTGGACCTAGGTATTTGATACAGTTTGTCAACGTTTTTTGGCACTATTTCGACTTCTAGTCATTTATTCATTGAGTCAATATGCCCTTTGGTCCCTTCTACATTATTTCTTGTCAGCATGTTGTCATGTTGACCTTTTGTCTGTAGACCTAATGTCATAGACCCCCTAGATGTATAACCCATTAACTCTTCTCCACAATTTATATCCACAGCCTGAGCCTGGATCAGTAGAGATGGATGAGGCTTGTGAGCCTCCAGGTATTCCCGGCCGTGGAATGAGCAGGAAGAGGAAGGCAGATGACAGTGCAATGGAGCCCAGTGAAGATATTATAGCACCCAGAAGTAAGCATTATTCTGTGCTCTTCTCAGCCACACTATCCCCTTTTTGCAAGATGTACTGTCAATAAAGTTGGGTCCTCCACAAAGGCAGATTGTTTTACACTCATTCTATGCTAATTTAAATTTATGCTTTTTGTTGCTGGTAGACCTTACACTTCTGTTTTGGTCCATGCGGTTCTTATGTTTCAAATAGAGTGAAAGTGCACAATGACCGTCTGTTATCTGACATTCATTTTATGATACAAGTTTTGAGGGACTTGATGTCCAATTTCTTTGCTGTTTCACTCATTCATCTGACATATTTGGATATCTGACACATTTTAAAGGGAATAAAGGATGTCATTATAGCAAGGTTTCACTGAACATGACAAAAAGATGTCAACAAGATTATGTATACATTCATTCATTGCTATATTCACCAATGTACATGTTGGTCTATATTTTGGTTTCTAGAAATGCACAGTTTTTGTTAGTCAACCCCCTCCCCCCCCCCCCCCAAATCTGATTAAACACTAACTGCATAAGTATCCATTTTCTCACATGACTTGTCATGATTTGTAAACAAATGAGCTGGTCATCAACATGCACTGACGGCCATTATAGTGCATATATTTTCTTTGCTTGCAGATATAAGTATTGTAGAATTTGCAGAAAGTCGGGGTAAAGAGCTACAAGCGCTGTCAGAAGCAGTATGGAAGCCTGAAGGAAGCAGTAAAAAGCGTGTTTTTCAAACCCTACCAAAGCATATGAGGAGGAGGGCCATGAGCCACAATGTAAAGCGCCTGCCACACAGACTGAGGAAGACTGCTGCAAGAAACATTGAAAGGCATAATGAATGCAAGAAAGCATCAGACCAATCACCTGTTAGTTCCCACAAGGCATACATTTTCATAGTTACACTGATTGTCTGATCTTTTATTTCATACAAGACATACATTTTCATAGTTACTCTGCTTGTCTTATCTGTAAGTCCACACAAGGCATGCATTTTTAGCTCAGCTGACTTGCTAGTCAGGTTGAGCTTTTAGGAGACTCAGTTGTCCATCGTCCGTCCATTCACAATTACATTTTCAACTTATTCTCCAAAATCGTGAGCCAGATTCATTTCAAACTTGGTGGCAATGTATTTTGGGTGGGTCTCTATCAGGTTTGCTCAAATGGTCTTGCTTCAGTGATTTTGGGGGGTTTCTTGGGGGGGGGGAATCTTAAAAAACCTTCTTCTCTGAAGCCCCTCACCCGATTGCTTTGATATCACACAGGAACACTCCTAGTTCTTAATTTGTTCACCAGGTGGTGCTGCAATTTTCTTTTTTTTTTTTTTTAATGATTTTTTTGTATGTTTTTGCTGTTTTTGACTTCTTCTCCAGAACTGTCACTTAGATTAAGCTGAAACTTTGTGGATATGTTCCTTGTGAAAGGGTCAAACAAAGTTGTTCACCAGGTGGCACTGCTGTGGATTTCTGATTTTTAACGATTTTGTTTCAATTTGGGTACTTATTGGTAAATGCACTTTTCCTATTCATTACTATATAAATCAATGGGCATTCTAATGCTAATTCACATTTTAAATAATGAATTTTTCTTTAGGCAAATTTTAGAAATACTTCTAAATGTCATATGCACACAGCTACATGTAAAAGCTCAACACAGGTCTGTTCAGTTGAAACTTTGATTTTATGAACAAGCTTTGGTCAGCTGAGCACGGGCTCTTCACACAGCCCTCTAGTGATAGTTACTTTGATTGTCTTACTCCAAAAGGGTCATTTTAATTTCTCCTGTAAAGTATGTTAAATTGTGTTACAATTAAAACACTGGATTCTAAGCTGCCTGTAATTAGCAAACATGAGGGGATCACTGGCATTGTCAAAAAAAAAAAACAAACAAACAAACACTCAAACAAACAAACCAGAAAGTTTCTGTAACTTGACTAAGTAAATAGTAAATGTATGCATTATTGGTAAATGAATTGTCAATGATATGTTACGGAACTAAGCAGGATTTTGATTCAGTAAGTCAATATTGCTTCCTGTATATGTGTGTGCATTGTGCAATAACTTAAACTCAAAGTAACAGGACATCATATAACTGCAATCTTTATTAAACTACAATGTCCAACACACTTGCAGTCCAATGATAAGATTGTTATAAATATGGCTCATACCCTATGTAGCTGATACTGGCAGGGACAAAAATAGAAGCTGCTCATTAAAGCTGAGTAATGTTTCGAGTTTTGAGAATCTGAACTTATCCAATGTTGACACATACTCTTTTTTTTTTGTCAAATGTAGAGAAGACAGACGAAGGCTGTGACCTCAAAGCGACCATCACGTAAACACAGGAGACGACCAAAGAAACTGTTGGAAGAGTACAATCGTCGTCAACGTAAACACATTTGGCTTGAAACTCACATATGGCATGCTAAGCGTTTCAAGATGGTGGAGAAATGGGGTTATCGCCTGGCACTGCATCCAACAGACAAAAGCTGCAGAGCAGCATACAGGGCAGCAACCAGACATGCTCTGTTACAGGTTAGTCCCTGCACCTTTCTTTGGACAATGGCACCTGGCTATACAGACCAATTCGCTTGACAAAAGGCTGGGCTTTTTTTTTTTTTTTAAAGACCACACTCTTGTGACTTGTGAGTGTATTTCTTTGAGATCACCTGCAATACCACATCACTTTTTTGCTGGCAGTAGAGGCAGTCTTGAGTTGCAGGTACTACCCAAGTTACCTCTCCCATGGGAAACCATGTACAGAGTCCTAGGCTTGCTGTTTGGGTGTAATCTCTCTTTTACCTGTATGGGTAGTCAGGTTGCTGCATAAAATTTACCAAAATGGTCTGTCTTTTGCATAGACAAGCCTAACTCTGAACACATTATCAAACTTATAACCCTATTGTCAGGGAAATAAAGTGGAACAGCCCATGAATTATTTTGCATTTCTCATCATTATATATATATATATATATATATTTGTTTGAAGTAGAGCATGTACATGTAGAACCACACAAACTGTTAATAGCTATCTTGAAAATGTCCATTGTGAGCTAACTTGTTCCATATTTTGTGTAGTATTGTTTTGGCTTTTTGCACTTCAAGTTTTGGATATCTGATTATGTATCCATTGTTCTTTTCCAGGACATATCTTACTACTGCTGCATTGAAGTGACTGGGCCCCAACAAGACATGGTGCAAGGACTGGCTAAACTGACCAACACAGATGCAGGTATGGCATGCAGGCTTGATGTGTGACCTGTTGGTACTGTGCAGGTACTCTTGTACATAATTGTAATGAATCAGAGCTGGAGTAGAGATCAGCTGTTGTATGCTCAGTGTAATTGTTGGTCATTAACAAACATATTATGGTCCCTGTCTTAGCGATTATTGTGGGAGCAGATCCCAAAGCAGACCCTTCAAACAGGTTATCTGATTAGAGCTGGTTGGTAAGGATATCTTGAATGTGTACTAATTGTCATTCATCAGACGAGTTATGGTTACTTCAGACATATTTAATATCAATAAAATAGCTGTCAATACAAGTCACAACTTTTGTATGATATTTTAAACAGTTTTGTTGTCCAACAACGTAAAGTACATTTCTTTAGATGCTGGTGTGCTCTACAAATAGGACTACATGTTTTTGCTGCTGTACATGTACATGTAACACTGCTTTGTGTTTAACTGTTTTCAGGATTGACAATGGCAGCAAAGACATACATGTCTGGGAAAAGGCAGGGGACTGTGACACTGTATGTACATGATCAGTATCCTCTACAGGCCATTGGTCCAGTGCACTTCCTGTGGAAGCCGGAAAATGTTCCAAGTTACACTCTAAGTGACACTGCAGGGAAAAATGGAGACAAGTCACTCATTATGGATGAAACTGCACTGCGACAGTTATGGATTTGGGTACATCCGGCATGCTATACAGCTGTCATTGAGCAACTTAAGATTGTATTTTCTGCAATAAATGGAAGTGAAGCGGTAGGTAGTTCCTCTGTTGAATCAGGGAGTAAGGAAGGCTCACAACCAGTACACCAAAAAGCTGCTGCTGGTACAGAAGATGATAAAGTGACGCTCAAGAATATATGCTTTACCAATGGTAGAGTGACTGTCACCTCTCTGAAAGATGAAATGTGCCGCTTTCGTCTCACGGGTCCATTGTCCCAAGCAGTACTCAGTGACACATTGGTGTGTGCCGCAGTACATGACAATGCACTAGGAGATGAGAACCACACAGAGGGAAAACCTACAAAGTGGTGGCAGACTTACTGGCTGGAGCCTGGTATGAAGGCGGTCTATGAACACCAACAAGAGGCCTGGCAAACCCTGTCTGCTGCCCAGTCCCCTGCACAACTGCTGCCTCACTGTGTGCTGGGTCTGACAGTCAGAGACCCCAGGCTGTTCCTGCCTCAGAAGAGAACAAAAGTGATGAATGATACAGAGGGTAAGACCAGGAGTTTCTGTCTTACCCCCATTGTTTTTCTGTTTAAATCCCATGTATGGCAAAATTTAAAGGGACATGGGGGTTGCATGGTGTGAGCACTTACCATTCACATCTTCACCAGAGTTTTGACAGTGGCTAGCAAATGCTTGTTTCCTGTGAATCAGATCAAATCTGCTCAAGGCATGTATGATGGTTTCTCCAACACTGGATAACCCTAATAGAATTGCCATGAATCTGCTTTCTCATACACTTTTCCTGCTTAAATTGCCCATGAGCACCCAGATGTAACTTGTCATCTGCTTTAATAATTTTGAGTAAAACACAAGAATACAACCAACCAATAATAATTTTATTTACATCTCACATTAATAGAAAACATTTATTTGGCTGAGGAGTGTAAAAACAACCTATCATGATGGCACACCCTAGGTTATCTTTCCTTGGCATAGGTTGCATGCAATCTGCATAACGTGAGCCAAGGAAAGCAGTTGACTCGGCTTTATTCTCACAAGGAAAAGGTTAACAATAAAAATTGATTTGGACCGTCCTGGTTGTGTGGGATAACAATGTTAAGCACCAGACAGGCTGCATTGTATAACAAAGAGCATTAGCATACAAGTCAACTCTGTTGTCAATGATCTCAGATACAACTAGAATCCACCAGGTAAAATGCCTGTATGGTTGCTGCTGCCACAGTTTAGTAGCACTTAGTACAGTGGTCCCTTTCTTGAGAGACCATCCCTGAGGCATGTGAAAATGTGGTCTCTCAAAACAGGTGGTCATTAAATAGAGGTATAATAACATAGAAAAGATATAGCACAGTGTTCTGAGAGAGTGGTGTTAAAAAGATATGCAGTCTCTCATTGGATGGGTCTCTCAAGACAGGTACCACTGTATCACAGTAAAACCCGACAGCCAAAATTCAATGTGGGATCAGGTGAGGGAAGGAAGTAGATGTGCCTGAGTATGAACTATGTTGTCACATTGTAGGCCCATTATTATTCAGTACTCCAGGTTATTCTGAGAATAAATCTTTTAGTAAGTTGTATCTCTTTGTGTGTTGAGAATGACATTGGTACAGGTTTTGATGAGTGCAGTCGTGTATATACATTGTCATTTACACATGTATGCACTTGTAGCCATATTTACAATGAATTTAACCCAATGCTGAATTTAATCTTAAAAAGGTAACTTGTCTGATATCAGATTACTTTGCTTTAAGCATAATAGCAGTTTCACCATATTGTGGTACCTGTCTTGAGAGACCCCTCCCCATTGAGTGACTGCATATCTTATGACCGCTCTCTCAGAACACTCTGCTATCTTTTCGATGTGATCATACCTCTAATGAAAGACCACCTGTTTTGAGAGACCACATTTTCACCTGCCCTAGGGGTGGTCTCTTAAGACAAGGACCACTGTACAAAGATTTTTACAAATTTGTGATTTCATGCCATATTCATAAAATTTTGTACCAAATTCTGTTAATGTTTGTGCATTCATTGTCCTGTGTCAAATCCTGCGCTTCCTGATGAACAGCTGAAATCCTATGTGAATATAGCCACTAAAGGTCGGTTTTGTGTTTGACATTTATTGAATGATAGTATCTGTAAACCTTTAAGTACTTGAATGGAAAAACAGAATTCTGTAACGGTATCAGGTGGTGTTTACTTTTTAATACAGAGGTTGCAGAAACCACCTTACCATTGTCAAAGGACTTACCACCAGGTGTCAGCACCAGCCCACTTTGGAACACTGCAGTTCGCAAAGAAGTGAAGGAAACAAAGTTGTCTGACCAAGAACTCAACAAGATACGCTCTCAACAGTTGGTACCAGGTAAAATACTTTTTAATTTCATTTTAAGTAAAGTATGTACTTTTATGCTGTGTTGGGCAAAAAATATTAATCTCTTCATTGGTCAGCCACCACCTAGTGAAAATATATCTGTACTGGGTGACTAATGTCACCTTGCACATAACAAACAATGGAATGTTCTCTAGTATCAGTACCTGTATAATTTTTATCACAAGAGCTCTGGCATGTTGGATGCAGAAAGGGAAAGCATTTTTTCCATATCCTAATGGTTATCTGTGTGTCAATATTAGATACATGTAGGCCTATTATAAGATAAAGTTGTCATCCATATGTAGAACTATGGCACAGAAATATCCCTGTGCCATGACAGGCATGTAACATTTGGCTTCACTTAAGGTGGAATGGCTCTCATGGCTCACATGGCCTTGGGATATGGTGATCTTTGACTTGGCAAATGCTGCATCATGTTTCGCCACATGGGTGAACTAATAGTACACATACAGTATATGTACATATGAGTTGTCATCTCGGCGCTAGACATACATATGTATGTATTTCTAATTTTAACTTAGATTCTCCATGTATATAAAAACTGTTGTGTATAACTTAACTTTACTTGTTCTTAATGCTATGGACTCAAGGGGCAGTTGGCTCCATAGCTAAATGCTAAGGTTTCGTTCATTTGGCTGAATAAATTTGCAAAGAGCTAATTTATTTTAATATGAATTATTAATAGTTAGGTAAAATTCTGTAATGGTTACTGTTTCATTTCTGGATTAGACTACAAATTTTGAAGTCCTAGATCTGTCCCTGGACTCATACAGCGGGTAAGTTGGCTCTACGCCCAGTGCAATGCAATAATAATAGTGGACAGGGGGCTACCGGCAATAAGTTCACCTACACTGTTCTTGGTAAGTTTTGAGAAGGCTCTGAGGCAAAATCAAAAACTCTACAGTATAAACACCTGTATCCTGCTGTGGTCAGAAATGCTTGTCATAATTAACTCATTCCATACCAGTCCCTGATTTTTCTGTATACCTAGATTTAAGGCGACAACTCCATATTTAAAATCTTCATGAAAAGAGCCTTCATTCAAGTACCAACATGCCTATAGTCTTAATTCAGTGGTTCTGGAACTGCCTGGCAAGTCGTGCTGCAGCTACCACAAGGGCAGCTGCAGCATGACTTGCCAGGCAGTGCCAGAACCACTGACCAAGACCTGTCACCATAGTATGGAATGAGTTAAAGAGATGCACCTTTGCTGCCTTTGGAAAAAATGAAAGGCACGATTTTCAGAAGTATAATTTTTCCCTGGTCAAAGAAAATTTTATATCAAATTTTGTTTCATTATATTTTATTTGATTTTCTTATACAGGTACACAAGTGAAACTAGGACTGGCCGAATCAAGAATACCATTAATATTGATACAGAATCCAGGTAACAGGTTACCATGTTATGGGGGCAAGTGGGCAGCTGAGACCGGGTCCCATGAAATGCTTGGACATGGCTGTGGCTGGGATATCATCCTGCCAGCTGGTTGGGCCATGTCCTTCTGGGTAGCACTGGTGTACAGGGGTGCCAGGGTAGGTGGTCTGAGAGAAATGCATAGCTTAGCTGCAGAACAATGCCAGCTCTACTATCCAGATGACTACCCAGACACCCCTGGTTGTCAAGAAATAGAACAATCCATAAGGGCAGAAATCGAAGGGAAGTATAACAGAATGCCACCTGCCAAGAGACCAAACTATGTAAAACTTGGAATTGCAACACCTTTTCACTATCCCTGGACAGAAGTTGTCGAGGAGTGGGCTATGCCAAGTACAAAAGTAATAGAATCATGTGAAGGTAGCAATGTAGTCAATGGGCAACCAAAAGACTGTATGGAAGTTGCTAATGATACAATGCCCACATGCTCTCCAAAATGGTATGTTCTTAGGAGTAAACAAATATGTAAATACCTGAATGGTCTATGCAAAAGCTTAACCCGACATAAGGGAAAGTCTTTCAAAGTGGCTAAGTGTGATGTGCAAGGCATGTCATTGGGAAGTGCTACAAAAGATGAGATGAATACTAGACTTGTGCAGCACAAGATGGCGCTGGTGGCTGTGCGTGTGGATATCATGTTGAGGGGTAGTCCCGTGTCATTTGCAGTAGTTTGCTTGCCTACTAAGGCAGATTTGGACACTCTTGCCAAGGACAGTAGGTATGCAGGTCCTATAGAGCCAAAACATAAAGACTCTAACAAGAAAAGGGGCATTAAAAACAAGAAACAAAAGAGAGTACAGTACAGTCAAACCTCAACATCTGCAGAGCCAGCTTCTAGCATGGTTGATCAAACAAAGAGTCATACCCAAGCATCTGAACTGCCAACACCTAGTGCAGTTAATGTAACAAGAACCTGCTCCAGAAGAGTAATTGGCTTTGTCAAGAGTGGTAGCTTCTCATTTTCTAATGGCCGTGGATGTGCTAAAGCCTTTGTAGCTCTGCCTGGACTAATTGAAGTGCTGGCTGACAAGAGTGCTTCAAGACCTGCCCTAGTGCTGGTCAGATGTACCACATCACTGCAGTACAGGTTTGCTAGCCTGTCTCTTCTTGAGGATTAACTTTATACCAGACACTTTACCAGGTTTACCATAGCAATAGAAGATGTACCAAGATCCCCTTGCCAAGGACAACAGGTATGCAGGTCCAATGGAACCAAAACATAAAAAAACTCGAAGAAGAAACGGGGCACACCTTAGGATATTAAGTGTGGTATTTTTCAATCAGCAGATGAAGATTCCTAAACTGAGGCTGTGTCAGAGTCTCCTGATAATCACCAGGATGTATTTGAATTTATGTCTGTTACAGTAACATCCATCTTGTCACAAATGTTTGAAAAATTAACCTTTTCCCCATTGAATGGAGACTGAGTCAACAGTTTTCCTGTGTGTGGGTTGGGCACTGTGCTCTCAACCCACACACAGGAAAACTGTTGACCAAGATCATGTAATCTTGATAGGTCTTACCTACAATTCTCATTCAAATTGCTTTGCATTACTGTAGAAATTATTCAAGAAACACTGAATCAGACAAGAATTGACCACCAGCCAATTCTGGCCAGTTCAAAGGGGAAAGGGTCAACATTCTGCTGTAAAACCTGTCAGTTTCTGGATCCATTCAGTTAAAAATGTTTCCTTATTGTTGCCACAGATCAGTCCAGATGGTTGTGATACAAAGTCTGGATCATTGTAACAAGCAAATGTTCAATTTAACCTTATAATTATATTTTACCTGAAGACCCGTCAAAATAATTCCACCAGTAGAAATCTGTAGATCTCATCTTTATGACAAGTCTTGTGTGTAATTCGCGGTCTGCTTTTCAGGCACCTGACTCACATGTTGAACTTGATATAGTCAGCATGACAGATGATAAATTTGTAATTCCATCAAACCCTTTCCGAGATAAATGCACTCATGGACAAAATATTCGTCAGCAAATGTGCTCAACAATTGATGAAATCAAGTTTGTGTCATTTACACTTTTGTCGCATCTGTAATGACCGCAAGCAGTAGTTTTGAAGAATATACCACTACAATGAAATTGGACCTAAATTTGAAAGGTTTTTTTTTTTTTTTTTTTGTGCATACACAAACTTTTTGATGAAGATAGTATTACATTTCTGTCAATGTCACTTGACAGTATTGCCTTTTTTCAATCAAGAGAATAGATTTCTAAAGTGAGACAAAGTGCAGTATTTCATTTTTTCCCTTCACATTTAAAGGCCATACAAATGGAATTTGCAAGTCCAAGGTCCGGGCAGCAAGAACTGTGGCTCTGTACTGGGAACTTTTTATGGTGTTATCTTTGCATTCTTGCATTACATTTTTCTTTTGCGACCAAAGTTGGTCTGTGAACAAAATAAATTGTTACATAAGGAGGAGTTTCGTCAGGAGTAGTGCCTTAAATCCAAAGAATTCTCAACAGACTGTTGACAGTGGACACGATGCAGCTAGTGGTTCTTATGGGACAGTATGAACAGGAGTTGGACATTCAGTAGCTATATACATGTACCTTGTCTATGTCTACTGCTGCTACACACTTTTGTTTATTTTTTTAAAGTTTGTTTATCTATTTATTGACATTTTGTTGTGTTCCCATTACAGTTTATTCTCATATAAAATACAGTGGAAAACTTGTGTATATGTGGTCAGCCAAAATGATGTAAATGAAGTAAAGTTTCCAAGCAGTGCTGAATAAAACAGGACGGAAAGGTAGACAACTTTCAACTTCAAATCACAGTTCATTGTCCAAGGTTACTGGACTGCTGAGGCACACAGACACAGGTATCTGGTCTTGTGCCCAGATCTCATAGAAAGTGTCAAGAAAAAAGGCAGACGTGAGAAAATAATACAGAGCTCCATAACAGCTTGCTAATTACAACAGGAGAAACATACAATGAATACATAGTGATAGCTTTATTTTGTTCCAATGTATCATCCAATAGAGCATCTTCTGTGATATTCTGGACTATGTACAACAACCTGTAGTTGTTCTGTAACAAAACTAGAGATGGGTGCAGCATACCTAACAAGTCAACACACCTTTGTGTGCAGGTGCAGGTAAGAAGCAAACATACACTTGGAATAGATACCGTACAGGGAAATACAGACCTTGATCACTGGATGACAGGAGGCAATGTAAACAGTAATTATCATATATGTAATTCTGTTTGACACTGAATTACCCATTTCTAAGGTGAAATTCCAAAATGGTAATCCACAGTAGGTCACGTCACTCCCATTTCCTATTGACCAATCATATTTTCCCCTCCCAAACTGCCTTTCCTTCCATGGTCACCTTGGTCAACATACATGTACCCAGTGGAATGGCTGCTGTTAACACTGAACATTGCTGATGAGCGTTTTCTCCTGTGGTCTGTATGCACAGTATATGACTGTAATTATATTAAAATGTCAAATGTGTGGATCCAGCCAAAGTGCACACATATAATGTGCTTGTACCTCATTGCAAATGAAAACCTAGACGTTCATTTTAATGTAGGCCTAATTAATTCTCCTGTTTCAACATGGTGGCATCACTCCTACCTGATGACACAACTAATGGTTAATACTTGATTACCCTTCAAAAAACGGCTGATGGTTCAATGTCCTCTGCTTCAGTGTTATCAACAGTAATGAAACACAATTTGGGAATTATAGATGAGACCTATCCAGGTCATATTCCCCAGGTCAACAGCTTTGCTTGGCATGGGATGGGCACTGAGTGCCCAATCCATGCCAACAAAAGTGTGACTCGTTTTAATTAAAGGGAGTATGGGATAAACATAGAATTAACAAAATTGGACATGGCTGGAGAGCGAGTTGCTTGCAGTCGTGCAAGATTCTCTACATATTCAGATCTCTTCAGGAGGTGACCCTGTGTTACATCTCCACAACATTTGGACTGCCATGTGGTGCTCCTGCTCATAAATTTACATATGTAGCAGTAGTACATGCAGAATTAATTTCACTAATTATATGATGCCCAATCAACGTCAATAAAGGCAACCATCACTGTGACAGATGCACGTGTTCTTTAGTGTCTGCCATGAAAACCACCCTGTTAAGCTTTTTGGACACTTGACCATTTCTTTCTTTTTCTGTCATAAAAGTTGCGGAGTGAAACAACCACAGAAATATTTGCTGTTCGTGCAAATTTTGCAAGAACAAAACAACATTCAGTCCACAAGATTGGATTTGACAAAACTGCACCAAAATAAAAGTGTACCATTCCACTCATTGACCCTGCAGTGTATTCACAGTAACCTGAACATTCTTAAGTCTAATACGATTCAAATTTGCTTTGAGTCATCTCTTACCATGACACCACTGGCCCCAGTAAGACTGAACCTCTGTGTTATGTAATAACGATCGTCTGTTTCGCAGAACAACAGAAGCGACCCCTCCGGTTAATAAACAGGCTACAGGTCAGTTAAACAACAGTTTCTGACGAGTTGCGGAAAGCGACGAAACTGGTCAAACTTACCATTTGCCATTGTGACCTTTGCTCAGTTCTTTGCTAATACCATTCCATAGTGTCATGATTTTGTGTGATGCTGGTTGTATTATCAAATTGTTGCATCATGCCATCCAGTGTTTTACAAGTTAAACATAGCATCTGGCTTGTGAAAGTCAACAGACCAGGGGCCATTAAGAGGAATGATGTTGGCCTGGTGCACAATAGGGAAGTCATCTTACTCCAATGGGGACCTTTCAATATCCAGTTGCCAATTCTAGCCAACAGGATTGCACAATACTCTCATCATATCACTTTTCACAGCTTTGTCTGCATGTGCCTCAAAGGAGCTTGACCTAGCTTGCAATAAAGGCATGCATAACTATGAAATCGGTCATGCATGCAATCATTGTACTGAGGTGGCCAGAGTTGGTAGCTGGATTCTGGAAGATCTGTATTTTCATCAACATTTAACAATTGGTACCCCTAACAATAAAGTTCAAAAAAAAAAAAAAAAAAGTGGTTACTTTTGGAGTGCTCAAAAAGATGAGATGAGGGTTTATATCCACTCTTGGAATTGTGTTGTTTTATTATGGCTGCATAGGGGAACTTAAATGTTAATTCTGCCAAGCAAATCCAGGTATGGTAAACACAATTCTGGGGCATAATTTTCTGGATTTATGCTGCATTCCCTGGATTTGTCTCCCTCATCCCTGCAATACAGTTTCCAAGACAGAAATACAGAGTCCCATTTACAAGCATGTATGGTACCTATTGTGTAGAGATAATCATACAAAATTTTATTTTTAACCCAGATACAGAATGACTATATGTTCAGTGTACAATTGTATAGATCACATGAATACTGACCAAAGTATATATGCACTGTATATGTTTACGAAGGAATATCCTGAATTACTATGCATCCTTCATATCAGAGAATTGAGTCATGTTACCTTGCTGTATTATCAATATTAAGGGGGCATGCCCCAGTAACCCCCTCCCCCCCCTCCCATTCAGCACTGGATAATGCTTAGAATGCATCAGAATACACATTTTAAAATCCATTGTCCAAAATGTTGAATGAGTTTATCCTTGAAAAGGGGACTCTCCCCTTACATGTATGCTCAAAGATTATATGAACAGGGCTCTTCTTTCTGTTGATATCATGTCCGTACCCTGTACACTTAATAAACATAATACAGCAGAAATTCACCTATCAAATACCTAAATCAGGAAACCACAACAGCCATAGTATAGGTATTTTACAAATGATGCCAGCATATATAAGAAGTGCTCTTTTTCTAAGTGTTTTACCAACTTCTATCAACCATGCACAATTAAGATGGAAGTGCTATAAAAATCTTGTACATTACAAGTACCCAATACAAAAATACCACAATATGTACCAAGTGTCGCTGTATGGTACAGCCTCTTATGTACACTTACAGTATGGAGCTACTGCTCCACTGGAATCATTTGAATAAAGCATGTCAAGTGTTCTGAAATGATCGATATTTTCACTTTGCTTTATTTACATTGCTGAAACATCTTGACTCCAGGACATCCACCGTCAGCATTTTGAAACATGATGTACCGAGGTTTTACGGTTCATGAAAAGTACAAACTTGAAAAGTCCTCAGATACTGATGATGCTCATAGTCCCTTGCTTTCAATACTTTAATAAGGACGCATCATTTACTCACACGGCAGCTGGAATTGCACGACATGCACTTCGCACGAACTATCTAGGTAACACAATATAACTCCCACAACTGTCAGTTCGGACTTTTCTTGGCAGCCCTACAGTTAATTTCCAAGTCATGACAGACCACACCTGTTGGCTGGGACCACAACCCCCGACGAACTACACAGTACAATGATGCGTCTTCAAAGGACATTCACCAGATCTGGTATATTGTGTACCGGAGAACTGCCAAGAAACCACCTCCATGAAGATATCCTTCTTGTATTAATGACCACCAATTTACAGTCCTATTTTGGTTTTCCTTAAGTAACTCATTCCTCCCATTAAGACCACTCCGCTGTTAATATAACTTTGTTAGTCCCTTAAGTAGTCTCAATCGAGATTTTACTCCATATAGTTTCAAAACAATTCCATTTTCAGATGTTCCCAAGCATCTTTACCTGTGATGTTTCAGCAAAGTGGTTCTGTTACATGTGGTAAATCTGACAATGTAATACATGTACACCTCAGACAAATAAACAGCACAAGACCTTTCATACAAACTGCAGTGGTGGAACTTTGTCACGAGTGTTACAGTAAAGCTTTGAAAAATCCAGATCAAAAGAAATCTACAACAAGGGGACCTTCAGTATGTTCTAGAGAAGCAGTTGTGTACATAAACATGATCAGCATGCTGTTGTTTTGCCATCCTAGTTATTACAGCATCGATGAGTACAACACTTTCAACTTAATTATATGACCTCTAATATACTCCTGCTTAAAAAAAAAAAACGCTTCCAGCATTTTAACATGGTTTACGATAAATATGTTATATATGGAATTGGATGCACTGCTGTAGTTTTATGTAACATGGTCAAAGAACACCTGATCATACTTGATTGCGTGCAGTACAAAAGATTGTCCTTAAAATGGGATCGAGTTCACAATTTGGCGATTCCCTGTGTCTGGCATTGAGGTTCACACGGGCCTTCAAAGTAAACTCACTGGCAGCACGTCCATGTACTGTGAAGCCAACATACCGCCATCGTACAGACTTCACAGTCCCCACACTTACTTCCTACATAATGCCCAAATGCTATTATGGTCTCCCTCTTTTCCATTCTTTCTTTTTAATCAGGAGTATATTAACATGGTTTGTCACAAAATGGACCAGGGATCATACAGGCATATATAATTTCTTTAAATAATGGAATATAACATAATAGTGACATTATGACAGTAGAGGTCTGTGATGTTTGTTAAAAAATTTCTCCACAATTTCAATCAACAGGGAGTGAGATGGAATGAGACAAGGTCAATATTTTACTGAAGCTCTGGCATTTACAGTTCACCAACACACGTGTGATATGGCACCGTGTAACCAAATGCTGTGACCAACTGAACATGTTGGAATAATACTTAAATGACCACAACTTCAATAGCAAAGCAACAATAAATTATTATTGTTTGGACAATTCAACAAAAAGCAAGACCTAATTTATTTCAGCAAAATTAACTCCCCTCCACTCTAACCCCCCCCCCCCCCCCCCACCATAATGAGTAAAAATGCCAGGGTTCAGGACTTGAGGGATATAAAAATGCCAGTAACTTTTATATACATTGTGTGTCTCATGCCCCAGTGTGGTGGAGAGCCTGGCCACATCAAGGTACCTGTATATCCCTTAAGTAACATTTTACCTTAAATCATTATTTTCAAAAATGGTTGGTGTGTGAAGATGGATCATCATGTACATGGGTACCATTTCCTATTATTATTCCACCCAATTAATTTTTTTGTGAGAAATGCTTTTTTTTTTTTTTTTTTTTTGGTTTTGACAACACCGACAACTAAGCAACTTAGCACTCAAGAAACTCTGGACAGAAAGATGTCCTACAGTGAACACCTTGCTTTGCTGATTTTTTTTCACCCTTTCATACAATGATTGTTACTTCATATAGGATACACTCTTGTATGCTAGAAGTGTTCCATAAACATTTCAGGATTCCTAAGAGACTTTCAATATCGGATTCTTCCTTTTCTGTGTTGGTGCAAATACCATTTGTCTTGACAAGAAAGGAATACATCTTTACATCTATGAAGCCATCCCATTTTTTTTTCAAGTTACTGACTTACTGTCATTCCCTTAGTTCAGTTTACTCACTTACACAAACTTCATTAATGCACAGAAATATTTTAGAAGCGACCAGGACAGTTCAGTGTCAACATCCCCCCCCCCCCCCCAAGGACCATGAAGGTCCTGTGGTAAGTGCAGAACAACAAGTGAGCCATTATAAAACGACACTTGACAATACAAACTAGCAAATACACTCTTTGTTGCCCAAGAGATCATGTCAATTTTTTCATTGGTTTAACAGACACAAGTTTGTAATTACAGTGGTACCTGCTATTTAAGACCACCCCTACAGCCAACAAAAAGTGGTCTCATACTGCAGGTGGTCTTAAATTGAAGGTATATTTAACATGTAAATACAGCAGAGGATCTTGAAAGAGTGGTCTTAAAAAGACATGTGGTCTTAAATTGGAGGTGGTCTTTAGAGCAGGTACCACTGTATTCGGGATCCTAGATCCTGACTTCCTGAAGCACCTTAATCAATGCAGAACGCATAGCAATCTATTCAACAAAACAAAGTACATTGAGGCAAGTAAAATACAACCCAATTTGCCTGACTGTGAAAAAGTTGGTTGGGGTCATTGCCACCAAGCAAGTCAACCACTCCAATGTGCCATCATGGCAACAATTATCAAAATGTCCAAATTTGACTTTAATGAATTACTGTTTGTGCCAAAAATTTTCAGAACTAACAGATACCACAAAGCGAATCACAAATTAGAAATATTTGTACTTCACACTGAATTCTCCATTGAACAATATGGATTACATGTGAAAATAATTCTGACTTTTGCTACCAGATCTAGATCTCTGTTGCAATGGTAATTCTTCAAGCAAATGAAAACACACATATCAGAACTGAAAATTACATAAAGATTGCACAAGTGATTTAAACATTATTTTACAATAGAATGAAAATACAAGAACTTGATCATCTTTTCGATTTATGAAATTCTTAATCTTGTAACTTCTCTAAGCCAATCACTCTGTTGAAAGTTTGTGTGAGTAAATGTACAAAACACAACCCATGTGCCATTGATAATTAGAGCACACCATACACAGATACCTAAAAAGGAAGTGAACTTTTGTTTTTATTATGCATGAATCAAATGTGTACCTGAATCTTATGTGACTTGAAAAACAGAATATTTTCAATCAAGTCTTGATTTGGGGCATCAGCTTGATTCAGACCCTTCAAAGTGATACATTTGAAGTAATCCCTGTCTGGATTGTCAGCAGACCAATGCACAAAACATGGACCAAACAACAATGTATAAATGACAATTGACAACCTTTGGGTTGGGGATAAAAATTTCTGAGGCAAACTGGTCATCCATAGCCAGAAATTTCCAATATTTTGTGTTTTTTCTTGAAGCCTTGACCCAAAGAATACTTTTACTGGAAGTTCCAAGTCAACAAGTTTCTTCGGCACACTGTTGATGCTCGAACGCTGTTGACTCTTAAGTCTTACTTTGTGAAATTAAAGCTTAATACTGTGATGATTTTGGTGTAAACACCCCAACACAGGAGTTACAAACTGTGCTGGACAAATGCAGCAGGATTATGGCAGCAACAATATACAACAAATAAGACTTGTAACTCACCGAGAGCAAGTAAAACACTGTACACGTCAGTACAGCCAATTCTTACTCTATGAGAAAAAAAAAAATGGTATTAAGTCATTGCATACTACAGTGGTAATAGTCTTGGTTATTGGTGTCTGGGTTGCCTGGTAAGTCATGTTGTGGCTGCCCTTACAGGACTTGCCAGGCAATGCAAAAACCCCTGACTTAGGACTGGTCATTGTGGCACATATAACAGCAGAGTGCTGCTGACAGGACAGCACATGTACTTCATTATCAGGACTGACTGACCAGGCAGTACTTTGCTCAGTGTGTTATTTGAATACAGAGGTAAAACTAATGATTCATCCTTCCATTTATAATTCAGCTATTCCTTGACACTTTGCCAGAATTCACCATTTTTCCCCAGATAATAATATTACACCATGTGCCCATGAGTCTGTCGTTTCTTCTTTTTAACCTGATAAAAGACAAAAAAGCTTTTATGGTTATGGCTTCCATTTGCTATGTACTTGACCTATATCAGAGATCAACTTAGTTAAATATATGTGACCTTAAAAGTCTAATTCACACTTTGAAAATCATAACTTTTGTCTTCACTTGTGTCCAACATATACAATGATCAAAATAAAGATCACTCAGCATAGAACATGACCAGTCCATCCGTTAAGCCTTTCTTATTCAAAGTGGCCAAAAAGTCAAATGATGTATGCTTCCCTGTCTCCTAATTAATTTGTCCATAAAGGAAAGGGAATTGTGGATTAGACCTATCAAGAAAGAATGCCCCAGACAATAACATTCCTTAGTATGAGCTGCTATTATTCAACCCCTGCCACAGAAATTGTAGACTAATGCTTATTCTGATCAAGAGAAGGTTAAAATACCCTTTACTTCTCATCATTCATATTGGTCTTCACTACTTCATAACTGGATACAGAGGCCAGATTCCAGAGCAATAGAACCCACACCTGTGTTCCACCTACTGGCCAAAAAGGACACTACAAATAATCAAAATGCTGATACCAATAAAATGAGAATATTGAACAAATTCTTCATAATTACATGCCATTGCTATAAAAAGTACACCTTTCCTATCATAAGCACCACATACAGGTGCAGAAAAGAGAACAAAAACTGTATTCACTTGGTTTTTACTATGAAAGAACTGCTGAGATGACCACAGAAATAAATGATTAACATGCTGGGTATTTCATACTGGTTTATCTGAGATGGAAGGTTCAACAACATGGAGTCTGCACCCATGTACAAAGATGATCAACACTCCAGCAGCCAGTTCTACATTGTTGTGGGCTACTGAGGATATTATCGCAGTAGCTGCATTGTGTGTGGGCAGGATACTGTATGCATATTTTATTTTATTTTATTTTATTCACTTAATAACTAACTCCATGGAAAACTTGCATGTCCCATTTCATGTCATCTTCACGCAGTTGGAAGAACCTTTTTCACAAATTCTTTTACATCTCGTAGTTCCTGCAAAATATAACGAAGTACATATGCACTTGTTAGCAGAGCACTGTTTATCATACCACATCTATGTGTATTATAGGAAAGCACTGTTTGTCACACAGTAATAATATTGTCCCACGGCACTGTATATTACATGATGGTCAAGTATGTCACAGAGCACTGTTTGCTATTGATAATCATGTATGTACCAAAGCACTGTTAATAACATGGCAATCATGTGTACCACAGCACTTTCATAGATGGCAATCAGATTTACTATCTAGTACCAAGGAGGGTAGCTCTACCCTCCTTGCTAGTACCTATGCATGTCCAAAGCAGTGCTTATTACAAGGTTGTCCTGTATGTAACTGCAGCACTGTTCATTACATGATATATATAATCACACATGTACCAGAACACTGTTTATTGGGTAATTCAGCAGTAGTCATACATGTGCCACAGCACTGTGTATCTGTTGGCAATCACATACATACATACATACATAAGGTACACTTTCCTTGTTGGTATTGTTTTGTAAAAGTACAGGGAAGTACGAAGTTACACCAATTAAGACCAGCCTTAAATTAGTAACAGTGTTATCTGCTGTATGTGGCTGTATCTCTGGAGACACATACAGTGGTATCTGCTGTATGTGGCTGTATCTCTGGAGACACAGCAACAAATTTCTTAGCCAGTTCACATGTGTCATACAATGCAACCTCCTGTACTGTACACTGTGTAGCAGATACTGGTATAAGTGCACGAAGCACGATGTACAGTGGTACCTGCTGTATGTGACCACTGTTGCAAGAGACTACTTGCTGTTTGTGGCCACATTTCTGGGGCTGCACGAGTCAATTTCTTTGTAATTTTTTTTTCTTGCCCTGTCACTGGTCTTGCCAGGTTTTAGATTTTCTTTGTAAATTTACCTCTGGTTATAGACCACCTGTTTTAGGAGTCCACTTTTTCTGGGACAAAGGAGTGGTCACATACAACAGGGACTACTGTATAAGAGTCTCTTGTAGTACTTCAAATAGATGCTAAGTGACAAGATTTTTGAGAAATTTTAATGGTTTAATGACATGGAGGTGTTGCAAGACATTTGAATTTGTACTATAAATGACTGTGCATATATTTGACTGAATTTTTACAAGGATAGAAGTGACGGAACAGTTCACCAATTCTCAACACAACACACATGTGTAAAGTGGTTGATCCATCATGATAATTTAGATGTTTTCAATGTCTTGATGCACATCTTTTTCAAGCTGAGTAGGTGAATTTTTCACGCTTTGCTTATCCTTACCAGGCATTTTGACAGTTTTCATTATTGTTGTTTCTATTCTGTTTCTGTGACATCTCAAAAATGAAAAGAAAAGAAAATACAAACAACTATGGAAAGTTTTTGCTCAAACTTGGTACACAGGTACTTTGCCAGGCCAAAGTGAACTCACCAGTTGTCTTGGTCTCTGTGCCATAGAGGTTAAATCATTCAATACTAGAAGCCGATCAGTGACCAAAAACCCCTCTGCCAGGACAGATGGACAGACAGACAGACATACAAACAGATGCGTAGGTGACCACAATATCCTTGGGTAGGTCAAGGTTACTTCTGTTTGACCTAATGACAAAGCTATGGTGCAAATGCAATAACCAGAGAAATCATGGCAAGGCCATTTTTCTTCAATGCAGCACTGTGACCTAAATATGTGACCCAGTGAGCTAGTTTTCACTAGGTGACTGAGGCATCCTTAGGACCAACTGTCATGAATAATTGATGAAGCTACATTCAATACTTTTTTAGATATTGTGTTAACCCTTTTTTTTTCTCTTTTATGTAGTACTGTGACCTAAATATGTGACCTAGTGACCTACTTTTCAATAGGCACCTGAAGCACCTCAATAGCCCCCTGTGATAAAAATTTGGTCTCTGTAAAGTGAGCATTTTTGGAGATATGGCGTTAACAAGGCATGGACAGACGGACAGACGTCTCTACTATGTTACACTTATGTAGTAACAATGATGGTGAAGTGAGTGTTCAGGGTGATTGACTATAGTCACCGCTACACCCAAGTGATGGAATAGGAGGAGTATACAATGAATGATGGTTTCTGACTGTAGACAGACTAGAGAAAATCTCTAGGTGGGTTTCAGTTAACTTTATGGTATATCAATTATCGCCCTACCACCACTTCAATGTTAGCCCTAACTAAATCTATAGATTAATATAATCTATTAAGTGTCTTGGAATGAGTGTTGAACTTTGTCAGTATTGTTCCATATCTATGGAAACACTTCAACAGAGTTTTATATACCTTTTTGGTGTCACAGGTTTTGTGGCATAGTTTTTTTTATCAATATTCTTATTCTCCTTACAAATTCACTTATTTGTGATGTGTTTCTGCTAATGCATAAAACTTGTCCATATGACCTCACCATAGGCTAGGTTCTCTGGAATGTTTCCAGTGACATCAGGATATGAAACTATGTCAAATTTGAATTGTCCTCGTTTATCAAAAATCTTTGTCACATACTGTTTGTTGTCAATCCCTATTTCAAGATCAAGGAAAGCTGCCTTATTGTCACTCTCATCTTCTTTATTCAAAATGAGTTCTTTTGGGTAAATTTCCTTCCAATGTTTCTTGATCTCATCCTTGTTGTTAAGAGTACACAGATCATCGATGAATCTTCTAGTATGTGAATAGAATCTTCTTGCATCAGTGTAGTTTATTTTTGCCAATTCTTCACTCCATTTGGATTCATAATAATGTAGACGGATGGACATGTAGATGACGACAATACCCCTCCAGTCTAGCAGGCCGAGGGGTAATAAGGCATTGAAATGATAGAATAATATATTTTTTCAATTATGATAAGGGCAATGCAAGATAAGAAAAGAAACAAAATGAGGTTTCAACTTACTTCTTGACTGGATCCATGCGTCAAACCCTTGTAACTTTTAAACTCGTGTTTCCCACATGCCATTGCAGTCAGGGCATCTGCTGTTAACCTACCAAAGCTAAATGATACTACCGGGTCATCCTCTCCATGACATTGTAGAATTGGTACATCTTTGTTGGCCTGCATAGCCTGCAAACATAGCACAGGAAATGTAGCCAGAGAGAGAGAAAAAAAAAAAACTTAAGACATATAAAAAACAAGGCTAAAAGCCTAGAGGTGGGGCTTCTTGTTGTTTTTCCTTTGCTTTCATTAGGGCATGAACATATGTTTACATGTATAATATACACATACATGTATATGAAATTTGAGTACATTTGCGAGTAAATATTCAAGGCTATTATAGTAATATCTGTAATACCTTAATTTACCGGACTTTAACATTTCAATACATGTAGGTTTGTGTATGATCAAACAAAAATTTATTTCTAGGGTGGGAGCGAGCGTATTTTGGAGATCGTTTATGCACACGCGTAATGTGTTATGACAAAAGTAAAGCAGCCACAGTGATGTATGAAAAGACCTGTTGCTGAAGCCACTGCGAAGAGGTGGAACTAGAAGAATACCTGAGGATTACTCAGTAGTTTCAGAAGTAAGTGTGTGTGTTTTTCATATTTCGTTGTTTTACATTGTATATATTACATGAGCGAAGATGTGTTTGTATAAAATTTGACAGGTTCTCTGCCACTTGCGGTGTCATCGCATCAATGTGGTATGTACGCAGTCATTGCCATGTTCACCATCACATGAACATTATGGCGATGTCACTCACCATGAGCACATGCTTTTGAATATCGGCGCATTGCTCACAAATTAAACTTGATGTGTGTTTTGAAGTCTTATACTGAGTTGTTATTGTATGTCACTAAGCAATGGCCGCGTGGATACCACATTGATGCGATGACACCGCAAGTGGCAGGGAACCTGTCAAATTTTATACAAACACATCTTCGCTCGTGTAATATACACAATACAAAACGATATATGAAAAACACACACTTACTTGTGAAACTACTGAGTAATCCTCACGTCTTCTTCTAGTTCCACCTCTTTGCAGTGGCTTCGGCAACAGGTCTTTTCATATGTCACTGTGGCTGCTTTACATATGTCATAACACATTACGCGTGCGCATAAACGATCTCTAAAATACGCTCGCTCCCACGCTAGTTTGATTATGTCGAAAGTAGACGACAATAGATCCAAAAAATCTATCTATTTTCTATTCTGTCCTTTCTTTAAACAATATACATCAAAGTGAAAGATTCGTGTTTTCACAAACAGAAAAATCAGTGCATTGGGCTTCTTTCCTACAACTCGAACGGTAATAAGATCTAATAACATTGCGCTTGCGCAGCATTATTTATTTACCCACATTATGCTAATGACATTCAAGCCGATGGTCTTTTTGGACAAATGTAGGACTTAAAACCTACGCAAAAGACACAGAATGCCACCTATGCCGTCGGACTATTGATTCTTGGTACTAACTATCTTTGAAACGTCTTGATATATTTCCATCGCCGTTCAAAAACAACTGCTGGAACCCAGCAAAATATAAAATACGCATTGCACAGTAGGACCCGGCAAATGTACCAATCACATACACACATTGTAAAATCTGCACTCGAAACGGCAATATTTTGTTCCATCTCTGAACCCAATTGAATTCTTTCTATTTACCCACTTTAAACCACTTTACATATTGCGCCAAAACAGCGTACTTGCACAAGATTCGTAAGGGGAAGTGATAACTTGATTACATTTTCTCGTGGACTTTTTAGATCACTCTAACAAATGCTCAATGGATTTTATCCGTCGGATGCATCTTTGGACGTGTTCAGACTGGTAACTGTCTGGATATGCAAAAACCCACGGAGAGCTTCATTGAGCTGACAAAAGTTCAAAGTTCAAAGATTTGACGTCACATTCACGCACGAATACAAGCAAGACACGGAACTTCTTTAAACAGAAAGGTCCTGATAATGTGCATAGATCAATCAAGAATATCTACATTTTACATCAGCAATGAGTAGTAATACCAGTGTTACCATTAAGAGCACAAATAAAAGAAAATAACCTACACCTTTTTAAAATCTGTTTCTTGTTTGCACCAGAATACATAACGTTCGCTGTATGTGCGTCGTTGGCACATTCTAACAGTTAGGCATTTTCAGCTAACAGTTAGGCATTTTCAGCAATTGTGACCAGTGGTGACAGAGTATTTTCTCTTATTAAACCCTTCAGGTATCAGTCTTGTTTATTTTGCCGATATCAAATGTTAAGAATGAAGTCTTGTCACAAATCAGGACTATAAACACGACAGGAATAGTTCCTGGTTTTCAAATATTGAACTTTTTAGGTCTACTATGTACTATGTACATGAGAGGGGGTCTCCTGACGGAGCCGCACCTAAAAAATGTACAAGTCAGAAGTGATAATGTTACTAATAATCGAACACATCTCAAAAGTGTGCAGTGAGTAAATTTTCTAGTTCCACTTGCTGACAAGAAAAGTAATTCAAATTTTCACTTGTCCCACTGAAAATATAACTTGTCCTAATATTGAACTGTCAGAGTAATTCTACCAAGCAACAATGAACTTGCATTAAAAATATAGACTGAGAATGTGTTGATGAAATCCATTACCGTCATCTGAGATCACAGATACTTAATTATCCAGCTTTATTTCAACCTGTCCACAGGACAAATGAATTTTGAATGTCACATGTGTTCACAAAGATTTCACTTGTCCTAGAAAATATAATCATAAGACTATTCCAGCATACTATGCCCCTACACATTACTGAACTTTGACCTTACAGGCTGTTATTCCAGGGAGATAGGAACACTGTAGCTCTTAGTTCTAGAAACTTTGTGTTGAATTTAATTTGGTGTGGTCTGCATACCACTATGTGCATAAATTAACTCTTTCAGTGTCAAATTGTTGGTGAAGTCAACAACTTTTCTTGGTGTGCATTGCGCCCAATGCACACCGAGAAAAGCTGTTGACCTGGGATATTCTCTCTGGAACTATAGGCATGCTGGTACTTAAATGAAAAACCTTTTCATAAGGAATCCGAATCTGGGATCCAAATGATATTTCAGACTAGTCTCACTTAAGTAGATCCACTTTAGTCGTGATTGGCAATGAAAGAATTAACATGCAACAAAAATATCCATATCACAGACATCATGAAACAAATGCATATTGTAAAAAAACCACAACTGCACTTGCATGAAAGAAATATCCACAAATATTTCTGGAAAAATAGAAAGACAAAAGTGACCACAAACAAAAGTATCGGAACAAGGTTGGGTGTCAGGTGGTATCTGTGACAATTACAGACTTGCCAGTCTCCACGATTTGAACAATGTAACCTTCCACTAAATGTGCTCCCATGACATCATACAGGCACGAGTCATGTGACTGTATGGAGTCAAGGAATCACATGTCACAGAAGGTTACATTATGAACGGCTACAACGATCACAATATAGAAAGTATAAATAACAGATTGGTGGTGTTGATGATTTGAAGGTATTGCAGGATATTTGACTTGGTAGGATAAACAGGGCAGTTCTGATGCAAAAAAAAAAAAAAAACTGGAAACCACACAACTGTGCTACTGTCACAAGTGATATAGCAGTACCTGCTGTATGTGGTCATTCCTGCTGCTAAGAAAATTGGTCACATATAGCAGGTACCACTGTATTTGGACACAATTTTCAGCCTGTGCATATCATATACAACTTATCAAATGTGTGATTAAAAAGTGATACATGTACTATTACAGTGCGATATACATATACATGTACACAGGTTCTATACATCAAATTTTATGCCGAGGTCCATCCACATCAGCACAAATCATCTTAGTATTATGCAAAATACTAAGATATACATGTATCTGTGATTAAAATTAAACTTCAAGAAGACTGCAGCAAGCACTGGAATTTACTGTGACACGTCAAAGGATTTTTACTTCTGTACCATCTGTGAATAACATTTTTCAAACATACCTCCTGTGGCAAAATACCAACTAACTTCCAATCAATCTGAGCCTGAGAAGGCAGACTATGGGGTGAGTTTACCTGTGGAAATGTTTTGTGTAATGGCAGCCATGTGCTGAGAGCTAGTATGCCGGCCAGTGGGGACTTGTTCTGTGAAGTCAATGCTGAATATAGTGCCACAGCTCCGCCCTGAGAGAACCCACCGACCATCACTCTGTTCCTGGGGATGCCCATTTTGACCTCATTACTGACCAAGTCTTCTACTGTAAAGCAACGAGGAAACTGAGCATTATAAACCATTTCACATACCTGTCAACATTTGTCAAATTTTAGAGGTGACACTGCTGCCAAACCAACCCTCAAAGCATCAACAACTCCAAATGACAATCAAAATTGACCAAGCTAGCATCCACCCAAAGAACCATGAGCACATGTTCATACATGAGAACTTGGAAAGGAGCTAAACATCATATTGACCATAGTGGAATTTTCATGGAAGACATTTTTTAAAAACGGAAGCCCCCCCCCCCCCCCCCCCCCCCCCGCAAAAAAAAACAAAAACAAAAACAAAAACCCAAATTGGGAGATCAGGAGAGGTACCTAAAACAGGGACAACCGTGCTAAAATCGTGATAGTTGACACCTTAGACTTATGTATTCAATACCTGCAACTTTTTTCCTATGAAAAATTAGCAGCAATCATCTGATATCAAATGTCAGTGGCAGCTTTTTTATATTTTCTTTTTTTGTGACTAAGAAAATGTCATTGATCCACAGCTTTTCTTCCGATACTGTGGGTACATTGCACCCCTGTGCACAGAGCAAAGTTGCTGACTCAGTCACCACAAGGTTAACCATTTCCCTCTCAAATGGGCCAATGTACAATTATCGACTGCTTTAATGTTCTTAGTTCAATTTCACGCAAACAAAAGGTTTTTTTTGCTGATGATAGAGACCTGCCATGGTGACATGCCCCAGGTCAATAGCTTTCCTTGGCTTAGGTGGGGTGCATTGCACCCAACCCACAACAGGCAAAGCTATTGACTCAGTCTTATTCTGACCAGGAAGAGGTTAAAATGAAATTTTGAAAGTAAGTACCCAAGTATTACTGGTAACATTTACAGTTTATTGATAAAAATGACAATTTGATTGTTGAATACATCCAGGAACTGGCCCACAGACATCCTGATGCACTATCGGTGATTATTCTATCTATATGCAAATAATAGCAGTAATAGCCTACTTTTCACATTATATAATACATGTAAATTCATTAAATATACATATGATTTATGTTATGGTGTATTTGGAGTGACAACAGGACTATATATAGAGATAAGGGACACAGACAACCACATTATCTGTCCTGATTGCCTCAAGCACTGACAACATTGACACTGCTGTTCCAAGACCTACTTTTCAACATTAGTTATGTTTAATTAAAGCTGTCACAAAATGAACAATACTTTCAGTTGTTTCTGTTTCATAAATGAGGATGAAGCTGTGAAGGGACTAGCTGTGTTGCAGAGAGACACAGCATCCACAATGGGCAGGCTAACAGTGATCATGTTGGGGTGAAGCATTGTTGTATTTTTGTGAGGCTCTGCCATAAAATGAGACATAGTGAACACACCATTATCCTACTTGGACAACAAATGCAGACTCTTTTCCATATACCCAAATCAACTTCTTAAACGTTGAACTTGCTTCCAACATTCTCAATTTCATTTAAACCATCACAGCAGAATGGTCAATGCTAAATTAATTGAGACAACTTAAGACCATCATGATGTGAACATCATAAAATATATATTTTCAGTGTTCTAGTTTCACATAGGCTAAGACAAATGTGATCACAAAATGCTTTGACAAGTTGGGGTGGATGATCAGATTACTCACCGACTGCAAGCTCATGGTTATGGTTCTATTTCTGGATCAGAACATGAATTACACTGGCAATGCATACTAAATCCAGGCTATCCTTGGATTAATATATCATTCTTTACCTTAATTACCTTTATGCTTAATTTATGTTTCTATTCTTGACATCAGAACAATAAACATGAAACATATATTATGTGTGGAATTTCTGGCCAAAATAATATGATGAATACCTTGCAAGAAAACAATCTTCATATGCTTTGTAAGTTGTGAACTTCTCACTTTGTTATGCATGTGATCACAATGATTTCTTGGAAAGTAAGTCTATATAACCGTGGTGACCACAGGTACATACCAAGAATAAGCACATTTCCTATGTTTGCACGTCATGTCCTATATCAGACAGCATACGCGATAGGCTTCAAGTATATGCAAGAAAATACAGTGATTGTATGTCAGACTGATTTCAGTCAGAAAATGGGACAGATTTGCCATGTGCTCTACATGATGAGCATCATTACCTGGGAAATCTTTGTGCCAGTTGTACCAAATGGACAGATTTGCCATGTCCTCTACACCATAAGCATCACTACCTGGATAATCTTTGTGCCAGTTGTACCACTTGGTAACTCAGTGGCCACCATACCTATTCCTACAATCATGACAACTTTTGTACTAGACACCCTGTCTTCTGTATCTTACATAGTGAGGCTGCTGCTCTGATACCAGGCTCATCCTCCGGATCATGAGGTGACAGTCCCTTGATGTCAAACCTGTGCACAAACATCACAACATGAAATCAGTACATTTGAGAAACCATATGAATACCTTGGTCATTAGCAAATATCTATAGGATATTTGGAGTAATATCAGTATTAGTAAATGCACTTACCTCTCGGCCACCATTGCCAAGACCTCTGTGTCTGGGCATGACGCCCAAGAAATCGAGTTGAGTTTCACTCACTTGATCCTGAAAACCTGACGGTCCTGTGGCATCATCTCTCAGTTCTTGTGGAACTGATGGTGACTCCTGGTGTCCCCGTCTCATCCTTCTTTTGGAGATTAGCCAGTTGACATCAGCTGTAAGAAGACGCCAGGTTGGTTGGGTAGGCTTCTGTGGTGGTCAAGAGGTAAGTGTACTTACTAATACTGATATTACTCCAAATATCCCGTATTAGTCTCGTAACATTACCTCTTACCACCATTGCCAATATACAAACGTACTGGCGGTGGGTGTAACATCACTGGTACACTGATCACCGGGACTGGCAGCCTGGGGTAACCATCAGTCCGTGTGAGGAGATAACATCTATAGGGAAAACCTCAGAGCTACGTGGAGATGAGGCCACCTACAGCAGAATCCAGCCTTAATCGGAAACCCTCCTTACTGACCAACATGGGACCGCACTGAACCCCTCGGTGTTTGCCCGCCAATATGACAACTGTCCACCTCACCCACGACGTTATCCGTTTCAACTCCATTGGACCTGGAGATCTTACAGGTCCTAGTTCGCAAAACTGGCGGGCGCCTGGGGGGGGTATATGGTTCCGTGCCCAGAGGGTTCCAGAGTCAAACCAGCAATGTGCCAGGGTGACAGGAAAAACTGCCTGATACTGTTCGGAATTAGGTCTACTAGGTACGAAGCCCAAAAAGGCTCACTAAGAAATGCAGCAAACTATAGGCCTGCATCGGATCTGATCCCGAGAGTGCCATAAGCTGGAACACGGTGGCAGCCCTGATGGCATCCAACAAATCAGTTTCGGAACCTAAGCAAAGGAGCCAGTTACAGCCATCCTCTAGCACTATCATGTCACGCAAATAGTGCTCTGCGCAAGTCGTACATGATCGCCAAAGGTAGGCCCGCAGAATGTCAACAACCGCAACGTGCTGCAGGGCACACCAGGAGGCGATGAAGGCTCATACCTCGTGAGCCCTGGCTGAGACAAGCTGCAAGGTGCCAGGCCTTTCTAGGGAGGAATCACAGGCCTTAAGGATCATCTGCTTAGTCCATGATGAAATCGTGTTTCTGCAAACTTGTTCCTTATGCACATTACTTTTTGGTAGGAGGGCGGACCTCCGTCCTGTGAGTCTGGACTTGCCGGGGGGTGGTGGTAATGCCGAAAGCCTAATTGAACAGATGCACTGTCTGAGGACGATAGAGCAGCCGCCTGTGACATCAGGGGATCTGTCACCACGCAGGGCCTAGAAATAGCAAACACCTCCACAGAAGTGATCACTGCGACAGACACCGCCTCCACCTGGTCATCCCACGTGGGGAGAGACAGTGAGGCTCGTGCCAAGATCTCGGCGGCCGCCAACTGAGAAGTCTGTTGGCCGGAGGTATCTGGCTGAATCTCCACGAGGCCACTATCCTGAACCTCGGCTGCTGCTGACTAAGAAGTCTGCAGGCAGGAGGGGTCCGGAGGAAGTTCAGAGAACTCCCGGGCCTGCGGTCTGAGGGAAAGCTGGCTTAAGGCGGAACCAGCGAGCTGTTCCGTCGACAGAGTCTGCTCAGACTCGGCAACAGCAGTGGTGGCCAATGTGTAAGAAGACTGAGCCTCTTCACACAACCTGTGGTCCTCGTGAGCTCCAGTTCCACCAACTGCTCACTCTGGAGCAAAGTCATTTGAGGTGCAGAGGGGGGAACAGGAGGTTCCGCCCCGGAACGAAGGTGCTGACACAGCCCCCTGGCCGATGATCCACTGACGGCAGAAGGCTCCCTCACTGGTTTAGGTGTCTTGCTCCTACCTCCCATGTGCCTACGCTTACAATCCAAGCTCTCAGACCTGGGAGCTTAGCAAGTTTGCGAAGGCACTGATGCTTTAGCTAACACTCAGGCTTACGGTCTGATCACTCAGACTGGCCAGGGTGCTGGCTTCCCAGCATCAATACTACTCTAGCTAAACAAAGCTTGAAATATGATATCCCTGTGGTAGTAAATAGTACTGCAAAAAATATCACGGATAAATTTCACACTCACAGCTTACAGGGTTTTGGTATCTATTTCAAAAATGAATTTTTAAGGAGCTACCAATTTGTATGCTCAAGATTAAACTGTTATGTGTGTCAGAGAAATAATGAATAATTGCAAATTTATCTCATAGTATGTACCACATCCTTTACTACAGCCACATATGTATGTAATTACTAATTTCAATGGAATCGGCACAGAAGCTTTTTTCTCTATTTCTTCTCTTTTTACTTTCTCAGATGTTCAGCCTGCCATATACCTATATTTTTATAGATAAATCATTATTATCAAATCTTGTTACACGTATATTAAACTATACATTCTTACCTTAGGGTGGCTCATGTGTGAGCGACATCTTTTTGTCATAACATGGGTCTCCTTGACCTCTTGTATCATGTATTTATATTTTGTAATATGAATTTTATTGGTTGAATAAAGGCAATCTGAATCTGAATCTGAATCTCGTACTTCTCAGACTTATGGTCCGAGCATTCAGACTGGCAGAGGTTCCAGAATACCCAGGCCGTCACCCATAGGTTTCCACTCCGGACGCACCGGCTTGCATGACTGCTGCTTGTCTGAGCACTTGGACCCAGAGGACCGAGATCTTGACAGCTGGAATCTACGCTTGGCTGACTTCTTTGGGGCATCGACGAAGGAGAAACAGCCTGCTGAGAAGGGGCAAACAATGAACGCAACATCTCAACCTGATGCATCATGCTCTGTTACATCACCTCCAAAGCATGGACAACCTTTGGATTAGTGCCAAGAGCAGATGTGGCGGTCGTTTGGGGCACAGTCTTTTGCACAAGATCCCCATGTGGTAATCTCTTGCTACTCAACTTGCGACTCCAACGTCTCTTCACCTTCTCCCAAGGGGTATCAGGAGTAGAGACATTCGTCATCTAGGACTGCGGATGAGCCAAAGCAAGTCTACACTCTTTCCCATCAGCCACATGAGACTGTGGACGAGCTGAAGCAAGTCTACGCTTTTTCTCATGGAGGGTCTGTGGCCAAGAGTCAACAGATTCAGTCATCTTGGCATGGCATTTGGCGGCTCCAGCAACCTGCCGCCTATGCCTTGCACGATCAGACTTTCTCTGTGCCTGCTCACACAGCAGCCATTTGTCTTTTCCCCAATCCTGGCAGTATCTGCAAGTTTGCTCCCAAGAGCAAACTTGACCCAACTGCAGGTGACAACCATAGCAGTGAGAATGGTCATCCCAAGCAGCCATGTAGTGGTTCCACCAGTCCAACTTTTGTCCACGATCCAATAAGGATGAGGATGCGGACAAAGTGGTACTGGATCAACACCCATTGATTACCTCCGAAAGGACGCAAAAGCCTGGTATGCACTGCTTTCCCTCTCTCTGCATTCTGTTTGCCGGGATGACATCTTGAAAATCTAAGCACAAGTCAAACAACCAACTTTGCACCTACTATTTCAGTGGTATTCGATCACAAAAATCAGCTATCTAGGTATCCACAGATTCATGGACCACGGAGAAAATTTTTTCCGCAGAATAGGGCATGCTTTATGCATTGAGTGTCAATGAAAGTTCACAGAGCTTCAACTCGCAATGCAAGCGAGAAATGGTGCCCAAAAGAGAAAGGGTGAGATGGGTAGCATGCACACCAGAAGTCACCATCAGTTCCACAAGAACGAAGAGATGGTGCCACGGGAACGTCAGGTTTTCAGGATCAAATGAGTGAAATTCAACTTGATTTTGATTTCCTGGGCATCACGGCCAGACACAGAGGTCTTGGCAATGGTGGTCGAGAGGTAACGTTACATAACTAATACCCAGTATTAAACATTGATCTTCAGACATTCAATACATTCATACGTAACAATGCCTTCCCATGTGTGGGGTTAGCAGTTGTGTTCTGCATGTTATTATCACTATCACTTGTGCATGTCTAAGCCCATGTGTTCTTGGCAACATTCTGATATGACAGTTAGCCAAAGCATGTATGGTTTATGTCAAGTAAGTTTCCTTATATTCTTGATGCAAATTTGATATGTTACCAGTACCTGGTAAAATCATAACTAGACCTACTTTGATTTCCCCACACAATGCAAAATCATATAAAATGCAATATAATTTGAGTACCTGAATCTGATCATTACTAGCCCCATTGATTGGAATCAGAATGACAATTCTCCCATTCTATCAGAACGACAATTCTTCCATTCTATCAGAACGACAATTCTTCCATTCTATCAGAACGACAATTCTTCCATTCTATCAGAATGACAATTCTTCCATTCTATCAGAATGACAACTCTTCCATTCTATCAGGAGACTCTTTCATTGCTGCTGCTCCCACATTCATTTCTTTTCCATTTATCTGGAAAATCTACTCTGGCACAGTTCAAACTTACTTTCTACAATACAGCTTTGACTGATTTAGCACATGGACAAGTCTTTGCCTCAAGTTGTTTCGTCCCAAAATTAGAGTAAAATTGAATGTGAACCTCGTGTGATATGCCTGCAGGACAGGTGCAAAGTTCCTATGCCCAACAGAGGGATGGCCAGGAAGGATGGCTTGCAAGCAGTTAACACTTATTGATAAGCACCTGATAGTGCTGCAGTCATTGACAAACCAATAGTAGGGTATTCCTATCTAAATCACATCCACTGCCTGCAGGAAAGCAGCGATGAAATAGAGATGTAGATTTGCTTCACAGCAAATCTGTCTGGGTGCCTTCAAGGCCAGGATTATTTGCAATGCTGCATTTCATTTGCTGACAAGGACAGATTTACAGACTTCAGACTGGGAATTATGTGTAGGTTCTGGAATTTAGTGATAGATTTCAATGGTATGTCAATATATGTAATATAGAATATGTTTACTTGTTATATGTGCCAAATTTGTATAAATTAAAATCCTACAGCCTTGCTTCAATATTCAACGGGTAGGGCTGTATCACAAACCAATACATAGGTGTTGGTTTGGCATCTCTGTGTATAATAGTTTTAAAGATATTCGAAATTTAAATGTTGTATATGTGCCTAACTTGCATAAATAAAAATTTTACAACTTTGCTTCACAGCTCAGTGGATAGGGCTTAACCATAAACCTACGAATTGAAGTTAGAATGGTATCTCCATCTGTGATAGTTCGGTAGATATGAAGCTTTCAAAATTTTAATTGCCCCTAATTTGCACAATTATGAACAAGAGGGCTGTGTGAACAGCCCATGCTCAGCTGATCTTGACATTCATCACACTTGCAGAACTATGAACTTGGGAAAGGATCAAGGTCACCCATGTTCTGAGTAAGTCTGACCATTAAAAAAGAACACTAACATGTGCAACATCAAGGTTCAAGTAGTTCTCAAGTTATAATGAAGAGTTAAATTCCTGTATGTTGCACTGTGACCCCAGAAATGAGGTCAAAGTCATTCATGTACTGTCTGAGCATGACCTTCATACAAAAACATTAACATGTGCAACATCACAGTACTAACTCAAAACAGATCTCAAGTTATCAAGTAAACAGTAAATTTTGTGTCAGTTGTCCTGTGAATTAGCACTAGAATACCCATTGACTTCCATAGTAATCAACAGGAAAGCTGCATTGATCGATAAGTACCCGAGTTGAAAATACTTAAAAATCAGGAATCTAAAGCAGTGCCACCTAGTCAACAACTTTGTTTGACCCTTCCACAAGAACATATCCATCACATTTCACTTTGATCTGAGTGACAGTTCTGAGAACAAGTGAAAAATAACAAAACCATATAAAAAAATTCATTAAAAAAAAATTAGAAAAAATTGCAGTGCCACCTGGTGAACAAATTGGGAACTATGTGTCCCTGGGAGTGTCTATGAACGATATCAAAACAACTGGGTGAGCAGTTTCACAGGTGAAGAGTTTTTAAGGTTTGCCCCCAAAAGACGAAAAAAAAAAAAAATCATAAAAATTCCAAAAATCAATAGAGCGTGACCATTTGAACAAACTTGGTAGAGATCCACCCAAGGCACATCCCCACCTAGTTTGAAGTAAATCTGGCCAAAATTATTTAAGTTATAACCATTACAAGAAATTCCCATGTTAAAACTTTTGTAAAGATTTTTGAAGAAAAAATCAAAAAAAACCCCAAAATTCATTGGAACATGACCACTCGAACAAACTTGGTAGACACCCACCCAAGGTACATACCCACCAAGTTTGAAGTTTATCTGGATGACGGTTTTGGAGAAGAAGTCGCAAATGTGAATTAGCATTAGAATACTCATTGACTTCCATAGTAATCAATAGGAAAGCTGCATTGACCGATAAGTACCCGAATGGAAAAAATCGTTAAAAATCAGGAATCTCCAGCATTCTCACATAGTGAACAACTTTGTTTGACCCTTCTACAAGGAACATATCCACCACGTTTCAGCTTAATCTGAGTGACGGTTCTGGAGAAGAAGTCGAAAATAGCTATAACACACAAAAATTCATAAAAAAATAGAAAAAAATTGCAGCGCCACCTGGTGAAAAAATTAAGAACTAGGTGTCCCAGGCAGTGTTTCTGTGTGATATCAAAGTAATTGGGTGAGCGGTTTCAGAGAAGAAGATTTTTTAAGATTTGCCCAAAAAACAACAAAAAAATTCATTAAAAATCCAAAAATCAATGGACCGTGACCATTTGAACAAACTTGGTAGAGACCCACCCAAGGCACATCCCCACCAAGTTTGAAGTGGATCTGGCTGACGGTTTCGGAGAAGAAGTCGAAAATGTAAATTGTTGACGGACGGACGGACGACGGACGGACGGCAGACAACGGACGGAGGACCATAAGATAAGCTCAGCTGACTGACAAGTCAGCTGAGCTAAAAACATGACAATTCAATACCCAAATAAACAACTTCACTTGTAGATGAAGCTATGTGCCAAATATGGTGATTGCAGGTGCAGCAGTTTCTGAGATTCTGCACGGACAAATTTGGCTGCCATGGAAGGAAGGAAGAGAGAAAGAAAAAAACCGGGGGAAAAACAATGTCTGGGTCGGCAGAAAGACATAACAATGTCATAATGAGTGGAAAGCCCAGTGTTAGTGCTATTTTGGGAGAGTGATTATCTCTCCCTCATCAGGTGGTCCTGCATGCACTTTGCACAAGACCTAAGATGCCTTGGTTCCACTTGTTAACAGTTATCAATAACCACCTGATGGTGCTGTAATCATTGAACATGAAAGTTGGGGAATCATATGGCACAGTGTAAATCAGATCCACTGCCTGTACAAAAGCAGGGTGAACAATGTTACAAAGAGGGGATGACCCAGCCTAAGCACTGTTGACCATGTTACAATGAGGGGATAACCCAGACTTAGCACTATTGACCATGTTACAATGAGGGGTTAACCCAGACTTAGCACTATTGACAATGTTACAATGAGGGGTTAACCCAGACTTAGCACTATTGACCATGTTACAATGAGGGGATAACCCAGACTTAGCACTATTGACCATGTTACAATGAGGGGTTAACCCAGACTTAGCACTATTGACAATGTTACAAGGAGGGGATAACCCAGCCTTAGCACTATTGACAATGTTACAATGAGGGGATAACCCAGACTTAGCACTAATGACAATGTTACAATGAGGGGATAACCCAGACTTAGCACTATTGTGGGCAGGCAATGAGTTTTCACCCAACAGATGGTGCTGCATGTACTTCACTACTAAAATCAAAGCCTTCCCTCCCAGCCAACCATCTATCTGTCCTATGAACTCTGCACCTGCCACAAATCCATATCCGATATTACATTCATTTAATTAATTAATTAATTAATTAATTAAGGAATAAAATAGATACTGTTCTACTTACCAAGATGTCATCTTCATGCCATAGTTTAAAGATACTTCCATTGCACCCCTGTAAAACAGCACAACAAACCATGAAAGTTGGGTGGGACACATTGATTCATCACATGAAACCACAAAGCCACACAAAAGTCCATGAAAACCAAGGCTTCAGTTTACACCAATAGACAGAATAATCAGTGCACTTTACACTGGAGTACTGGGATTGAAACAATGTGCCATCAGCTGTACATCCTCAAATATTGTATGACAACATGACAAAAGAAAGTGTAGGCACTGATACAATATTAGTGTGCACGGTCATACATCCTGCACGGATTCACCAGTAAACCAGCACTCGATGAAAACACGGGATACAGTTCTAGAACTAGAACAGACTGATTTTCCAACAGAAAATCAAATGTCTCCCGGTGGAACACTTACATCTCTGAATAAGCTACAGGTGATAACAAATTACAAATGACCAAGTTTGCTTGAAAATTACAATCCTATTTTAGCTCTCACCTAGATACATTACTCTAGCAATTTTCATCAAGTTCTTCAAGACTTATTGCAGAGAAACCAATTTCACATAAGTGACCCTGTGACCTTGAGAATTTGCTCAAGGTCATCCAAATACAATCCCAACCTGGGTCTTGCCAAGATACATAATCCTACCAAGTTTCATCATATTCCATCAAGTTCTTCATGACTTATCGAACGGAAACCAATTTGACATAAGTGACCCTGTGACCTTGAGAATTCGCTCAAGGTCATCCAAATGCAATCCCAACCTAGGTCTTGCCTAGATACATAATCCTGCCAAGTTTCGTCAAATTATATCATGTTCTTCAAGACTTATCGCACGGAAACCAATTTCACATAAGTGACCCTGTGACCTTGAGAATTCCCTCAAGGTCATCCAAATACAATCCCAACCTAGGTCTTGCCTTGATATATAATCCTAAAAAGTTTCATCAAATTCCATCAAGTTCTTCAAGACTTATCCCATGGAAACCAATTTCACATAAGTGACCCTGTGACCTTAAGAATTAGGTCAAGGTCACCCAAATACAATCCCAGCCTAGGTCTTGCCTAGATACATAATCCTACCAAGTTTCATCAAATTCCTTCAAGTTCTTCATGACTTACTGCCCGGAAACCAATTTCCCATAAGTGACCCTGTGAACTTGAAAATTAGGTCAAGGTCATCCAAATACAATCCCAACCTAGGTCTTGCCTAGATACATAATCCTACCAAGTTTCATCAAATTCCATCAAGTTTTTCAAGACTTATCGCACGGAAACCAATTTCAAATAAGTGACCCTGTGACCTTGAGAATTCACTCAAGGTCATCCAAATACAATCCCAAGTTAGGTCTTGCCTAGATACATGATCCTACCAAGTTTCATCAAATTCCAGCAAGTTCTTCATGACTTATCGAACGGAAACCAATTTCACATAAGTGACCCTGTGACCTTGAAAATTGGGTCAAGGTCACCCAAATACAATCCCAACCTAGGTCTTGCCTAGATACATAATCCTACCAAGTTTCATCAAATTCTGTCAGGTCCTTCAAGACTTATCGCACGGAAACCAAGTGTTGAAGAACCTGAACAACAACAACAACAACAACAAGAAGCGGAAGAAACGGGCACTAAACCAATATGTCCCCCGGCTTCCACCGGGAGACATAATTTATACACTTGTGAGTCACAAATCAAAAGAGTAACTCACTTCTGTATTCATTTTACTGTCAAAAGTTTAGGTCAGAAACAAAAACCAAAATGAGTATACATCTTTAATCAATGCAAAAACTTAAAAAAACTAATGATGTTTTGGGGGCTTTGCCAGTAACTACCCATATGAACAAGACATGCTGGAGATGTGCATCTTTTGTGTGCAAAGTCATGTATTGTGGTGCTTTTCTTGCTTGGTAAATTGACAGGTTCATCAAACAGCAACACATAAAAATATTATAGTGAAAGGTCTATTTATTCTACTACAAAGTCAAACGTCCTATATAAATATACATATCACATCACAGCATGAGTATATGGTTACATGCTTACATTCACAGCTACACCCTTCCATGGTCCATAAACACGACAAATTAATAGTTCTAGATAAACAAGTTCTCAAGTTATCACCACAAAGCCAATATCTCAATACAGAATGGTCAAATGGCTGTTCGGTTCCTCAACCAGTAAAATCCTGAGACCAGAGTTATGGCCTTGAAAACTGTATAAAAATAACTAATATTTGAACTAACGCAGAATATATTATGGTGGCCCATCAATTCCATATGTATTTATCATACCTCACGCTGAAATCTTGTCTTGTAATTGCCAAAAGGGGCAGGCAACTGATTTAATAGGTTCCCACTGCCACTCTACTGTGGGATGCTACAATTTTGCCAGTGGTGGCGCTGCATACCTAACCCGACCTTGACCCCCAAAAGACAAATAGACTGTTCACACACAAGGTAAGCTGGAACATGTGGAAACACGTGACAAAACAATTGTTTCGTTGAGTTCTTGTTGTATGGTATAATAACAGATAATGGTACTCTTACCTTGGTGCCCAGACAGGCTGACCTAATATGCTGTGGAATGGGCTGTCACCCTGAAACACAGCTGAGGGTTGACAGTCCATCCCTCAGGTACACACTTCTGACTGTCTAATGGAGGCAAGGGCACCGTTTCTATGGTGGTCTGTGACCTTTGCTAGTGGCTTAATCTGACCCTGACTTGAGATCCAATGTAACATTTTGTCAGTTGACTATTCCTGATGCCACGTCTCAAATATCATCTGGATGCATCCCATCTGATAATCTACTTTTACAGTGTAAATTGGATTGCAAATTTGTCTCATATGCATGCTTAGGAGCTAAAGACAATGGCAAGTTGCTATAGCAATTAGGAGGCAATGTTTGACTGGTTCTGATGCTTTTACATCTCACCAGAAACTGCTGAAAAAATGCACTGGCTCATTTATATACTACATTCAGCTACTGTGGGTGCTCTGTAGAACATGTGCATGCGTTTACATGTAAGAGTAGCATGATGTGAATATCTTGCCTGATACAACATGATCTTTAAAACATCTCTCTTGGAATGGACTTTCCAAGTAAAGAAATACATGCACTGTTGTTGGCTGCCAGCTGACATCTCATGGGGCATTTACTCAAGCATTCCATAATTAGAGCAACTGATGGCTTGTTCCAATTGCCCTGGGTGTGCACACATCAAATGAAAATGCACTGCTATTTAAAATGTCTTTGCAAAAAATAAAATATAATGTGTTACATGGAATGGAAGGCAGCAAGGGTAGACTAGCTAACACAGTAGAGATCTATCATAAGACGGCGTAATAAAGCTCACTCGCTCATGGTATTGAAGCTGAAAGTCTCAATTAAGTGCAGCTGTTGCATCCAATGTTTCTCTGGAGTTAGTCATTGCTCTCTGGTGCATGCTAATCTCACTGGAGTTGAGTGGCTTTGTAACATATGCACTTTGATGGTAAGTCCATCCTGTCCCTCTTTAGTGAAATCTCTTCCCAATGGTTGAGTGATCACTTGTTTTCAATGTAACAGTAGTGTCTCTTCCCTTGTCTTTTAATGGATGTTATGTTTGTCCAATATACTGTCAGTGTTGCCAACCCTCCCGGATTCCTCGAGAGACTCCCAGAATTTTATACTGAAAATACTTGAAAAAATGTGGATTTTTGACAATTTTGAGTCACCTCCTGAATTTCATCAATATTTCCCTTCTATATTTCATATTAAATTATCAACCTCCCATAATTTTACTTTTTATCTCCCAGATTTTAAGTTTGGCAGGTTGGCAACACTGTACTGTTTCAGGCAGCTTTTGCATGTGTAGAGGTGATTTAACATGGAACAACCTTCTTATAGGAAAGCAGATGTCTGCTTGGTTATCTTACTGGTTACCATCCTGAAGTATTCAGGTGAGTGCAGTACATTGTATTTGCAACTGCCAATTATGATTGTACTCGTTCCTGTGCTTCCTGTATGAGATGACAGAATTGGCTTCTGCTGCATCCTGAGGGCTGGTTCTGGAGTGAATCAGAATGTCACATAGGTTTGCTGGGCATATGAAACCTATTATTATTTTTCATTTGTTAACACTTCAGAATTCCATGAAGTTTCTAATGTCCTTTAGTTGTTATACATTTCTTGTTCAAGGAAGAGCTGGATTGTGAGAAATGAACTAGCAGGCATCTTCTTCACTATTTCTTTCTTGAGTATGACACAGTGCCAAAAGACCAGCTTTATCTATTGACAACCTTTTTTCTTTGCACACTCTGCTAGGGGGTTGAGTGCCAAAAAAGGGTATTTCCAAAAACCAACAAAAATCTAGGAGGGGGTGGGCTGGTGGTGTTATTGCCATAATCAGCTTTTCACAAATTCTTTGGAAAGGTAGTAAAAAAAACCCCCAAATGTGTTGAAATACATTAGTGCTATTGTTTACATATGGTAACATATAGCGAGTAGAATTCAAGACAGCAGTACTATGCAGAGGCAAAAATTAACTTGCAACCATAAAGACAACACAAGAAACATCCATAATAAAATTTACAGTTATTTCATTATCAAAACTCATCAACAAAAATAGAAGATGGCAGTGGGCAACAACAGGGGTTACACATACTGATGTTTCAAAAGCTTTGCACCAGAGCTTCAAATTTTGCCCATACATGTTCAGTAATCCATTTTGTATGTTCATTGATCATATTTTCACTAAATCCTTTCAAGTTTATAACCCTGAGGTTCCAACTGTATGGATCTATTCACTCACATTCACAATGTGATGCACCTGGCAATTTTCGTAATTCCTCAGTGAAACCTGTTTTGAGAGACCCCTCCCTTAGAAGACCACCTGACTTTTGTCACCACTTTTCCTGTGCAACAGCACTCTCTAATGGTAATTTACCTCATTGGGAGACCACCTGCTGAACCTGACCAGTGACCACAAAAAAATGACCCTTAAAGACCACTTTCAAAGCAAAAAAAAAAAAAAAAAAACAACAACAAAAAAAAAAAAATCGACTTATTTTGTACAAGGCCAGTAAAACTTTTGAATGCATGAAAATCCATTCACAAATACCAGTGTATATGTACCAATTCTCTTTGGACATAATAGCTGTAATGTTCTTAGAAAGGCAGATTAGTAAACTTTTCCTGAAAAAGTCTTTGATGATGCACTTATATGCAACTTTCTTCAAAGGTAAAGGAAAGTTGTTGACCAGATGGTGCAGGGTCAAACCTCCATTGGGAGACCAACTAACTGCTTTATGTGACCAGTTTTTGGGATCTCAAAACAAATTTCACTGTACCTGAATTAAAAAAATCATTAAAAATTCAAACGCAATCAGAAATTGCTAGATCTATGCCCCCCCCCCCACCTGTGACCTTGAGATTTGGGTCAAGGTGATCCATCTTCGAACTTGTCTCAGACCTTATATAGGATTGAAACCACGTGCAATAAGAAAAGTCTATGTTAAATACTTTTCTTTCAACTTATCATGTGAAAACCAAATTCACTAAAATGGCTCTGTGGCCTTGGGAATTAGGTCCAGGTCATCAGTCTTTAAACTCATTGGTGACCTTATTCAGGACTATAAGCATGTGCAATATGAAAGCCCTAAGCAAAAAAGTATCCAAGTTATCTCATAAAAACCAAATTCACTAAATTGGCTCTGTGACCTTGGGAATTGGGTCTAGGTCACCCACCTTTGAACTTGTTTGAAACCCAATTCAGGACTATACATATGTGCAATATAAAAGCCCCAAGCGAAAAGCTTTTCGAATTATCCTGTGAAAACCAAATTCACTAAAATGGCTCTTCGACCTTGTGAATTGGGTCCAGGTCACCAATCTTCAAACTCCTTTGAGATCTTATTCAGGACTATAAGCCTTTTGCTATATGAAAGCTCTAAGCAAAAAACTTTTCAAGTTATTGGGTGAAAACCAAATTCACTAAAAGGCTCTCTGACCTTGGGAACTGGGTCAAGGTCACCCATCTTCGAACTCTTTCGAGATCTTATTGAGGACTATAAGCATGTGCAAGATGTAAGCCCTAAGCAAAAAACTTTTCGAGTTATCACATGAAAACCAAAGAAGGTCACGTTGACTTGGAATGTTGCACCAGCAAACATTCCCTAGTATGCACCCGTTGAGCTCAACTGACTGTTGGCCGTCAGATTGGCCCCATCACTGACGGCAGCATTGCCCAAAGGAACGGGGTGATGGCTCCCTGCCGCACCAGATGGGACAAATGATGAAGGCAGAGTCTGGGGGGGTGTTTTGGACAGATGTTAGAGGTCTCTGAAAAGAAGAATAATTTCCCTGGAGAAGGCTCCATGTAGCGTGCTGTTGATTTTCGGCTTGCTGTTGCATAATTGTTCACGGACTGCACATTTTTGTGCCCGCTCAGCTATTGAATAATGGTTGGCGGGACACTTGGATGTAGGCCTAAAAGATGACTGCATACCGTGCGTCTCACAGAGTGTTGTTTTTTCTGCCAATCACCAGTCCTGCATTTTTGGCCCTAGTTTGCATCAGAGAATCGAGTTTATTCTTACCCTTTGCGGGGATTTATACCACGGACCATCAGGTTTTCGGCCATGATTTATGCAAGGTAATGAGGTTAAGTTTGGATATACCAAATATGGAATTGATTAATTCCATTTTTGGAAAACCATATCTCTGATTTTACAAATATGGTAAAAAGTAGTTCGACCCATGGGATATGGTCAACAATATCACATAGGCCATACCCCATGGGTTTTCAATGTTATATGGTACAAAGTAGGGGATAAATTGTCCTTTTAATTCAACCTTGACTCCTGCCAGGGTGATCAACTGTTACAGTTTCATGAGCCTACCCGCTTCTTAACTCCTTCAGTGCCAATCACGTCTAAAGTCAATCTACTTAAGTCATACAAGTCTGAATTATCATTAGGATCCCAGACAAGTCTGAATTATCATTAGGATCCCAGACAAGTCTGAATTATCATTAGGATCCCAGACAAGTCTGAGTTATCATTATATTAGGATCCCAGATAAGTCTGAGTTATCATTACATTAGGAGCCCAGACAAGTCTGAATTATCATTAGGATCCCAGACAAGTCTGAATTATCATTAGGATCCCAGACAAGTCTGAGTTATCATTAGGATCCCAGACAAGTCTGAATTATCATTAGGATCCCAGACAAGTCTGAATTATCATTAGGATCCCAGACAAGTCTGAGTTATCATTATGATGCCAGATTTGTATTACCTGTAAAAAGACCTTTCATCCAAGTACCAGTATGCCTATAGTTCCTCAGAGGATACCCCAGGCCAACAGCTTTCCTTGGCACATTGCGCCCAATGCAAACCAACAAAAGCTGTTGACTCAGTCCAAAATTTGGCACTCAAAGGGTTAAGATGTCTTGTGTGTGAAATTTACAAGGACGGACAGACAGACACATCAACAGATATAGGCTATTGCAATAACCCTTTGGGTCTTTAAGGGCTAAGGGGTAAAAATTGAGTGTAAATGTGTATTTGTTTTAATACTGTGAACCAAAGGGGAAAAATTAAGGGAATGTTGAATGATAGCAAGGGAAGTGGTAAATATTTCATACAGATTAACAAAGCTCTACGACTGAGGAAAGGAAAGCTCACAAGAGAGTAGTACCATTATTATTTGGGAAGTAAAGGGTCAACATTTTATCCAGAAGGTGAACACTCAGAGAAGGGGATACACAGATGTTTCAAGTTACATACCTCTCTGCTTACAAGGTTTGAATTTTTTACATTCTTTTTCATCATAAACATGCAATTTTATCTACAAAAGCATTCCAGCAACATAACACGTTATGTAATTGGAAAGTAATTAGTCATAAGATAAATGGTAGAAAGAACAGACAAGACTTGCAACTTATGATGTAGACCCAACATCAAAGATTTATTGAAATTAGATGCAGGTACCAGTCATGCAAACAGAAAAAAATGGGTACTTACGCTGTTGGAAAAACATATCTGATATGTGGCTCTTTTATCATATGGAATGCTTGTGACCACCCATGCCTGCAAAGAATGAAAATTGAGAGTCATTATACATGTTCAGCACTTGTGATGTCTTATGTTAACCATGTCTACTTTTATTCAGAAGGCACTTCACTTGTATTTATGGTTCCATATTAGGAGTCAGATGGGGTTTACAATACGTATATACATTCATCTTCACCATGTTTCAAGAAAAGTGTCTCTTCAAGAAATATAATTGTTTTTTTTTTTACATTGTAACAGAAATGTCCTCCATTAAAACACTATATCCCACCTTATAACAGCCCAGAGTGCTTTAACAAGAGTCAAGGCATAAACATGATAGGTGCAAGCAAATTCCTTAAAAGCAAATAATGCTAATTGGAATGGTTCCCATATTTCAGAGTAACAGCAAGTCCCAAAAGACCAGAAAGTGGAAGGGGAAGACATCAGCAGCAGGATAAAAACATTTAGTGAACTTGACAACCACTCATCAATAGCCTATTGCAAGACGGCTGTATGAACAGTCTCTGCTCAGCTGACCGAGAAACATTAAATCAAAATAAGCCTCAATCTGAGCTGAAAACAACTGACCTTAAGCTCTATGTTGAATTGTGCCACGATGGGCAGAGTAAAGCTGTGCTGTGCCATGTTGAGCTGAACTTTGACCTTATAGTTCATGTTTATGAATATCACTGACCTATAGACTGGCTCTACTAACCTAATTTCATTAGGACATACATTTTTAGATCTGCTCAACGTGTGCAGAAAATTTTATAAACAGGATCAAAGGACAAAAAGGATACAGACCACATACAAATAGTGAATCGATCTGTGACCCAGATAATTGACCTAGTTTTATGACATAACATGTATGCTATTGGCCATTCATTTTCATGCAAGATTTCCTGACACAAAATCAAAGCACATGAAAGTTAGAGCCAAGTGATGACGTTCAAGTACAAATCTGTGACCCAGAAACACAACCCAGTGACCTAATTTCACTGTACAGGATTTTTTAATTCTGTATTATGTTCATGTAAGGTTTAATGACATAATGTCAAAGCATAAGGAACTAGAACAGACTGATTTTCCAACAGAAAATCAAATGTCTCCCGGTGGAACACTTACGTCTCTGAATAAACTACAGGTGATAACAAATTACAAATGACCAACTTTGCTTGAAAATTACAATCCTATTTTAGCTCTGACCAAGATACATTACTCTAGCAATTTTCCTCAATTTCTTCAAGACTTATTGCAGAAAAATCAATTTCACATAAATGACCCTGTGACCTTGAAAATTAGGTCAAGGTCACCCAAATACAATCCCAACCTTGGTCTTACCTTGATACATAATCCTACCAAGTTTCATCATATTCCATCAAGTTCTTTATGACTTATCGAACGGAAACCAATTTCACATAAGTGACCCTGTGGCCTTGAGAATTCCCTCAAGGTCATCCAAATACAATCCCAACTTAGGTCTTGCCAAGATAAACAATCCTACCAAGTTTCATCAAATTCCATCAAGTTCTTCAAGACTTATCGCACAGAAACCAATTTCACATAAGTGACCCTGTGACCTTGAGAATTCCCTCAAGGTCATCCAAATACAATCCCAACTTAGGTCTTGCCAAGATAAACAATCCTACCAAGTTTCATCAAATTCCATCAAGTTCTTCAAGACTTATCGCACAGAAACCAATTTCACATAAGTGACCCTGTGACCTTGAGAATTCCCTCAAGGTCATCCAAATACAATCACAACCTAGGTCTTGCCTAGATACATAATCCTACCATGTTTCATCAAATTCCATTAAGTTCTTCATGACTTATCGCACGGAAACCAATTTCACATAAGTGACCCTGTGACCTTGAAAATTAGGTCAAGGTCACCCAAATACAATCCCAACCTAGGTCTTACCTAGATACATAATCCTACCAAGTTTCATCAAATTCTGTCAAGTCCTTCAAGACTTATTGCACGGAAACCAAGTGTTGAAGAAACCTGAACAGCAACAACAAGCGGAAGAAACGGGCACTAAAACAATATGTCCCCCGGCTTCCACCGGGAGACATAATTTGTAGCCCAGAGGTGGATAGTCCATGGATATACAACTGTGACCTAGATACTCAATCATTTGATCTTGTCATTGCATCTATTTAATTCTAATATGTTCCTGTGTGACATGACATGAAACAGAGTCACACAAAAAAGAAGTTACAGGGTAGACATTGATACTACATGAATTTACAACTGTCACCAGGATATTTCACTTAAGTTTTGTTACATCAAACACCCACAGGTTCTGATATGTGTGTGTGAAGTTTCAAGTAACTATGTCAAAGTTCAAAGCAATTGTAAGCTGACCATGGGCATCATCATTGCCTTATCCATTGATAGATACATGTATATGGACAATATTCGCAAAGTTGCAAATGTGTTCCTGAATCTGAGGGATGCAGGGGGGTTTTCCCCCCAGTACACGGCTTCTCTCCAGTGCCCTGTGCAGCTTGGCACTTGTCTTTTCAGTAACTAGGTCTTGGTTACACGACCATGGGACACAATCATGCCTACGAGACGTTAATTAAATTCGTTGGCTTGGACAGTTTGACTGGTAGTTTTAGTACGCGTCTGGGCATGCTCTTTCTGTGACATCTGCTTAATGTGTGTTAGCAACGTTACCCCCTGCTATGTAACAGCAGTTTACAGTGTTCCAACTGCCACTGTTGAGAATTGTGGAAGATTCGAAACTGGTCTGCCTTTTCCGTTTGAGGTTTATTACCACTGGTCTTGCTTGGTCTTTTTCTATAATACAAGTGCCTTCCACTGTGCCCAGGTAACAAATTCAACTGACATCAAAGGAGGTAATGTGTAAAAGGGAAACGAGCATCCATTTCAAATATGTTGGGACAAATGTTCAAGTTACCTAAGGCCTAGCAAAATATATGTGTGTGTGGCTCTGCAAACCCAACTGACCCCACTGAAAAGGCCAGAGCCCTGACCCTATATAATTTTTATGAAACATAAAATAAATGATAAAACTTTCAAGCTGCCCTTCCCTAATAAAAATAGATTGACCTTGGCTGAAAGATTTCATCATGAAAGGGGCTATTGTGTGCCATTATTTTGCAGTAAAAACAACTCAAGCTCAGTAGCTTATTTCAACTTGTCTGCAGTGGATGGTTAACTTGGGCCAGGGAAAGAGCATAGTTGCATAGTCATGGTTACTTGGTGAAAAAGCGTAGCCATAGCCCCAGTGCAAAGATTTTATTGAGAAAAGTGGCCGTCATGTGCTGTTATTTTGCAGTAGAGTCAACTCAAAGGCAGCATTTTATTTCAACTTGTCTGGAGGGTTAACATGGGCCAGGGAAACAGCATAGCAACACAAAGTTCAACTAGAACAGGCTGATTTTCCAACAGAAAATCAACTGTCTACCCGTGTGCCCTTACTATGGTCACCCTTATTTTTATAAATAGGCATACCGATTCCAATGATCTACAGATATGGTGAAGGTACACTCTTTATTGACATTTCAAAACGTGGATTTTTGACAAAATGCCCACGTGACCTTGAAAAATAGGTCAAGGTCATACATTTGCAGTTACAAGCAAGGTCTTACAAAAGTCTTACATAGAAACATAATCACACAAAATGTCCTCTTTAAGACAAATCTTTCTCGTGTGCATCTGCAATGATTTTTAAAAAGTGGCCATGTGACATTGAAAATATGTCAAGGTCACCCATCTACAATCCCAACCTAGTCGGTATTATGGTACATAAACATACAAAATTCCAACCTCTCAGGTCAAATCCTTGCAGAGTTGTTGCATGTGTGTCAATTTTAGATGACATGCCCACTTGACCTTGAAAAAATATGTCAAGGTCACCCATCTGCTATCCCAAGCAAGATCATATATAGGAACATCTTCACATAAAATTTCAACTTCCCAAGTCAAATCTTCCTTGAGTTATCACGTCCACACTGATTTAAGACGGAATGCCCACGTGACCTTAAAAAATAGGTCAAGGTCATACATTTGCAGCTACAAGCAAGGTCTTACAAAAGTCTTACATAGAAACATAATCAAACAAAATGTCAACCTCTTTAAGTCAAATCTTTCACCAGTGCATCTGCAATGATTTTTAAAAAGTGGCCAGGTGACCTTGAAAATAGGTCAAGGTCACCCATCTACAATCCCAACCTATTTCATATTACGGTACATGATCATGTAAAATTTCAACCTCTTCAATCAAATCTTTGCGGAGTTATTGCGTCCGCGTCAATTTTACAGGACATGCCCATGTGACCTTGAAAAATACGTCAAGGTCACCCATCTGCAATCGCAACCTAGTCCATATTATGGTACATAATCATACAAAATTTCAAACTCTTAAGTCAAATCGTTGCTGAGTTATTGGATCTGCGTCAATTTTACATGACATGCCCAAGTAACCTTGAAAAATAGGTCAAGGTCATACATCTGCAGTTACAAACAAAGTCTTACAAAAATCTTGCATAGAAACATAATCACACAAAATAACGTCTTTAAGTCAGATCTTTCTCCAGTGCATCTGCAATCATTTTTAAAAGTGGCCATGTGACCTTGAAAATAGGTCAAGGTCACCCATCTACAATCCCAACCTAGTTCATAACTTAGTACATAATCATGCAAAATTTCAACCTCTTAAGTCAAATCCTTGCGGAGTTATTGCGTCCGCGTCAATTTTAGAGGACATGCCCATGTGACCTTGAAAAATAGGTCAAGGTCACCCATCTGCAATCCCAAGCAAGGCTTTATATAGGAACATCTTCACAAAAAATTTCAACTTCCCAAATCAAATCTTTCTCGAGTTATCGAGTCTGCAATGCACACAACAATGTGTTGAAGAAGAAAACAAGAGGAAGAAGAAGAAGAAGAAGCAGAAGAAGAAGAAGAAGAAGAAGAAGAAGAAGAAGAAGAAGAAGAAGAAGAAGAAGAAGAAGAAGAAACGGACGCAAAAACAATATGTCCCCCGTTGCACGGGGAGACATAATTAAAAGGCAATCTGATATTGCTGGACCCATGCCCCCCCCCCCCACACACACACACCTCATTTGTAACCTTGCTAATCACAGGTCTCAAATTTCATGGTTCTAAGTCCAAGGATAACAGAATTACAGACCAGGCATGACATGGTATATATTTTACATGAATGTTTCACCATCACCCAGATACTTGACCTAGTGACCTAGGTCAAGAATTGAACTAAGTTAAATAGTAAAAGAATTATAGGCCAGATAAGATTTTACAAGGATATGTCAGTAACCCAGATACTTGATCTAGTGGCTTACTTTTGGTACATAAAACACCCTTATGTCCAGATGCACCTGTGTGTAAAGTTTCACTGATCTAAGTTCACAGACAAGTGAGTTATAGCCCAGAAATGAATTGCATAGACCATAAAGTTACTTTAGGTCAAGATAAATGTGTGTGTCAAACAGTATAGGCCATAGCCCTGCTTGTTCAGTGATCGTTATTGTAATATTCTGCTAGGTTCCAGGTGTCCGTTCTTTGAGTTACCAGGGCAAACAGTCGCTAAAGTACTTTTAAAATATGACTTACTATCTTAACTTTAATCTGCCCGCTCAGTTGTGTCTGAAGCAGTCATCATTATTAGTTACAAATACAAATGCGACACAATAGACCTTGAGCCAGTACATGGTGAGCGCCATTTTGAACATTGCGGGACAGTTGCACAAAAAGAGATTTGATTTGGATATCAAAGTGAATTGCGGCCACAGCATATATCATATCATTATTGATGCTCTGAAATATTTGCAAAACATATACTTTTGGTTGCATAGATTATACCTCCCCTCCCCCAGATCGTCCCAATACTATCCTCATTTATTACAAACTATTGGGTGCAGAATCCACAATTTTCAAAATGGCAGCCATTATGAGCTAGTCCCGAATCAATATTTTGAAGAGGTAGTATACAAAATATATGTGTGATTACTGTTAAGGGAAGGCTAATTGGTCAAATGAATGTAATGTACAATATATAACGGGACTTTTCCAGGGTGAGCATTACCTGAAAATGTAAATACAATGCCGTAATATTAGCAGTTGTAGGCAGTGGTAGGCCCCAGAACAAGGATTTTGTATCAGACACTGAAGTCGCCCCCCCCCCCCCCGGCTATGAATTAAGTAGCACCACTAGTCAGACCTGCCAAGCCCCCCCCCCCCCCCCCCCCGAGTGAAAGATGGGAGCTTTGGGGAGAAGGTTGCCCCAATAGTGGATACAGATCTCAAAGTACCGGCAGTTTTACATAAGTGGTAATAATCTAGGTTGGACTATACATGTCCATCCATTAGGTTAAAGGCAATGATATGATGCAATGAAGAACCCCCATGCATACAGTCTCACCACTCATTTCTTAATTTCAAAAAATTCATTACAGAACAGAAAATAATAACTGTATCAGGCCCATGTTATACAATTTGGTTCACGTCATGCCCATCAACCGTACCATGAATGAAATGAATCTGTTAAAGGACAAGTTGCTGATGCATGGTATAATGGAATACATCTGTGCCTACAATGCCAACATGAACACATAAACAATCATTTTGTAATTTAAACATTCATTGAAAATCAGGACTGACAGCAGTACCATATAAAAGTACATGTAACATGATGTGGTCCACATCATGCCCATTTATCCTACAAAATTTGAAACAATTCTGTTGAAAAACCGTCAGATTACTTGCACATCAAAGGTGCAACTGAGTGTCCCTATGCTTACAATGCAAGGTACATGTATCGATCATTTTGTAACTTGAAAAATTCATTAAAGATCAGGAAATAACAGCAGCACCATGCCCATGTGATATGATCTGTCTGGCGTCATGCCCACCAGCCATAGCAAGTTTCATATGAATCTGATTGAAGTACTGAAACTAGTTACTGATACATGTACAAGGTGTAAAGGAGGGACGATGAATAAACAGGAAAGAGGAATCCTATACTCGATATTGCTGGACTATGACTTATTCACCCAACAACATGCCATCCTGAAGATGTTTACCCTTAGGATGTACTGGATTAAATCATAAGTTATATTTTCTGATCTACACAGACACGCAGGAATTTCAATACTCTTTTGTCCTTGCAAACATGTTCGTTAACCTAATGAGCTTGTCCTTCCCCTGCAAGACACAGCCTGTATTGTGTGCAGAAATTGCACCCAATTTGCAGCAAGGGTTCATATTGCTTTTTCTCATTTTGCAGCTTTTAATCTGTGCTGTCCAAGATTGACCACAGATAACACGGGCAATTAACTGTGACTAAAGCATATAAATATATGAAATTCACAAATTAACAATTCAATGCGAGGTTTGGTTGGTCAACATACATGTATCAACATATTCATTATAAAGGTAGCACTGGTTGGATAGAATTTTTTATGTTATTATGAACAACAATCTTGAACAAGCTTTATTGTTGTAAGTGTAATACACATGGAACACACAAAGCCTCACATGAACTGGAGGCACTTCTATGCAAAGTATTGACTGGTGGCTCCACCTTTGCACATACACATGTATATCCATCTTGTGACCTTGAAAATGAGGCTAAGGTCACAAAATATAATAGTCAAGAAATGGTGTCAAGGTATAAATGATGTAAATTTGAGTTTCAGGTGGCCAGTAAGTCTCCAGATATTGTGTTCACAATCAAATGGTGAACAAATGGATCCACAGCTGGATGGATGGCTCCTTGGATGTACAGGCAGGTCAAAAACATAATGGGTGTCCCCTTTGGGTTAACCCACAAAAATTCAAAGTGAAGAGGTCTCTACTGTAGCTGATAAATTGGTGATCACAGTGCTATCTAACAATTACCCCTTCACCTTGTGTACCATTGATGTGACAAACATCCTTAGGACCTGATATTTTGCAGATGTGAAATGTCAGTATCTAACAACAAGGAAATGCAGATACACCACAAATCCATTACCGCTTTTTTTCCTTAACAGTTTTAATCTGTCCATTCATGACTTAACACAGAACCCATTTGATGAGCTTGGCCTTTAAAAAGTGAGGTGTTGACATGGTTGCATGCGACTTAACACACAAGTATGGAGTTACTTTTAAAAGATCTATCCACACACCCACCACTACCTCAACATATGTATATATTTCTCACACTTTTCATGCTTGTTAGTGGCATAGAATTGAGTGTTCTGTGTCAATTCCAACCTTTTTTCATCAGTTCATGATCTTATTGTTGAAAGTGGACGTTTCACTCTCAGGTGTTGGTTAAAGGCCCTTTTACAAAACCCCTTTCTCCCGCGGGAGAATGACCTTGGCCTGGGACAGGGACACAGGTGCACTGAACCAGCCTTTCATCAAAGTGCTAAATAAACTATGTGGTCAACTGGTGAGGCTGAGGTTGTTCACACCATTTACTGGGTCATAGCAATCCACACACCACATTCAGGCTGGGACAAGGGGCTGGGAATAACAGCAATTGGGACTTGGTTACTTCTCCTGGTGAACATTGTAACCAGATGTTGGATTTAGGATGAAGGGAAAGGCAGTATGTGTAGGATAATGTTCGCGGCCAGGTCTGTGGGCAAAATACAGACCCATGCACTCGGACGGTAAACAATGACCAATGACCCGTGTGGACACCCGAGAATGGATCTTTGTGACTGAGGCGAAGCCGAGGTCACAAAGGTCCATTCGAGGGTGCCCACACGGGTCAAAGGTCATTGTTTACCGTCTGAGTGGGTCTGTATTTTGGCCACAGACCATAGCCAAGAACATTATCTAACATAGTGTATAATTCTATTGTATTGCAGCCAATAACGTTCATTCATTCATTCAGGCGGTTTAAATTAATGGTCCCCATAACACTTGGGTAAAGGGTATTTGGCAGCGCGTGCAGACACACAAAGCGATAGGAATTCTTGGATCGCAGGACACTGTTCGCACGTCCTTTCAAGGTTGCCAGTCCAGAATTTTCATTCTGAGAATTTTCATTCAATGGGTGCAGTTCACTTTTTTTTTTGCATTTGCCGTAACTATCTTGGCGGTGGAAATGGCCTCTTCACAGCAAAGTGCATGGAATTTTGATTTGGATGATTTAAATTTGACCCAGCTTCTTCAAAATGACGTTGAAGACGATGCAATGGACTTTGAGCTTACCCAAATTTGCGGTCATTTAGACTCCGAACTTTCAGCATGTGAGGACCTAAAAATTGAATATGAGGAGCTTCAATCAACCATTGCATGTGCCCGCGACCTCCGCATGGTGCAAGAAGAGAACAGCCCATACGTGTTTTACTCTACCAGACCACGATCAAAAGAACTTGAAGGCAGGCTGGTTTGTATTAAATTCATGCAAACAAATTTGTGTTCAGGTGGTGAGTGATCATTAAACCGTATGGTATTTAAATGAATCAGTGTGTTTCTTTTCAGTGAAATAACAAGTGATTTTGCAGCAATTGTCATTTGGTGTTTGTTATTGTGGGGTCGAAATAACCTGAGAACAGTTGAGGTCAAGTCTGTATTTACAGGTCTGTATTGCCAATACAGACCTGCGCATTACAATAGAATCATACACTATAAACCTTGAGGACATATTTTGAGTGTTTTTTGTTTTTTTTTTCACCTAGTAGTAATGATATTTATGAACTCTCTCTATCATGCATCCTTGCCTGTATTCAGTAATCAGCTTTTCCATGCATGATACACACAAAAACATGTTTTGACAATAAGCACTTTATGAAATTATTTATGTATGTTGATGCTGGTCAACTGAACCCACACTATTCATTTATTTTAATGTGAATTATGTGTGTCAATTATATATGTTAAAATTTCTAAGATTTTTATGCCATTTATAACTCCTAAACGTTATATGGGCCAATTGTGGGGTGCAGAGCATTTACCACATGACCCCTACATTCAAACTGGTCATTTGACCTTGACCTTCAACTTGGATTAAAAAATTGTTCCTGTTGGTTTAAACATATTTTTATTTCGCAACAAACTCATTGAAGTACATTTGATAGCAATGTCGTGATTGAGAAAGAGGGCTCGGCCCTATATGAATCTCTCTCGCAGAAGGAAGACGCAAGAACAGGACGGAACCAAACACACAGTAATGTAAACAAGAAGACGAAACTATGACGAGACAGATAGAACATTACAGTTCTCCATATACTGTAACAGGATTGTCGTGTTCCATACCAATGACCCAGATAAATGATATGATAACCATGCCCTGTTGTGAGGAGGGTACAACCCTACCTTGCATAGATATAAACAATGTATGAGTTAACCAATACCTGCACGCTTAAAGCGTCCACTGCTGGCTATATATTCATGGACTGCTGCAAATATTTTGAAATTGTCGGGAAGAGAACAAATGGGAGAACCATATAACACTGTTTGCAATGTGAAAGGTGCATATCTTGCTATTTCTGTGTGTAATTTGGAACGGAAGACAGTATATAAAGACAGGAAAAAAAATAATGCCACACATCTTCAGAGGCTAAGCCGCATGGACATCATGCCGAATCTTTAACACCAATCTTGCATAAATATGAATTTAACTGGTTAGCACCTAAACGTAAGCGGGTATGTTGAATAGCATTGAATCTGTCACCAAAATTAGACAATTCGTCAAATGCCAATGATCTCTCTACAGGATGTGATATTTTAGATTTAAATACTGAAATAGATGGAGATTTTCGTATGTCTACAGGTAACTCGTTCCATAGTCTCACTGTGGAAGGAAAGAAGGATTTGTCGAAGAGGACGGTGCGGGCCCTGAAACGTGGAAGATCAAATTTTTGACGGGTATTGGGAGCTTGTAAGTGAGGATCCGGAACCGAGGGAATTAGGGAGCACAGCATATCTGGGGCAAGGTTGTTCACCATTTTATACATTAGTGATAGATTAGACAATTCGCGCCGTTTTGCCAGGGTATGCCATCCCGTTTCCTCGTATAATTTGGCGCTGCTGGTCCCTCGCATTGCACCTGTGACAACGCGGGCGGCCTCTAACTGAACATTTTCAAGTTTAACCTCCTCGGACACTGTACAACCACCCCACACTTGGCTGCTATATTCAAGAATGGGTCTTACGAAAGACATATAGATGGTTTCTAGAGTTGTTCTATCCAAAGTAAACTTTAAACTCTTCATAATATTTACTAATTTGATAGATTTGTTAGTAATTTCCGTTATGTGATCAGTCCATCGAAGATCTGAACGTAATGTGACACCAAGATGTTTGTGTTGTTGGACATCTTGTAGGACATGATCTTGAAAATAGATAGGTGGATGGATGGGAGAATTAGTTTTGCGAGAAACAAGCATAGAATCAGTTTTGGATGCGTTGAATGTAACCAGCCAGTCATGTGACCACTGATTTATGGCAGATAGATCGGAGTTAATAGTTTCAGCAGCTTCAGCTGGGTCTTCAATATCCAAATAAAGGGTAGTGTCATCTGCAAAGAGTTTAATTTTACATTTAACCAGATCCACAATATCATTAATGTAGATCAGAAATAAGAGTGGTCCGAGTACGCTGCCTTGTGGAACACCTGCACAAATTTTTCCCCAGCTAGAGGACTGTCCCTTCAAGACGACTCGTTGATATCGATTACTTAAATAATCACAGAACCAATCAAGTAAATTACCGGAAATCCCATTTTTACGCAATTTGAATAGTAGACCAGAGTGCCAAACCTTATCGAATGCCTTGCTAATATCCAGAAATATAATGCGAACTTCCTTGTGATTGTCGATAGCGAGACATAGTTCATGATATAAAAATAAGAGTTGGTTTACAGTGGAATCATTAGGTATAAAGCCAGATTGATGGGCCGAAATGACTAATTTATCATGGAAAAAATTAAATACATGTTTGAACACTATTTTTTCAAAAACTTTACCAGTGCAGCTTAGTAAGGAGACAGTCCTGTAAGCGTTACATATATTATCCGGACCTTTTTTATGTAGAGGAGAAACATTTGCTTTTTTCCAAAGAGCTGGGAATTCTTTATTCTCTAGTGATAAATTGAACAATTTAGTAAGTTGTGGCGCTATGGCAGGGGCAGCTTCCTTCAAAAGTCGCGCACTGATACCATCAGGACCGGAAGCCTTAGTAGTGTCCAAATTAAGAGGTGTTTCAAGAACCTCTGATTCCATTATAGTTAATGAATCAAGCCTAAGATCAGGAATATTGGATAGGTCTGGCAAGCTAGCTGTCGAAGAATCAACCTGGCACTGTTTCAGAAAGAAGGAATTAAAAACTAGAACAGACTGATTTTCCAACAGAAAATCAAATGTCTCCCTGTGGAACACTTACGTCTCTGAATAAGCTACAGGTGATAACAAATTACAAATGACCAAGTTTGCCTGAAAATTACGATCCTATTTTAGCTCTTGCCTAGATACATAACTCTAGCAATTTTCATCAAGTTCTTCAAGACTTATTGCAGAGAAACCAATTTCACTAAAAAATGACCCTGTGACCTTGAAAATTAGGTCAAGGTCACCCAAATACAATCCCAACCTTGGTCTTACCTTGATACATAATCCTACCAAGTTTCATCAAATTCCATCCTGTTCTTCATGACATATCAAATGGAAACCAATTTCACATAAGTGACCCTGTGACCTTGAGAATTTGCTCAAGGTCATCCAAATACAATCCCAACCTAGGTCTTGCCAAGATACATAAGCCTACCAAGTTTCATTAAATTCCATCAAGTTCTTCAAGACTTATCGCATGGAAACCAATTTCACATAAGTGACCCTGTGACCTTCAGAATTTGCTCAAGGTCATCCAAATACAATCCCAACTGAGGTCTTGCCAAGATACATAATCCTACCAAGTTTCATCAAATTCCATCAAGTTCTTCATGCCTCATCAAACAGAAACCAATTTCATATAAGTGACCCTGTGACCTTGAGAATTCGCTCAAGGTCATCCAAATACAATCCCAACCTAGGTCTTGCCTAGATACATAATCCTACCAAGTTTCATCAAATTCCATCATGTTCTTCAAGACTTATCGCACAGAAACCAATTTCACATAAGTGACCCTGTGACCTTCAGAATTCGCTCAAGGTCATCCAAATACAATCCCAACCTAGGTCTTGCCAAGATACATGATCCTACCAAGTTTCATCAAATTCCATCAAGTTCTTCAAGACTTATCGCATGGAAACCAATTTCATATAAGTGATCCTGTGACCTTGAAAACTAGGTCAAAGTCACCCAAATACAATCCCAACCTAGGTCTTGCCTAGATACATAATCTCATCAAGTTTCATCAAATTCCATCCTGTTCTTCAAGACTTATCGCACGGAAACCAATTTCACATAAGTGACCCTGTGGCCTTGAGAATTCGCTCAAGGTCATCCAAATACAATGCCAACCTAGGTCTTGCCTAGATACATAATCCCACCAAGTTTCATCAAATTCCATTAATTTCTTCAAGACTTCTTGCACGGAAACCAATTTCACATAAGTGACCCTGTGACCTTGAGAATTTGCTCAAGGTCATCCAAATACAATCCCAACTGAGGTCTTGCCAAGATACATAATCCTACCAAGTTTCATCAAATTCCATCAAGTTCTTCATGCCTCATCAAACAGAAACCAATTTCATATAAGTGACCCTGTGACCTTGAGAATTCCCTCAAGGTCATGCAAATAGAATCCCAACCTAGGTCTTGCCAAGATACATGATCCTACCAAGTTTCATCAAATTCCATCCTGTTCTTCATGACTTATCGCACGGAAACCAATTTCATATAAGTGATCCTGTGACCTTGAAAACTAGGTCAAGGTCATCCAAATACAATCCCAACCTAGGTCTTGCCTAGATACATAATCCCATCAAGTTTCATCAAATTCCATCCTGTTCTTCAAGACTTATCGCACGGAAACCAATTTCACATAAGTGACCCTGTGACCTTGAGAATTCGCTCAAGGTCATCCAAATACTATCCCAACCTAGGTCTTGCCAAGATACATAATCCTACCAAGTTTCATCAAATTTCATCACGTTCTTCATGACTTATCGAACGGAAACCAATTTCACATAAGTGACCCTGTGACCTTGAGAATTAGGTCAAGGTCACCCAAATACAATCCCAACCTAGGTCTTGCCTAGATACATAATCCTACCAAGTTTCATCAAATTCCATCAAGTTCTTCAAGACTTATCGCACGGAAACCAATTTCACATAAGTGACCCTGTGACCTTGAGAATTCGCTCAAGGTCATCCAAATACAATCCTTACCTAGGTCTTGCCTAGATACATAATCCTACCAAGTTTCATCAAATTCCATCAAGTTCTTCATGACTTATCGAACGGAAACCAATTTCACATAAGTGACCCTGTGACCTTGAGAATTAGGTCAAGGTCACCCAAATACAATCACAACCTAGGTCTTGCCTAGATACATAATCCTACCAAGTTTCATCAAATTCCAACATGTTCTTCATGACTTATCGCACGGAAACCAATTTCACATAAGTGACCCTGTGACCTTGAAAATTAGGTCAAGGTCACCCAAATACAATCCCAACCTAGGTCTTGCCTAGATACATAATCCTACCAAGTTTCATCAAATTCTGTCAAGTCCTTCAAGACTTATCGCACGGAAACCAAGTGTTGAAGAACCTGAACAACAACAACAACAACAAGAAGAAGAAGAAGCGGAAGAAACGGGCACTAATCCAATATGTCACCCGGCTTCCACCGGGAGACATAATTTCAGCTTTAGCGAGGTCATCAGAGATATGCTGATCTTTGTGTACAAGGGAAAGAACTGAGTGTACGTGATTTCTGTTTAAAAAGTACTTTACCGTACGCCACCAGCATCACCCTCCGAGAAGGGTTTATCAAATCAGCTCGAAGCTTATTGTTATACTCATCTTCTGTCGCTTTGAGTTTCTCTTGGTAAGTATTACGCATACGACAAAACGAGGCCCATTCATTATTTTCATAATTTCTACGTTTAGCTTTCTCATACTGACGTTGGACCTGGCGTTTTAGTGATCGAAGTCGGGAAGAGTACCATGGTAGGTCACAAGGTCTTACCTCAATTAACTTATTAGGAATACAATGAGCTGCTGCCTCGAGGAAAAGTTGGGACCACGAACCACAACACGAGTTTATATCGTTGGAGATAAAGCAAGGTGACCAGTCTAGCCCATGGAGATAATTTCTGAAAGCATTGTAATCGGCCTTTTCATACTGCCAAATTTTTCTTTTGTAAGCAGGTTCTTTCTTTCTGCGGAACAATAAGTTGGCACCAACAACACAGTGATCACAATTAGATAAGGGTGGAAGTACAGATACTTCGTTAATATAGGACGGAACATTTGAGATGATCTGATCAAGACAAGTTGCAGAGTGGTCGGTGATACGAGTTGGCTCGTTCACATGACGTGAGAGGAGATTAATGCGGATAAATAATTCAAGCTTTCGAGCCGACTGAGTGCTCCAATCGGAATTTAAATCGCCAGTTAGAATGATATTTTTGATGCCCGTACTTTTTACCAAGTCAAAGCTCTCCTGGAGTTTTTCCCAAAACTCAACAGAAGAATTTGGAGGTCTATAAACCACACCAAGAAGAAATTTATTGTTATTAAATTGTTCCTGTTCAAAATGTGTGGCCAACATCCAGTTTTCCATATATATAGTCTGTTTGTTCAAATGGAGTAATAAGTTTTCAAGTTATTGACAAAAAAAAACCCAATAAACTTGGACAAGCGCCACACTATATAATTAATGGGTCACAGTGACCCAAAAAGTAGGTAACCCAGTACAGTTTTATTTATTATGTAATCAAGTGCAATTTTGATCTGGAGACTCCGTTCTCTTTGCCATTGATGTCCAAGTTACACCTGCCATTATAAAATCACCTTTTCAACTTTATAGGCATGGTGACCTCACAAAAATAGGTCAAGGTCACTAATATTAAACAATATTCTACCTTTGGCTATGGTCTACATATATCCTATCAATTTGGCGAGTCTAATCCAATTACTTTTCCAAATATGGAATTTTACATCTTAAAACATCTTTTGGCTCATAATTTCCACCAAATTATAGGTGGTGCCAATAGTATCTTTAGTAACTTATACTTTGACCTCCCCCACAATACCACCAAATTCTATGAAGATCCGCAAAAAATTAAAGATGCTAGTGTTCACAAGATTTTCACACTTTGACCCCTATATTATATAATAATGTAGATGGCACCACTAATATCGAAAAGGGCCTAGATTTTCATACACCTTGTAAGTCGTGAAAGTTATATTGGGCTAACTTGAAAACTGTGGATGGTATCGCGCTAACAAGCAAAAGTTGACGGACGAACAGACAGACAGACAGACAGAAAAGAAACCATAGTACCACCTGTTGAACAAATTATGGTCCAGGGGTACCCACAAGTGTCCCTATGCAATTTCAAAGCAATTGGCCAAGTGGTTTCAGAGAAGCCTTTTTTTTTACATTTTGCCAAAAATTGAACCCCAAATTTTTTTTTTAAATGTTGGACAATTTCAAAAAACTTGATAGAGACCCGCCAAACATACATCCCTACCAAGTTTGAATTGGTTTAAACATATTTTATTCAACTAAAGTACATTGTTCTTGTTACAAACATAAATTTAACGATTGGGAAAGAGGGCACAGCCCTATACTAATCCCTCTCCTGAGAAAAGACAAGTATGGACAGGACAGCACGAGATGTACATGGAGTCGGGAACATGCTGCAGGTGACAACTCCCAGACAAGACAGAGAGCGGGGCTGCACAGGTTACATGTTTTAACCCATGCAACCTGTACAAGTGACTGCTGTGAAGCTTAATGACAAGTTATACATATACCTCGGTCCTTATGTTGACGGTTTATTCATACTGATGTCTTTAGCTTGACAGGATGTTCATGTGAACTCTTCACTGACCATGCAGCAACATGAGTTAACTCCTGAGAGCTGAAGGGCAGGCTACAGAGCTGAGCACACCAAATCGTGGCAAGGGATTCGAAAACCCTCGGATCCCCCATCATAGCATGCAAACGCAGCGCTGCAGCCATCACGCACAGGCCAGGTAAACTAAACGAAATCAACCAATACCCACAGTACTGAAGCGCTCGGTGGCATGTATATATTCGTGTACAGCAAAAAAAATTATAGTGTTTTCGGAAAAAGAACATTGTGGCGAGCAGTACAGCAAAGTATGTAAAGTGAAAGAAGTAAAAGGAGCAATTTTGGTATGTAACTGGGAACGCGGTACTGTAAACTTGGGACATGAGAAAAAGAAATGTCAAGTATCCTCTCTTGGTAAACCACAGGAGCATTCCGGAGTGTCCTTTACCCCAATCGTAAAAAGATGCGAATTTAAAGGACTAGCGTCTAAGCGCAGGTGCGTGTGTTGGACAGCTAGAACTCTATTTCCAATGTTACACAATTCAGGAAACTTAGTAGGACGTATTGTTTGTTTAGCAATCAGATTTTAAAATCTGGATAGATGCCGAGTTTCGAATATCCAGAGGCAGCTCATTCCAAAGTCGAATAGCTGATGGAAAATAAGATTTATCAAACAGTTCTTTCTGGGCCCTAAAATGGGAAAGTTCGAATTGTTGTGGAGTGTCGTCTGTTCGAGTATCAGTCATATTTTTAATAATACAGCATGGAGATTCGGGCACAAGCCTGTTCACGAATTTATACATAAAAGTTAGTTTTGCTGCTTCCCTGCATTCAGCCAAAGTCAGCCAGCCAATTTCTTCATAGAGCTTAGCATTGCATGTGTCCCATACATTGCACCAGTTACAATATGGGCTTCATTCAATTGAACATTTTCGAGCTTTTCCTTGTCAGATGCTGCACAGCCACTCCACACCGGACTACTGTATTCAAGTATAGGCCTGACAAAAGAAATATAGATAGTTTCCAAAGCATTTCTGTCTAAGATGAATTTTAGACTCTACATAATATTGATCATTTTAGTAGGTTTGACTGTGATCTCTGTAATGCGATCAGACCAACGTAGGTTGGAGTGTATTGTGATTCCAAGGTGCTTATGTTGATATACATCATCCAAAATATGACCCTGGAAACTGATAGAAGGGTGATTTGGTGGGTTCATTTTCCGAGATATAAGCATGGAGTTGGTTTTTAGGGTGTTGAAAGTTACTAGCCAGTCTTTGGACCACTGTTCAATATCAGAGAAATCTGAGTTAAGAGTATTGACAGCAGCGATTGGGTCATCAATTGTGAGATATAAAGAAGTTTCATCAGCGAAAATTTTTTTTTTTTTTAATGGACTATGTCTACAATATCATTGATATAGATTAAAAATAAGAGTGGTCCTAACATTGATCCTTGGGGCACACTGGCATGAATTTTTCCCCAATGAGACGACTGACCCTGGATCACAACTCGCTGGTAGCGACTATCTAAATAATCAGAAAACCATTCAAGAAGATTCCCAGTAATGCCAGCCTTCCTTAACTTATATATTAGGCCTGAGGGCCAAACTTTATCAAATGCCTTACTAATATCAAGTTTGAATTGAATCTGGCCAACAGTTTTGGAGAAGTTACAAATGTGAATTACCACAACAATACTCATTCATCTACATAGTAATCAATATGAATGTATGCATTGACTGATAAATACCCGATTGGAAAAAAACTCATTAAAAATCAGGGATCCATAGCAATACAACCTGGTGAACAATTTATGTGACCCTTCTTAAATGAACATTTATACCCTCTTTTCAGCATAATCTGAGAGTTGGTTGTGGAGAAAAAGTTGAAAATAGCGAAAAGACACAAAAATTCATTAAAAAAAAAAAAAAGAAAAGAAATCCCAGTGCCACTTGTTGAACAAACTAAGGTCTATGGGTGCCCAGAAGTGTTTGCATGCAATTTTGAAGCAATTGGAAAAGCTGTTTCTTGGAGAAAAAGATTTTTAAGATTTGGCCAAAAAATGAGCACAAAAAAATCATTCACAGGCTCCAAAGCATGCTCTGAGCAGTTACCAACTGAAGACCCTACAATTTATTTGGGCTATGTCAAAATTCTACAGAAGAACGTGACATTATAGTACTTCCATGTATATATAGGTTAGACAGTGACAGCTTAGCTTATGGAGTGTTGAGAGTTCCGACTACCGAATAGGGTAATGACTGACTACCTGGAAGTGGTTCTGAATGAAAAGACACAAACAAAATAAAAAACCATATAAATCACTGGACCGTGACCATTTGTACAAACTTGGTAGAGAGCTATCCAAGGTACATTCCCATCAAGTTTGAAGTGAATCTGACAGACACTTTTGGAGAAGTGGAAAATTTGAATTGTGGATGGATGGACCATGGACAAATGATGGATGACAGGCCATCCTAGAAGCTCAGCTGACTTACAAGCTAGCTAAGCTAAAAATTTATAAACAATCCAAAAATCACTGGAGCATGACCACTTAAACAAACTAGGTAGACACCCACCCAAGGTACACTCCCACCAAGTTTGAAGTGAATCTGCCCAGTGGTCTTGTAGAAGTGGAAAATGTGAATTGTGGGTGCAGAAGGTTGGACAGACAGACGGACAACAGATGCCTAACCACCACATAACCTCAGCTGACTGTCAAGTCTGCTGAGTTCAAAATCTAAGAATCAGTGGTCCATGATAATTTGAATAAACTTGGTAGAGACACACTCAAGGTAAATCCCACAAGTTTGAAGAGGATCTGACCACTGGTTTTGGAGAAGTAAAAAATGTAAAATTGTTAACACTGGTGAAATGCCGATTCCTGAAATGTATTCCCTCTGTGACCTTGAGAAAATAGGTCAAGGTGACTCATATTATGTAAGCTTAAATTTTCACATATGATGCACATTTCCTGTGTACCTACAGGTGACACCAGTAATAATATTCAGATTATACAAAACAGTCTCCAGAATACTTCCACCAAATTTCATAAGGATCCATTGCAAATTAATCATAGAACAGCAATTTCCATTTTTTCACTTCTTGGCCCCTGTACAATGTAATCCATCAAATGGTGCCACCAATAACAACAATAGGAACCTAGATTTATTTTTTCCACACAAAATGTCAAAAAAAAGGTCAAGGGGCTAACTTAAAAATTTTAGAGGCTATAGTGTTGAGAAGCAGATGTTTTCGGATGGACAGACACACGAGTGCTTGTATACGCTCTGCAACCTACGGTCAACAGTGCTAAAAAACATTGTTTTTAGTCATTGTTCGGGGGGAAAAATCAGCATTTTTACATTGGGTCTTAAACCCTACCCCCCCCTTTAAAAATTATGACTGGTCCCTTAATGGTTGGCAACAGACAGAAGACCATAATATAAGCTCAGCTGACTAATAATTCATCTGAGCTAGATAAAATTTTATATATATGAAAAAAAAAATGAAATAAAAAAAGCAACAAAGGTGGTCTGTAAAGGCTGTGTAACAGTTCAGCTTTAGATTTCAGACAAGAAGTTATTTTGGCAAGCATTGTGTTATCTTTCTTGTTGTGACAACTGAAAATAGTGGTCCAGACATCTCGCCATGACTGCAAGTGAGGGTACAGCTGGTTAATGGGGGAATTCAACAGAAATAATTTGATTGGCCAAAATCAGAAACAAATTTAGGGATAAAATGACCATCCATGTTACTGCCGCAAAAGGTTTGCATCCTTCTTTGAGAGATACACTGGAAATTGCTACAGAACCAATATTTTTATGTATTCTCATTTTTCAGATTTAACTAGAATACATTTTTCATTCCGACTTGGCATTTCCTGTTTAAGGTGTATACCTTGAGGACAAGCACTGTATGACAGAACAGAGCAGTTCACTTCGTTATTTACAAAATATGGTCAGTTTTCAGTCATCTAATCAGCTTTGTGGGTTGGGAGCAATTGCTGTTCCCAACCACAGCACTGAAAACTCATCAGCCAGACTCCCTCAGCCTGGGCCAGACCCTGCAGCAAGCTAGCAAAGGGCACCTCAAAATATATGTTGCTCAGAATGCTTTCATGCAGCAAAATGCCTTGGTTTTATTAGCATTAGATTTTGGTGCTCTTTTTTTACACTCTGCAAGCATAATTAAAACAAAACAAAACAAAAAGCACAAACATTTTTCCTTTTTTCGCAATTAATTTTAAACTGCTTGGCTACCTCTGAGCCATGTGCATGTAACACTGTTGTATCTGAGTATGCAAGAGCAATAAGTAACACTTTTATACACCATCAATATACATGTGCCACTTACAAAATAGCTGTCAAAAGCAAAAAAAAAAAAGCAAAAAGTATCATTTTTTGACAGAATGGCAAATTTTACAGCCTATCCCTGGGGTTGCTGAGCTGTTGGTTATTATAAATCAGAGAGCAAGCTAGGCTGGCAAATCTTACTTTTTCTCCTTCAGATTAAAGGGCTTTAGTGGTGTGTTAAAAAATGGTGTACAATTATCGTGACAAGTACTGCCGAACCCCCTCCACCCTTACTCATGCTGCACTGACTAACAATAAATTGTGCATGTGTACAGAAAGGTCGCGGACTAATGGATGGTGCAGCTACACACCTCGGCCCCACAAAGGTGTAACCTTACTCAAAGATAATCATGCACTGCTTGCTGCTGATACCTCTATCCATGCTGTCATTGGATATTCCTACACCACCTATGCACTATTTATTGGCTTTATTCCACATTCCTATTAGAGATAAAGCTCTCCAAGTTCATGACCAGGTGGCCCTCTGATGCCATTATGAGCCCATGTCAGACCGGTAATGAAATGTTAACATGGTTCAAGGAGCTGTGTTCTATTCTGACATACCTGGCCATTGTTACCAATTTCTAGCCCTGGTTACTGACTTATCTGTCACAAGTGATTACTGAACTTTGCTTATGTTCTATTGGTCAGTGTCTCTGGGGGGTGTGCACTACTTTCCTCTGCATCTATTCACTGAATATTTAATGAGCGGCAACATCATGTCTTCTAATTCTGACACCTATGAGTGTCTGCACTGCAATGAGTTTAAACGAAGCATAAATGTATGCATCAAAATGTTTATTTTTTTGTCACTGTATTGCTCATAAGATTTGTTAGACTTGTACATGTAATGTTGAATGCATAAAAAATCTGGGGTGTGCACAGTAATACTATCAAGTTTAAAAGGCAATTTCAAAAGTTGGAAACCTACATGATTTCAAGATTAAATTTAGATTTCTATTCAAGTTGGGTATGTGTGAAACCAAATCTCACAGAGAATGGCACTTACAGATAATGGCTGTGGCACTTGTTGGTTTTTCAGATTTTGCTTGGCAAGCCTTTGCTAAAACCAAAAAAATCCTGTAACTTTTGCTACAAACGTTATATGCAACTGCTAACCCATGCTACATTCTCTATCTCCCACACATACTGTACATAACATCTGTGTGCATCTTTGATCTCAGGGTGTTAGGCTCTCCTCCCATCCTTACTGTACAATGCATCCATATACATATGTGACCAATAGACAAGCTCTATTCCTAGACATACTGGACATACCATCCATTCACATGTATGGTCCTGGAAGATAAGTTTTGCTTCTGCACGCAATGTACAAAACATATATATGTATGGTCATGGGCGACAGGCTCTCCTCCCACACACAGTGTACAGCACATACATCCACACACGTGTGTGGTCTCAGGAGATAAAGTCTACTCCCACACATACCATATAGAGCATCCATATAATAAAATGGATCCTATATTTATTCTTGATTACATGCATCAGTATTGAACCCTGGTTTTCCTCACGGCTCAGCTTTGAAAGGATAAACACAATATATATGAAGAAAATGTACCTGGCTGCTTATATCTGTTAAGGTAGTGTGTTTCACCACCTCTCTCCGCCAAAACATAAAACCGGCTTAACTCCATTTTAGGGGTCTAGTGCCTAGTCAAATGGCTGCATCCCATATGCACAGATGGAGTAAGGTCAAGACATTGCACCTTATTCCATCATGTGCACATGCATTGTGCAGTCCATCTATATACCTTTTACCCCTAGAATGGAGTTTTATCCTCAAAAGTGTAGACATGCAAAAACAGTCTTGTTCTTAAAGTAGCTGGGTTCTTGCAGCTTGTGCATGTATGGATAAGTTCTAGTACCACAAATACTGTACAGATCATTTATATACATGTACATATATTATCCTAACAGATGGACTCTTCTCCCATACATTGTCTAAATATCCATATTGTCCATGTAAAGCTTGTGAATTAAGGAAAGCAATTGCTCTTGGACCACTGCACTGTGCCTAAATCATGTAAGAGGAGCCATTGGCCACTGCACTGTGCCTAAATCATGTAAGAGGAGCCATTGGCCACTGCACTGTGCCTAAATCATGTAAGAGGAGCCATTGGCTGCTCATCTGGGCATCAGATTTTATAATGAACTTGAATGTATTGCTCACCTGGGATGTTTTCTGGGAGCCTTTTGCAGCTCACCTTCACCACAAACACTGTACATGTATGGTCCCTGGAGATATTTTCTACTTCCACACATACTGCACACCACACCCATACATATCTATGCACCCAGGAAGGACATTAGAGAACTGTTGCATAAACTATTTTACATTCTTGCCCTGATCTGAGTCACACTTATAATGATCTTTTGTATTGGCTTCCAGGTGGCATTTGAATTATTTCCATCATTGTTTGACGCAACAATAGAATAAAGTCAAGTTGCCGAGAACAAATACTTCCAAGTTATTTAGACATTCTATTCCCAAAGACACTCTACACAATATCCACACATGTATGGACCAATGAAGTACATTCTACTCCCAAAGACAATCTACACAACATCCATTCTGAAGTATAGACTGAGCACAGCATCCATATATATGTATGGTCCCATGTAGTACATTCTACTCCTTCACACTGTACACAGTATCCACACATGTATGGTCCCCAAAAACACTCAGCAGAAGAGCCATTTACACTGTGGTACATGATCCCCACAGGTACAGTGAACATGTATGTATGTATGTATGTACGTACGTACGTACGTACGTACGTGTGTGTGTATGTATGTATGTATGTATGTATGTATGTATGTATGTATGTATGTATTCTAAGAAAATCCTCCAATATTATGAGCTTAGGTGCTATCCCACTCAAGTTTTGACTGATGCGAAAACAAACAGTAAACAGGTCCACGATTTTGGCTCCCAAGCCAACCACCGAGACTGACCAAGAAAAGATTTTCTTGATCACAACGTTCAACCTCTCACTTCCACCTATAAAACGAATCATCCAGAGTCACTGCAGAATGCTTGAGGCCGCACCGCATGCAGAAGCCTTAATTGATAAGGATGTGATACTGGGTTTCAGAAGGGCGGACAGTTTGAAAGACATGCTGGTCCATTCCAGGATCAGGTATCACACAGACACACAGCTGAATCCAGCTATATCTGGAAAGAGACACAGTAATGAATGCAGTTGAACTGATTGCAAATACTGTATTGGTCTGGACACTTCAGGCAGAGTCACCTGTACACAAACTGGGTGAACATACCAGGTCCCCAAGGGAGGTTGCTGTGAAAGTTATAATCTAGTGTACCTACTTACCTGTGTCACATGCAACAAACAGTATGTGGGGCAAACGATGCGCCCATTAAAAGACAGATTGTGCAAACACTTTTGTCACACCAGTAACAAAGTCACTGCACAGCCACTGGGCAGACACTTTGCCTAAAATGACCACCATGGTCTCACTCTAAAAGTCCACATTTTAGAGTATATCCGCAGAGTATTTAGAGTATATACACAGTCCTAAGCTCCTGTGTTCAGGGCTTTGTGGTATGGTAGTACCACCACCCAGAAGTCTGATTAATCACACTTGCTGACCCCCAGCAATGTTTCTAAGGTAGTCCTTATTTCACAAGCCTGCTGCAATTCAAATTCTATTGAATCCAATTCACCTTGACAATAAAGTCTTGGTGGAACCGAGATTCTGTGTTATGTAACCACAATTACTCATTTTACGTAACAACAGAAAGTTACCCCTTGGCATATAAATCAGACACAACTTCGGTTAAAAAAAAACAAAAAAAAAAACAACTTCGGTTAGCCCACAGTCCTGACGAGTCGTGAAACACAACGAAACTGGTCGAACTTTCCAACTTCTAGGGAGATAGATAAGGGATCTCGCTACCTTGACTGAGTGCTGCTTCCGTAGAAATAGTCCTGAGCGCTTTCGCTTACTTAGGTGTGGCTTCTTCAGAGGACAGTAAAAAACTGGGCAACTTGCGGCGTGTGGGCCTTTATATACTTTTTGAGGCTGTTCAAAACGCCTTCCTATTGGTTGTTCTGGGCTGACATTGTGACGTCGTTTGTGTTATCTTGGCTGAGATTGGTCTAAAAAGAAACTGGGAATCGAACTGGTAAAGAAACCTAAGCACCTATTGACCCTGGGGGTCAGTTATTTGGTGTTTTGGGTTCAAAACAGGGAGTGAACCTGTTATTTAGAAGCAAGTGAACCGTTTTGTTCTGATGGAATCTATCTGAACTGTCTGGTGTTCAAAGCGGATTCATTTAAGAGGTTCAGGTGAACCATTTTCTTGGTGAACCTTTGGCTGAACCATATATAGTGAACCGTTTGGTGTTCAAGGAGGGTTCGTTTCCAACTTCTAGCTATCGTGACCCTTGCTCGGTCCTCCTAAATATATGTATGTATGTATGTATGTATGTATGTATGTATGTATGTAAGTATGTATGTGTGTATGTATGTATGTATGCATGCATGCATACATGCATACATATATTTATAAGGACCGATATATACATACATATATACATACATGCATGCATGTATGTATGTATGTATGTATGTATGTATGTGAGTGTTTATGTATGTAAGTATGGCCCAACATGGTACGCTCTACTCTCACATGCACACTATAAAGACCATCCATCATCACAAGTCTATCACTCAATTCAAGGCTTCACACAAAGGCAGTCCTATTGTCCACGGCAAAAAAAAAATCACCACCACTTCTTGTCTGAAAAAATGTTGTGGGACAAGTAACAACTAGATGCCAATCAGTGACCGTAAAAACCTTGGCCAGGATGGGGGACAAACAGACGGACGGACGGACAGACACATAGGTGATGACAATACCCCTCCGGTAAGTCAAGGTTACTTCTGCTTGACCTAATGACAAAGCTGTGGTGCAAATGCAATGACCAAAAATATCATGCATGGCAAGGCCATTTTCCTTCAATGTAGCACTGTGACCTAAATATGTTACCCAGTGACCTAGTTTTCACTACGTTTCTGAGGCATCCTCAGGACCAACTGTCATAAATAATTGGTGCTGCTACAATGAGTAATTTAATATTTGAAGATATCAAGGTACCACCATATTTCTTTAATGCAGCACTGTAACCTAAAGATATGACCCAGTGACCTAGTTTTTGATAGGCATATCAGGCATCTTTAGCACCAACTGTCATAAATAATTGATGAAGCTACATTCAATATCTTTTTAGATATTGCGTTAACGCCATTTTTTTTCTTCAATGTAGTACTGTGACCTAAATATGTGACCCAGTGACCTACTCTTCAATAGGCACCTGAAGCACCTCAATGGCTCCCTGGCATAAAAATTTGGTCTTTGTAAAGTGAGTATTTTTTTAGATATGGTGTTAACAAGGCATGGACATACAGACAGTAGGTGACAACAATAGCCCACCAGGCTAAAGACCAAGGGGTAAAAACCCTTAATGTCAGGCCCTGCAATGTTTGCCCAGAATTTGTATTGTTGCAGGTATGCTTCTTAGTATGAAAGTGACTTTTACCTTTTCCTTCTTTAAACAGTAAACACCAGTCTAATGTTAAGTGTTGCCTGCTTCCACAATTTAACTGATTCTTCCCATTCTGAATAAGAAAACTTCACACACAATCTTTCAGGATGTCTGCCCAATGTCAAATAGATTTCCTTGGCCTAACTGGGACATTTAGCAACAAACTCTAAAGGAAGCAAACTATTGATCAAGTATTAATTTGATGGAGGAAGTGTTAAGTTAGCATTATTCTAAAACACAATTTTGTCGCACATTATCTGAAGCACTTGTTCATACATGAAAATCCAAGCGCCGTCATCATTTAATACCACACAATTATTGTACTGTGTTTGAAAAAGATTAAGCCAAGCATCACTAAACTCTGAGACCATCACCCCCACAGGAATGACCTCAGTTATGACCCACAATCACCTCTGTGAAAGTGAAGCTGCTATTTCATTTGTAAGTAGCTTGATCCTGGTTAATCTGTCACAGTGAAACTCCCACTGTAAGAACTTGTCCTTGCCCTTTCTATTGCCCTGCTCTCAGGTAATACTGGCTTAGCCATACACATTTGATCTCCTAGTTAATCCTTACTTACTTCCTCAGAAAGGTCAACCTCTGCATTTATGTCTGTGCCTCCAGGACCAGCGCTCATACAAGTTGGCCATGCATCCATCAGTGACTCTGGACATTTGCTTTTTAAGGCTTTCATGGGAAAATAATTGGATTTATCAACATTAATAGCTACTCTCAGCCACAGCAGACAAGCGGCCATCTCTGTAAGCATGCCTTCCTACTTATCAATCTTACATACTTCATTAATGGGACATCAATATCTCTCAACTCTGTGATTTATTTAAATGAAAAACCTTTGCCACTATGTTTGCCAGTCAGTGCAATCAATACTACATCGAACTGCACCTATGCCAAATATTTACTTAGCCCTCATCAAAAACACACAGAAGAAGCCAAGTACTGCATACATCATGTTCCAGTTGTCTTCGGTATCATTTGTTCTCACATCTAAACCAACAAGAGTGGAAAAGAAGACTGCAACAGTCTTGTGCTTAGCTGACCTTGTATGCAGTGACTAGCCCTGGATCCTTGCAAATTAGGTAAATGTCATCCATATGTAGTCTCAATTTGACCTTTGTGGAGAAGCATTATCATACACAATATCAAAAGCCCAGCTCATATAAGTCTTAAGTTATAATCCTAAAATAATATTCACAGAAGCTGTCTTATAGATCTATGGTACAGTTTGACAAAACAAAACAAAATAAAACAAAACACAACACAACACAACACATATGAAGTTGGAAACAGCTTTACCACATAAAAATTCAAAAACAAGAGGGCTGTGTGACTATCCTGTCCTCTGTTGACATCAACATTCAATCCCTAACGTTCCACTCTAGTCTAGGGGATGAGGAGTTTTGGAGCAGAAGTGAAAAATATGAGTTTCCATTGCAATCCACATTGACTTACATGGTAATTAATAAGAAGGCATGCATTAACCGACAGGTACCCAAATTGAAAAAATTCATTAAAATTCATGGATCCAGGGTACCAGCACCCACTGAACAATTTTGTCTGACCCTGCCACAAGCTATATTTGCAACAAATTTCACAAAAATTTGAGTAAGAGTTTTGTACAAGTCAAAAATATGGATAAATATAAAATTTATTTTTTCAAAAATAAAAGAGAGGAGAAAAAAATACAGCACCACCTGTTGGACAAACTAGAGGCAAAGTTTTTGGTGCAAAAAACATATGTATCCCCCGAGCAGGCACCTTTCACCAGAGGCCACCCCTCTAAGAGGGTCACCATTCTTCTGCAGAAAGTTTGACCTTGATCTTTCACCTCAAGGTCACCTCTTAGCTAATTTAAGGGAAGTCTCACCTAGGTAAATAATGACCACATTTGATGGACGTCAATCTTACCTATTTGACGATATGGCAGGAAAACCATTTTATTTTGCAATGCATTGCCACCTTGACATATGACCTGAAGGTCATCCACGATCATATGTACATGTACAAAAATTTACAAAGTCTATGGAGTATCTGTACCAAAAGTTTCAAGTGAATCTGGATTAAGGTTTTGAAGAAATCAAAATGTTAATTCCCATTGCAGACTCTATTGACTTACATGGTAATTAATATGAATGCAAAAATTGACCAAAAAAAGTGTCCCATGCAATTTCAATCGGCTGAGCAGTTTCATTTGTTGAAGAGGAAATGAAAGCACTGCCACTTAGTGAGCACTCTTGGTGATGAAACAATAGCTGCAATAAGCCTTTCTCCATTAAAAGTGAGAAGCCTGGTGCCCTAAATGCAGGAGTGCACAAGATCAATCTCATGGTAAAGGACACCCATGTCCCATTCCATGCAACATGTCCCAAACACAAGTGATCATGTGCAGTTTCTAAGTCTTTATGTAAAATTTCTTAAGTTATTTTATAGTAGATGAGTCTCCATGTTCCAACAGCATATAGTTTCCAATGTTTCCACATTATGCTGGACTTTGCTTGCACTTATGGAGTATAAAATTTAATACAGTTAACTGAAACTTTTATCAACATGTGAAAAAATGTTTAACTTTTTGTACATGAATTTCTAAATGCTGTACTTAAAAAATTAAAGAACTACTTCACATAATTTCTAGTTCACTGTACAGTTACAGGTGCCTTTTTTAAAGATAAACCTAATAATTTATCCATCCTGGCATCTTCCAATTGGTTAAAAATTTGCAAATTTTGGATTCTAGTTTGAACTCACAACAAAATGGATGGCTATTCCCCAGCCATGGCAACCTTGATGTTGTGACTTCACATGCAACATTATTAATGTGTTTTGTTAATTGTGGCATCAAGATCTCCCAATCACAAGCCTTCCTGATCAGAAGCCAATGTCTGCTTTATTGGATTATCTGTGTGTTTTCTTCTGGAGTAATATTTGCACTTGCAACAGCATATCTGGTCCACTTTCCACTTTAACTAGTAAGAGAACTGTTGATACTTCTAAATCCGTAAGATCTCAATTTACAAATTTCCACCCAAAGCTGATAATTTGTTGTTCCTCACTCTCTCAGACTCCCCCGAGTCCAGATCTGGTCACTTGCCAGCAGCATACGTAATTTTTGGCAGAGCTTGTCGATGCGATATGAGTGCATACAGGAAACGTCAAATTAGCAATACATCTGAAGTGCCTCAGCCACATTTGTTTTGCATTACTCACTAAATACTTTCATTTTTTTTTTTATTGGTTTTCTTTTTTTTCTATCCATTTTGTTTTTGTTATTTTTATTTTTTCAATATATACTGCATTTAAATCATAACCCAACTACTAAACCAAATGCCTTCCAGTTTCTGGTTGCCTTGGTAACATGACAACACACAGGCAGAAGTGGCTTGGTGTGAATATGAAGGAACCAATACCCTGTATGCCTGAGTGTCAAAATCTTCACCACCTCCATGAGTTTTAAATGTGCTTTTGATAAAAAACAAAAACAAAAAAAAACATTTTCCGCGACAATTATAGAACAGACCTATTCCAACAGCCTGCAGAAGGTCAACAGACTCCCCTGACCCATGTTTGGCATCAAACCCCTGACAATGAACTAAAGCTGTTGACTTACTATAGTCAAATGCAGAAAGGGTTCAGCAATACAACCTCACTCAAATAAAATATAAACTAGAACAGACTGATTTTCCAACAGAAAATCAAATGTCTCCCGGTGGAACACTTATGTCTCTGAATAAGCTACAGGTGATAACAAATTACAAATGACCAAGTTTGCTTGAAAATTACAATCCTATTTTAGCTCTCACCTAGATACATTACTCTAGCAATTTTCATCAAGTTCTTCATGACTTATTGCGGAGAAACCAATCTCACATAAATGACCCTGTGACCTTGAAAATTAGGTCAAGGTCACCCAAATACAATCACAACCTTGGTCTTACCTTGATACATAATCCTACCAAGTTTCATCAAATTCCATCCTGTTCTTCATGACTTATCGAACGGAAACCAATTTCACATAAGTGACCCTGTGACCTTGAGAATTTGCTCAAGGTCATCCAAATACAATCCCAACCTAGGTCTTGCCTAGATACATAAGCCTACCTAGTTTCATCAAATTCCATCCTCTTCTTCATGACTTATCGCACGGAAACCAATTTCCCATAAGTGACCCTGTGACCTTGAAAATTCGCTCAAGGTCATCCAAATACAATCCCCACCTAGGTCTTGCTTAGATACATAATCCTACCAAGTTTCATCAAATTCCATCAAGTTCTTCAAGACTTATCGCACGGAAACCAATTTCACATAAGTGACCCTGTGACCTTGAAAATTCGCTCAAGGTCATCCAAATACAATCCCAACCTAGGTCTTGCTTAGATACATAATCCTACCAAGTTTCATCAAATTCCATGAAGTTCTTCAAGACTTATTGCACGGAAACCAATTTCACATAAGTGACCCTGTGACCTTGAGAATTCGCTCAAGGTCATCCAAATACAATCCCAACCTAGGTCTTGCCTAGATACATAATCCTGCCAAGTTTCATCAAATTCCATCACGTTCTTCATGACTTATCGCACGGAAACCAATTTCACATAAGTGACTCTGTGACCTTGAAAATTAGGTCAAGGTCACCCAAATACAATCCCAACCTAGGTCTTGCCTAGATACATGATCCTACCAAGTTTCATCAAATTCCATCCTCTTCTTCATGAATTATCGAACGGAAACCAATTTCACATAAGTGACCCTGTGACCTTGAAAATTCGCTCAAGGTCATCCAAATACAATCCCCACCTAGGTCTTGCTTAGATACATAATCCTACCAAGTTTCATCAAATTCCATCAAGTTCTTCATGACTTATCGCACGGAAACCAATTTCACATAAGTGACCCTGTGACCTTGAGAATTAGGTCAAGGTCACCCAAATACAATCCCAACCTAGGTCTTGCCTAGATACATAATCCTACCAAGTTTCATCAAATTCTGTCAAGTCCTTCAAGACTTATCGCTCGGAAACCAAGTGTTGAAGAACCTGAAGAACAACAACAACAACAAGAAGAAGAAGAAGAAGAAGAAGCGGAAGAAACGGGCACTAATCCAATATGTCCCCCGGCTTCCACCGGGAGACATAATATGTGTGATAGACAAACCTGTGGGAGTGTCAAGAATAAAATACGCCATCATCCACATCCTGGCTCTTGTTTCACTAGTGCATGATTGCACTCATATATTTGCTTCCCACTTTCGTTTTCTTTCTTGTCTGCACACCAGACCAAAAAACCCCAACATTATCTGACTCTCCACTCAAATCATTTGTACCCATCTGAGGGTATTTCTATTAAGATTGTACCATCCAGTGACTTTACCACAGCTACAGGTTCTGTCTGATGTCCTTGAAAATGTAACATTTATAGCATGCTGGTCAATAATGTTGATGCATTCATCTCCAAGTACAAAAGAAACCTGCTTCTTGAGTTTCAGATATTCTACCAGAAGCCTTCAATTCTCTATTTTGGATTTACTTACTGTTGTTATATTAAAATGATTGTCACTGGAATTTTAAGATGTCCATCAACAATGAACATATAAGTAGACTGAAATAAACTCTCTCTCTCTCTCTCTCTCTCTCTCTCTCTCTCTCTCTCTCTCTCTCTCTCTCTCTCTCTCTCTCTCTCTCTCTCTCTCTCTCTCTCTCTCTCTCTCTCTCTCTCTCTCTCTCTCTCTCTCTCTCTCTCTCTCTCTCTCTCTCTCTCTCTCTCTCTCTCTCTCTCTCTCTCTCTCTCTCTCTCAAATTATGTTACTTCAGTATTAACATAATGTCTGATATAAATATGCTAATTCAGCATTAATGTAATGTCTGATGTAAATTTGTTTAAAAAACACAGCAACTAGAATAGTGGTCACCAACAGACTATCTACCTCCCACCCCCACTTTGCACACACTTTGGTCCTGTGACCTTGATAATAAGGTCAACATCATGAAAATGTATTCAGGTTAAAATTAGTGTCAAGGTACAATTGCAATAAATTTGAATTTGATATGGCCTGATTCTACTACAGACAGTTCGCCAGACTGGCTTAAAACAGTATACCCCTCAAACCATGTTTGCAGGAGCATAGTAACATTCTATATGTCCTCCTACTTGCCACTTTTTTTTGCTTTCAAATCCTGGAGATAACCCGGAGCACATGTACATATATTGAAATAAAATTCACACAACCACTTGATCAGATTTGCTGTATGTGATAACTGCTGCTCCCCAGCCAGTCCTACAGCCTTGGTCTCACACAGGAACAGATTAACCCTTTCCTCCTAAACCCTTTCCCACTCAAATCACTCCAAAGCACCCAGATGTAACTTATCGTCCTCTCAATCTTTTTACATAAAATTACTGTCAACATAAAACATGTTTGCTGAGAATTGTAGATAATGTCTATAATAACAGCATGCAGGTCAACAGCTTTGCTTGGTGTGGATTAGGTGCAATGTGCAGAACCCATACCAAGGAAAGTTGTTGACTCTATCTTATGTTACCCAGGAAAGAATTAATCCAGCCTGAACCAGCTGGTAGTCAAATATAATATTGACTGCTTCAATATTTTTGACTAACTGGCCAAAACCAGCTGGTGATCAAATATTGTCTGCTTCAGTGTTTTTGACCAATTTAAACTGTAAGGAAAAACAAATTAGAATAGAACTGTACATGAAGCCTATCAAGATAACATGGCCCAGGTCAACAGCTCTCCTTGGCTTGGGTCCTAATCTCAGTCTTAATTCATGGAGCAAAGGCATAACTGTGGTTTACCAACCATTTAACATTCACCAGTCTGCAAGCATTCACATCAATCTTCCAAGTTTCCTTAACCTGTTTCGACTTCCTGACTGGCATAACAGAAACAAGTCTGAAGGCGAAGATACAGGCTATACTTACCACAAACAGAGTGACTTTAGTCCTGCATCTGTTGGATGGAAGCCATGGACACCCAAATACACTGAGTATGCCATAACAAGGATCTACATAAATTTGGTTGGAGTAGCTCTTTCAATTCTCAAGTTCATTTTGACATTGTGCATGGCATGAAATTGACAAAGTTGACATTTCGATCTGAAAACAATGTCAAGGTCACTTATATGCTATCTTAGCCAAGTACTCCATAAGAGCGACCCACACCAAATTTCAATTTTTTTCACAGTATTAAGTTGGTATCAACGGTGGACGCACAGACAGACAGACATTATGACTACAATACCTCTTTTGCCAAGTAAGACCGAGGGGTAAAAAAGAATCTGCAGTAAAGTATCAAGGGTTCAAAACATGATATACCTCCTGAGGTGGATGATTTAAAACGTGTGATGTCCAGTGAATTTTTATATAGTACATGTATTGCTGAAAATCGATTCTTCTGGTAATTTTCTTCTTTGTGACCTCCTCCTCCCCCCCCCCCCAAAAAAAAAAAAGAAAAAAAAAAAAGAAGATTCTGGGGGTAAACACTGACTACAGTCTGTAGTCTCCAGGTTGTTGGTGATGAAGTTCTGCATTCTCACATTGAGAGAGTCTGTGACATCACTGGTGACACTAGTCAATTGTTGTGCAACAGGGCCTCTGTGGTTTAACCCTTGCTCCTTCACATGAACCAAAATCAACCTGATGTCTCATGTGTCTGTCAATATTTTTACTCTAGGTTTGCAGCACATATTTCAAACGAGAATTGTACACAAAAATCCATCTGGAAAAATGTTCCAAGTTTACATCTGTCATTGGTGTGGGTTGCATTAACTACTCCACCTGCTGTCTCACTCTGAATTCAGTGGTCAAGGAGTTAACAATATCCTTGCTGCAATACCTCAAGACAATGCCCACAAGGCAGACCAAATAATAGAACATGCATCAGTAATTTAAAACACAGGGGTTGCCATTTCCTTGAGTTATGCAGCAGATTCATGGTTTTATTTATTAAAATCATTTGCTTTTTTCACCAGTTGCCTTAGCTCAGCATACAAACTAAATCAAGCTACTGAGGCTTTTTCTTTTCTTTTTTCTTTTCTCTTCTTTCTTTCTTTTTTTTTTTTTTTTTTCTTTTTACAGCAAATACATGTACTCCTTTTCTAAGCCCTGCTATCTGAAGCCTCATATTGGACTACATGCATACTGGTACAAGAACACAATGTGTACCTAACACTGTTTTCATATGCCATGTTTGGCCACTTAGGTATGAATGTATTTGTTCCTATTACATAATCCTGGTTGTAATTGGCCACATGCATGCGTGCAAGTCGATGTTTCCTTGCAGTAGAATTACCATTTCAATGCACTTATATTATATCTCTGCATTCATTCTCTTTTTTTTTTTTCATCACATGGGAAGTATTTTGTTCTTCAATCAAGAATAAGTTTTTAAAAATCTGTGTTGATCTATGTAATAGTACTAACAGTACAATGTATCTGACGAAATGCAGGCATTCTTTTTGAGCAGTCTCACAGAACCACAATTAGTGCTTTCAAACTAGAGTGAGGTAACAACATTAAAATTACGATAACAAATTTTCAACTATGCTGCATGATCCTTATGGCATTCTGACTACACATTGATTATATGCCAAATTTGTTCCCCTGAACGCTCAGCTAGTTAAGCATTTCACATAGGATATATTCAGTGTGGATCTACTTCTCCGAATTGGCAGCAGCAAATATACATCTCACAGTCTGGTTTACCCGGCACTTTGCACCATCTGAACACTGCAGTCTGCCCTACCTCATTGTAACACCAAGTATCTCACATTTCCTCTATATTTGTATGTAACAGCAAGCTCTCAAAAGAACAAGTCTGAGCTTCTGCGATTTAGGCCCTCAAATCAGCGCAATCATTACCTGGTTTTCAAGTCTAGTTTATTTGACAGGCGGTTACAACAGCACTAGTTTAAACAAGTACACCTGGTAATCACATCCTCAGTCCTACAAGTACGTGTGGTAATCCTAGCAAGAAGATTTGCTCTCCTAATGGTGGTGGTTATGATCATTACTGCAGACTGACAGTGCACAAAGTGGACCACTAGGCAGTTTCCAGCCACAATGATCCCGGCTGGATGGTCAGCCACCTGAGCATTAGCAACCTAAGCCTCATGCCTGTCAGCCAGGCAAGCCCAGTGGCTAATGGCTACTCACAAATAACAAACCAATCATGACCAAAGCTACCAGTCAGTCAGGGCTGCATACACGCACATCAAACCCAATCACCATTCAAGCCTGTGTTAATGCCATACCCCAGTCCTGCTTGCTTCCCATATGGGGACCACTTCCTCAGAGTCAGTCACAAAATTGGGCCAGGTCTCTTCTAATGGTCTTTATAATCATTAACTGTGGATCCGATAAAGATTCAGCCATGCACAATGCCATGTTACAAAGAACATGTACCGTACACAGCCATGTTACAAAAAAAGCTCCTCTACGTGTGACCTGCATCTGAGCTGCTTGCTCCAAAATCCTAACAATGTCACGAAAAATTATGTGTATGGCTAGAAGTATAAGAAGTAAAAAGACCATCACTTATATCTGACATAATGAAACTGAGCAAGCCTCCCTGTATAAAATAACCAGTATGCCTTGTCCCAGATTCCAGTGCTCAAAGTCATAGTGACCCACATGTCAAATCATATTTGCCTTGTAAGGCGCTTTGTGCCACATTTGAGCAAAGTTGGTTGGTGTGGGCATTGTCCACCACAGCGTATAAAATTGATTAAATTGATAAAACATAATGTCTCTCTTCCCCTTTGGGAGGCATAAAATTACTTGGATCTGTATCATCAACTAAATAGTGATACATGTATATGCCTCTGCACTTTATCAATTTTTTTCTAAACCACTGTACTGAAGATGGAACCCATTTCATCCTCTTCTATTTTTTTTTTGTTGTTGTTGTTGTTGCTGTTTGTTTGTTTGTTTGTTTTTTTGTAGTCCCATCAACAATATCAGCCAGAAAGTTAGGCTGTAATGAACAGCTGAGTTATCACTATTTACTGTGTGGCCACATAAAAGTATCGATAATAAAGACACATGTATGTACACACAAACACAAATATACCAGTAAAACTAACACAGCTTACATGTAACAACATATCTTTGATCTTTAACTGGACCTATTATACATGAAGTTAATATTCTCAAACTATAACCTGGGTAAACATCCATACCCATGAATTTTCATGGCTTCCCTGGTGCAATTAAAAATGTGACAGGCCTGTTAAATGACGTACTGTAGGCAACTCTGAAGTGCTGGATTACACCATGGACAGGAATACGCCACTTTATGACTGCAATATTATCAGACAAACTTGTGACAAGAATCTATTCTACTTCATAATGTTGTCTGCCCATTGGTCACATTGTGGATAGAATATATGGTACTCGATCCACATGGCACTCAAATCAACTTTGCTATCATAGCATGACCATCTGCATTTTCCAATTCATGGCTTGGCATCTTTGTCATCCCCAGGATAGCGAACTCCCTTCTTATCCAGATTTTTAGCCAAAATACAAGCTGTAAAAGCTTGACTTGTACAAATACCGTATTCCTTCTAACTAGCACACATACTCCTATAAGCACCCCCCCCCCCTTTCCAGCATGCAAATGATCTCTTCTGGCAAAATTTGATTGCATCTGTTCAAGCTGCTGGAGTGCTGCACTGATCAGCTCCTGACGCTTCAGCAGGCAGTTCTTGAAATTTACCCTTCCTCTGCTATTTTTTTTTCTTTTTTTTTATCTTTCTTTTTCTTTTTTTTTTTTTTTTGTTAATTGTCTACCATTCTGAATTTAATCTTGGGATCATCAGATAAACATGATCTTCAATGATCCACATGGATATTTATTTATGTAAACAAAGACATTGTATGCTCACTACCGGTCAAGCAAACTGCATACTTTTTGCTGCAGAAACAATTTTGTTACATAAATTTGATGATTTTATTCATACTGACTTCAAAATAAACATTTAATCAATTGTTTTCAGACATTTGCCAACAAAAAATCTGCAAAACAATGGTAAAATTGCGTATTTTGCAGCCTCAAACTTTGCAAGATTCTCTTGCCGGTTCCAGGCATGTTTACTATCATTTATCAATGGAACTGTCAGAAGCTCATCAGTATCATCATGCTGCTTTCCTGTTGGCTTAATTTTTTTCCTGCCCACCAAACATCATCATCTTGCATAAATTTACTATCTCAGAGGTAAAAACCTAAGAATAGAAGGAAGCAAGATTCTCGCCCTGCTTCAGGGTGCTGATTGAATCACAGGTCATGCAAGTAAGTTTGCCAAGCATGCGCAGTGGGCACTTTTAACAAACAAGCATGATGGAGTCTATCATTCAAACCAATGGTACTTTCATATTTTCATGTCGCATACGTACCGAAATTTAGTGACATATCAACGGTATATATTACAATCAGAATGTTCCTGGTTAACTGATGAAAGAATTACAGAGTGGAAACTGCATGTGATAGATGTTAAAACTGGAAACTCTTGCCTGGTATGCACTGTCAATCAATCTCCTCTATGCCAGGTCCATACAGAATAAAATCTGTGTGTTGTTTCTTTTTGCCAAGATGCCACAATATTCATTTAATCTTGGTGCTATTCCTCAACAGTAATGGGCTTTGAAACACTATCTCGGCGCCATGAAAAAAGCAAGCTGATCTTATTTTACAAGATCATGCACAGTGTAGCTCCTTCATACTTATGCAACCTCATACCTTACCTGGTCAATGAAAGAAACAGGTACAATGTCAGATCTGCTACGAATCTCTCGAGCACGAACAAACCGATTTAACACTTCTTTCTTTCCATCAGTAGTACGACTGTGGAATAACTTGCCTACTGATGTGTGTAATTCCGAAGACCTTACATCTTTCAAGAAAAAAATAGACCAGGGGAAAAAAAGTGCAAACAAGCTTTACTACAGAGGTGACAGAAGGCTTGCTGTTTCCCATGCACAGTTGTGTATGGGATGCAGCAAGCTAAACTCGGATCTGTTCAAAAAGAGTCTGATAGACTCCCCTCAGTGTGCCTGTGAAACAGAAATGAAGATGTTTTTCATTATTGTTGCAAGTGTCCTTCTTATATAACTCAGAGAAACACATTTCAGAACAAAATTATATCCTTTGCACCATTTATGGTTTCAACGTTATTATATATGTCCAAAACATGTACATCCAAGCAAAATGAAATTATTTTTGATGCAGTCCACAACTTTATCAAAACAACAGGCAGACTGGGAGCTGTGACGTAGTTCACACTATGGTCAAAATCTTGAAACCAGAAATGTATCGTCTGTGTATATAGTTAAGCGAAGGCGGACTTCATCTCCCTGCCCTCTATCTGTGACGTCTTGTGTCGTTCCGCTTATGCTCGTGTGGCGCCGCCACTCTACCTGTCCTCCTCTTGTGGCGTTCATTCTTATGGTGAATTGTCTCTGAACCTGTGATACGTAACACCTCTTCTTTAATCTTTTTTCATGTGCAAGAGGGATTTATATAGGGCTTTGCCCTATTTCCCAATTGCATCCTTACTGAAATAAAAATATGTTTAAACCAACAGTAATGGTAGAGACCATTTACATCTGCAGAGAATGCACCATGTTGCCACATCTCGGCAATTATGTCCACTGAAAGTTGATCTTCAGCATATGCTACATTGGGCAGATAAACTCACCTGCAGCATGAGAGAAGCAAGTATCTTTGGGTGTTTTTTTTTCACCTGCAACAGAGGAAGATTCTCTGTTGAAATATTCAATAATGTTACTTAGCCCTGCAGACTGAAATTGCTAGTGGTCTATTTATTGAGTAGCATGATTATGGGGTGACTGAGGTTGGAGTCCATCACGCTTGTTGCAGACTGGTGTCAGTGTTGAGAATGAACGCAACTTGAGTGTATGCCAAGCAAGAGGGTGGGAGCTTAAACTTGTGGTTTTTTTGGCCGTTTTTCATGACAAAATATACTTTAAGCACACAGTGCACTAAATGGAATGAATACGGTAGCTGATTTGTAGTCATAAGTACTGACTATCATTTATTTGCTACACAATATACTTATAGCTGTTTATGTCTACACAAAGAACAGCTTTTATATATTGAAGTGAAAAATGACACTTGACATAATACCTATTTTCACCTTTAGACTTTAGGCAATGTTCAATGAATATTATGGATAAAACTTGATTCCATGACTTTGAATAAATGTTTGATAGTTATGTCCACATAGAAGACACAATGAATGCCAGTTATAATTTTGGATGATATCAGCCCATTGGCATCACTATGGTCCCGTGTGTTTTAAATGTAACAGTTTGTGATATTGGGTGATTTCAACCCATTGGGAGCAGTAAAGTTCCTAATTTTGCATGGCTTGCAGTCCATACTGTGCTCTCTCCATTCACTGATTTTTGCATGGTTTCAAGACACTTCATCATGGAACATATCCACAATACCAGGAACGGCTGATGAGTATAGCACTTCATGACACTGTATCTCATCTCCTAATACTACTGTGATAGCAGACACACCTTTTCCTTATTTTCTTCATTTCATGGCTTTATACCACATGTGTGGGTAGGATGGATTCATTTTCATGACAAATTTCACCTGGCTTTAGCCTAAGATTGGGTTAAAGAGTGCCTTACCAATGATGTGAACCTAGTCCAGGTTTTTTTTTTTTTTTTTTGATTTTTGTTTTTAAATGTATATCATGGAAATCCAGCCCAGAAAAATTGATCATAAGTTCACACCCCTAATTTTCCCATGGCAAGTCTTCCAAAGCATTGGAACAGTCATCATATTCACGTCAGTAAAATTGCCGGTAAAACTATCAATATAAATTTTGTAGACTCACCTAAACACCATACATTGATAACATACATATCAAACTTTATTTCTGTCAAGAAAAAGAGGTGACATTCAGCCAACTAAAAAAAGCCTGGGCCTGCCTCCCATGTGAGCAAGCCAGCATGGCTACCTAAACAGGAAGTGGCAACAGAGCATGTGCAATGACAGGAAGTGCTCAGCAAAGAATCTTGAATCTTGTTTCCAAAGTAGACACAGAGATGCAGATAAGGTAGACAGCAGTTAAAAAACAAAACAAACAAACCATCATGCTTTTTGTGATAAAGAATTGTACTTGATTGGAAAACTATTGATTTCATAGCTGGTCATGCATGGTGATAAAAGATTTACATTGATAACCACACCAGATTCACAGTAAGTAACTTGGAGATCATTCAGTAAAAGTCGGGGTGTGCGCTTATTGGGGCATGTGCGCTAATTGGACTGAATATGGTAGGTTTAAAAAACGGACCTACATTGTAATGCATTTTTGTTACCCCTGACAATATATATATATATATATATATATATATATATATATATATATATATATATATATATATATATATATATATATATAAATATAATGGATATTTTGAAATCCTTGCCAGCGCCTGATGAGACTCATATCGGTCAAACACATTGCTGACTGCCTCTTCTTGGCTACTTGCCCCGTCTTATTTGCTATTCCAGTTTATGATCCCATTATGTGGCTTCCTTAACATACATGATGATCTTCCAAGCCATGTTATTTCTACCCTCTGACCTACATTCATAGCCACTTGCAGTTTTAACTCCTAATCTACATTCAGACTAGGCAGTATATCGATGATATAATGGGAAGTATATCTGTGATATAAATAAGGGATGCAAACCATTTCAACAAGAAAGTGCTTTCAAGAGAACAACCTATTGATACCATCAAGGACTAGTAAGTCACTCCAAATAGCTTTGTGCCTTTTAATCTGAATGGAAATTGAGGTAAATAAACCCTTTCCCTCCTGAATTGCCACTGAGTGAAGAGCTTTCCTTGGCATGGGTTGGGCACTAAGTGCCAAACCCATGCCAAGGAAAGCTGTTGACCTGGCTCATGTGATCTTGATCTTGGTCTCCTCTACAATTCTCTGTCAAATTACCTTTCATTATCCTTGAAACTAGCTGAAAACCTTAAAGCAAACAACATTTGAGCACCAGCTGGTTTTGGCCAGTTTAAGCGGGAAAAGGGTTACATGATACAATGAAGCAATTAAATATACAAACTGTTCATACAGACACATTATTCTACAACCTAATGATTTTCTGCTGGCGATTTTCCCTGTTATTCCCTATTTGCATTGATAGCAATAGGTTACAGCTGTCAATGGTCAGCAATGTAAGCATATTATCATTTGTACTTTTTTTGCAGTGCAGGACTCCTAGACTGCTGAAGCATTCATGGATTACATGTATTTTGCTTGTTGCTCAACTCACTGTTAATTTTCAAGTTTTGTAGTTATATTTGATAAAACATGTCAAAAAGAAATGAGTATGACAACCAAATCTCACTGATGGCAAAAAATGCTCACTCTTTTATTTTATTTTATCAAATGCTACCAGGAAAACATGCACTGTATTTCAAAGAAATCTGTCAAAAGTGAGCAGTCATGAAATACTGGCATTCATGCGATGTTTTATGTGCACCAAGCAGGAAGATTTGTGGAGATAAAAACTGGTAATTTTGACTGTCTGTTTATTGGCATTAATGTAATAGATGACCTTTGAGATTATACCTCTCAATGTCAAAAGGAGGCTGTAATGTCAGCAGACACAATGCTTCTTGCTGTACTGACAAATGCCTCAGACAATGTAAAAGAGCAGCAAAGCCTTATTGAAGCTGTCTGCAAACTTGCTCACCCATTCTGCTTCTTTTCTCTGCTCTTTTAAAGACTCAAAACAGGGGGTCATTTTCAGCCACAAGAGAGCTAAGGCCTGTATGTAAAAAGCTAAAGTCTTTGCAATTACGAATGGAATGTTTTTTCTACCTATTCTTTTTTTTTTTTTTTTTTTTAATATTCTTTATTCATCAATTATACAATATAAGGTTGTCTATTACTTTGTCAAGCATCCCAATACTCAAGTATAAACTTATACATTTTCCAGGCTGTTTGCAATGCTAGACCAGTTTTTCAACCTATTCACTGGCAGGTGATTGCAACTTGATAGCAGGCATTTCTAATGATGTTGCATTAGGTGTCATGTAAAAATGCCCATCATCAAGTTGAATCAATGATAAAGAAAACAATTGGCATTGCAGAGTAGGCTACCTGAATATTTATGTCTTAATGACTTATCTCATTATTCTTGTGACACAAATAATTTGAACTGGGGGGTGGGGGGTGGGGGGTGGGGGGCAGCATGTTAGCAGGCCACAGATTTTGGGCCTACCAGTGCAAGCCTAACTAGTCCTGATGTTGTTTTTGTTGTTACTGTGTGTGCTGTACTGTAAGGTTGCTATGATTTCATGTGCACACGTAATCAACAGCTTTCATGGAAATATGAACATCCAAACTTTTCCTACTGTTCTTATGCTAAATACCACCAAATGTAAATATTGCAGAATACATGGAGCACAAGCCAATTGCAGGGTCACTGGATCAGGACCTGATGTATTGCCAACAAATGGTTAACTGATTCCATATCAGTCCCTGATTTTTCCGTATATTTACCTGGATTTAAGATGACAATTCCATATTTAAATTCTTCATGAAAAGAGTTTTCATTCAAGTACCAACATGCCTGTAGTCTTAAGTCAGTGGTTCTGGCACTGCCTGGCAAGTCATGCTGCAAGGGCAGCTGCAGCATGACTTGCCAGGCAGTGCCAGAACCACTGACCAAGGCCTGTGACCATAGAATGGAATGAGTTAAACAACAAGCCATTTAGGTGACCAATTATGAAGCTACCAATCATGCACCTACATGTAAATGTCCTCTTGACTACCTTTCATGGCATCATAGTGAAGACCCACAAAATGTGATACTTGCTATCACACTATCAATTCCAAGTCTTATCAATGTGTTACCAATTCTAAGCCAATCATTTAAAGCCTTCAAAGAGAAATTATCCACGTAAAATTTCAGTACACTTCCCTTGCTGATTGTGAGGACTCTCACCTTTCTCCCTATATTGGTAAATGGACTGGCTTCTGTGTCTGAGCTGCTGCTTCTTTCCTTTATTTTTACCTGAGAACTGCGTCACATAACTTTTTCAATCCTGCTTAAAGTGATTAAAAGTGTCCAGATGTAAATTACTGTCTGCTTTAATGCTTTTACTTAATTTTCATGTCACTAGAAACCATTTCTGCTGAGGGGGGATTGTTGATAAGACCCTGCATGGTGGCATGCAAAAGGTCAGTGTCTTTCCTAGGTACAGATGGGCATACTGCACCCACCCCACCACAACAAAAGCTACTGACTCCGTGTTTCTCAAGAAAAGGGTTAAGATTAAGAGCCAAAGGCCTGTAAATTCTGCTGATTTATCATGAACACACAGGACTGGCACCTCAGGATTTTTCCTTTTTTTTTCTCTCCTCTGCTTGCTTTTGATTAGACATGCACAAACCCTGTTGCAGTCAGATCAATGTGGGACTACATCAGCCTACGAAGCATAATACAGACCCATCCATGTTCTGAACCAACAGAACAATCTTTGGCCCATACCCACCTGATTTCTGTTCCTGTGCAAGCCAGTTTAAGTGTGTAAGTACATACCTATGTAACTGAGTCTCACAAGTGTTAAGTTTGGTTTACAACTAGTAATATGTTGACCACAGAAGCATGTATTATGATTTGCACACCAATGGTTACCACATTGATAATTGACTGGTTCCTCTATTGGGTCCATCTTGTGCCTGTGAACAGGCTAGAAACTCGTGAGTAAGACCTTGTAAAAGAAACCAACTAAATGCGGTTTAAAAAAGACACTCACAAGAAGATCCACTGAAAGCAAGACTAAGCACATATCAATCAAAAGCAAATTTCTGCATCCAATACACCTGCAAGTAGATGGAAACTAAAAAAGTTGCCTTCATCGCCCACTTGCATGCAGCAGAACTTAAGACTGAAGAGCCCCAGCACACAATTAAAAGCCCTCAGGTCTCATCTCTCACCCACTCTGCAGCAAACTCTTCTGCTTTTACTGGAAGTCAGACACCAGCCAGAACTTCTGCATGCATAACCTTACCTGAATGACAACAACTTTTCATGTTTCATACTGTGCTCAGAAATATCAACACATGTACATCATCAGGCTGGAGGTACAACATACGCCACCTGTACCAGCCTGGGGTTCAGCGTTTATCTACAGGATCCAAGCAGCTGATGCTGCCCAGGGAACACCAATTTTACAGTAGCATTTCACCTTTCTCCCTGTGAATGTAAGATAAAATAGAAGCAAGTTTTTTGTGCAAAAAAACATTACGCATACCCCCTCAAGCACCTCTCACCAGTGGCCACCCCTCTAAGAGGGTCACTATTCTTCTGCAGAAAGTTTGATCTTGACCTTTGACCTTAAGGTCACCTCTCATCAAATTTAAGGGAAGGTATAAGCCAATATGTAAAAACTGCTGAGTTAGCAGAAAAATGCTGCAAGGATTTGACCTTGACCTTTGACCTCATGGTTATATATGATTTTATACAGGGAAAATTTTCTAGACTCATTGATTATCTGTACCAAATTAGGAGGCAACAGGTCAAGTGGGGACAGAAATATAAGGAAAATAAGATATGCGACAGCGGCGGACAAGACGACTTAACACTACATGCATCCCCTCCTACGGGAGATGCACAGTCAAAAGATTTGCTTCAAAAGCAAATCTGTGTGCTATCAAAACTTAATTGGATGCTTCTGTGGCATAAACCTAAGAATTTAAGTAATTATAGACACATTTAACTTGTTTAAGTGTCCCTAATTAGCATAAATTAAAATCATGCAACTTTTGTTTAAGGTCCATTGGATGCACCTAGAGCACAAACCTATAGATTAAGGTTTGAATGGCCACTCTACCTTTAATAGTTTTCAAGATATTCAACATTTAAACTTTTCAAGTGCCCCTTATTTGCATTAATTAAAATTCTACAACTTTTGGTTATGCTTAATTGGATGTGCCTGTAACAAAGACCTATGAATTAAAGTTGGAATGGTACCTCTACATTTAGTTGTTTTAAAGATATTACGTATAAAAAATCTCACATGGTCCTTATTTGCATAATTTTCAACATGTTGATATCCAAAGCCAGGTGCTTGAAGATGCTGCTGCACCAACTGCTAGGTCATGTGGCATAATGGCCCTATACCAGCTGCTGGGGCAGCTTGGGGGCACTGACAAAGGATGCAGTAAATGAACTGAACTATTACAAGTGTATGATCATGCAAAAGGGATTAGGTATACATTGGCCATGGTAGGCCATGGGTGGTTCAATTTATTTTACACTTTTCTCCCTCCTATGTCAGTGCTCCCACCCTGTCCCAGCAGTGGTCATTGTGCTATGTGGCACACTAGGTGGCACAGTGGCCTCTTTTTAATTTCACTGCTATATCAATTTACTAGAAGCCGATCAGTGGCCGCCAACTCCTCAGCCAGGACAGACAGACAGACAGACAGACGCGTAGGTGACAACAATAAATAACTTCAATAAGTATTTGTTTATTCAATCAGCACTCGTTCATACTGTTAGCACAATGACAAGGGCCTGCAAGAAAAATAATAGGAAATGTGTGAATTACAATAGACAATACCCCTCCGGTAGGTCAAGGTTACTTCTGTTTAACATAATGACAAAGCTTTGGCTCAAATGCAATGACCAGAGATATCATGGCAAGGCCATTTTTCTTCAATGCAGCACTGACCTAAATATGTGACCCAGTGACATAGTTTTCACTAGGTGTCTGAGGCATCCTTGCAACCAACTGTCATAAATAATTGAAGCTGCTACAATGAGTAATTTAATATTTGAAGATATCATGGTATAGCCATTTTGCTTCAATGCAGCGCTGTGACCCAAATATGTGACCCATTGGCCTAGTTATCAATAGGTATTTGGGGCATTCTTAGGACCGACTGTCATAAATAATTCATGAAGCTACATTCAACATTTTTTTAGATATTATGCTAACACTGTTTTTTTCTACAATGTAGTACTGTGACCTAAAAATGAGACCTAGTGATCAACTTTTCAATAGGCACTTGCAGCACCTCGGACGGGCAGGTGACAACAATACCCCTCCGGCCTTATGGGCCGAGGGGTAAAAACAAAATCAGAGATTGCTAGATCTATCCCCCCCCCCCCCCATGCTATAGCGATCAGAACTGACAGGAGTCGTTTTTGAGCCATATGAACATTTATAGCCAGTATAATGGCAGCTACAACTAAAACATGTTAAGACTGTGATGACACTCATTACCAGACAAAAGCGTGAATAATGGCAATTGGTGTTTAAAGCAAATTTACAAGAGTCCCTGGGGTCTTTAATGGAGGTGTTTAAAAGTGCATAGTTTGTCAAACTTGTCCATGACCTTACATGTATGTGGGACTGTAATCACCTGCAAATTGGAAGGCCTATGTCAAAAACTTTTCAACTTATCACATGAAAACCAAATTCACTAAAATGGCTCTGTGACCTTGGGAATTATGTCAAGGTCACCCATCTTTAAACTCATCTGTGACCTCATGCAGGACTCTAAACATGTGCAATATGAAACGCATATGTCAAAATTTTCAACATCTCACATGGAAACATAATTCACTAAAATGGCTCTGTGACCTTGGGTCACCAATCTTTGAACTCTTCCAAGACCTTACGCAGGACTATAAGCATGTGCAATATGAAAGGCCTATGCCAGAAACTTTTCAAATTATCACATGTAAAATGTCAGGATGGACAGACTCAGGCACACACTGAAACATGGACAAAGTGATTGATATATGCCCCCTCCTCCTTTCTATGCACAATTAAGTATTCCTTGGAAAACAAAATTTGCTGTAAAAATAAAAAGTAAGGGAAACCAGAATGAATGAGGCATCTGTTGATATTTTAAAAGCACAAAGTTTTGACCAGCTAGGTTGGCCGTTTCAAACCGCTGGATAAAACTGTAACTACATAAACTGTGCAGGGAAAACGGTTTAAAGAAACATACATTGATGGGACGACAAATAAATCAGAATATTTTCAAACGATAAATCTTCCACGTTTTGTCACAACAATGTTATTAATTGCCACCAATCATGTGAGTAAAGAAGACTGTGAACTTACCCTGTATCTCCTAGGCCATGTAGGAATATCACCTGAAAATACAAAAAGAATACACATGAACATACTGCACACAAATCAATATTTTCATCTTACTTTTCAATCTGTGATATATGCCTGTGATGAGTTTTTTTTTTTTCTTCCATGCATGTCTGTTGACTGACTCAACTTTCCTGCTTTTGAAAAAAAAAAATTGTTCATTTTGTCACTGTAACAAAACTGAGACACTGAGAAGTGTATATAAACAAAGGTCTAACCAGAACAGGTGTCACCGGCAGACTTGATACCCCAATTTTACACATACATAGGTCCTGTAACCTTGAAAACGAGGTCAAGATCACCAAAATGTAATCAAGTCAAGATATAATGTGTAGGAACAACTGATGTAAGTTTGATGTGGCCTTCAAATAATGAAATACTTTGCTTGCAATGATTGTGCTTCAGATGATCGGTCACAAGGACAAGTCCAGAACTGTCCCCATCCCCCCTCCCCCAACTTTGTATGGAGTGGGGGCGTATAGTAACCGTTCTGTCCACACAAATGAAGGGGTGCAGCTTCAAAAACAGTAGAGTATATAAATACATAAAAACTAAAAATAAAGTTACAATAGTTTAGCATCTGCAGATATATGCATTTTGCTGACCTGAAGCTGTTTTTCAGTTGTGACATGAAAAATAAAACTCTCTCTCTCTCTCTCTCTCTCTCTCTCTCTCTCTCTCTCTCTCTCTCTCTCTCTCTCTCTCTCTCTCTCTCTCTCTCTCTCTCTCTCTCTCTCTCTCTCTCTCTCTCTCTCTCTCTCTCTCTCTCTCTCTCTCTCTCTCTCTCTCTCTCCCTCCCTCCCTCCCTCCTTCCCTCAGCCCTCCAAATTCCAATTCTTTTCTTTTTTTTTTAATCCAAGAAAACTTTGCTAAAACTATAAAGGTACATCCCCACCAACTTTGATGGCAGCACAGCCAGCAGATTCTGGGAAAAGTTGAAAATGTGACACTTTTGACAGACAACAATGGTAAGCTGATTGACAAGTCAGCTGAGCTTAGGATTTATTTTAATCAACCTGTACCCTCGACAAAATTAATTATATTGACTAGGTAAATACGATAAGCAGGAGTGATGCATATCTATCATCATGGGTCTACACTGGGAAAAGTACTGTTGAAACAGGAACTCATATTGTTGACTTCTGTATAGAAACCTCAATACGTAACTCATCATGTACAACTCAGTATTAATCTTAGTCAACTGAGGACAAAACGTATAATCAATATGCTACCCTCCATTCATCAGATTTCACCAGATCTTGTGACCTGACATCATATTTCAAGATAACATGTTACTTCTGACTTCACTTGGTGTGGCCACAACAAATTAAAGCTTTGAAGATGATGCACCAAGGTCAGCATGTCTCCTGCTGGCTGTCTGGATTCACTGGAACTATCCCAGTTTTCCTGGGCCCTTGGGCAAGGTCTGGCAACAGTGTTATGTTTTTGGCTTGATCTATTCCTGTAATATTCCACTTCAAGTTAATTTCATGTGATTGGTACTTGTCAGACTAAGATTAACACTCTTGCTTCCCATCTCTTTCACACACAAGCACATATAATTTATTGATACAAGAGTTCATTAACTTTGACAGATAAAATATAATATTCATACAAAAAGAAAGACACACCTTCCGCCTTCATTAATTTATCAACATGTTTGCCACTTTTCTTGGTGTCATTAATGATGTCCCCTTCTAAAATAGCAATCCCTACAGCCCTGTCTTGTAATATCCCAACGTAATTTTCAAGACACCAGGCTGGGACCAAAACTTTAGTAATGAAATATTGCTCCATCTGCCACTTGTATTACCACAACAAAGGACAGACTGGATTGGAACAGTCAATGCCTCCTCTTACAAAAAAGTTACATCACACTGAGAAAACAAGAGGCCCATGGGCCTAATGCTTTGCTGACAACCATCACCAAAAAATCATTTCCAGAAATGTATTTCCTCCACGACATTGTAAAATTGATCAAGGTCATTCATATTATGCAACTTCCACAAGTGCCAAACTCCATAATTACTGGGTCACCGTGACCAAAAGGTAGGTCATCAAGTACAGTTTTATGTATAATGTAATCAAGTGCAATTTTGATCTGGAGGCTAATTCTCTTTGCCATTGATGTCCAAGCTATACAATGCCATTACAAAATCACCTCTTTCAATTTTACAGGCATGGTGACCTCATAAAAATAGGTCAAGGTCACTGACATTACATTCTAGTATTGGACAAGGTCTATATATCCTATAAATTTGGCAAGTCTAATCCAATTCCTTTTGTAGATATGAAATTTATATCTTAAAACATATTTTGGCTCATAATTTCCATCAAATTATAGGTGGCGCCACTAGCATTATTAGCAACTTAGACTTTGACCATCCCCAACAATCCCACCCAATTCCGTGAAGGTCTGCCAAGAAATAAAGATGCTCAAGTGTTCACATTCACAAGATTTTTATATTTTGACCTATATATTGCATAATACTGCAGCCCCCCCCCCCCCCAATCAAAAGGGACCTAGATTTTTATACACCTTATAAGTCCTGAAAGTTATATTGGGCTAACTTGAAAACTGGACGGTATCAGGGTCAGAAGATTCTCACATTATGACCTGTATATTACATAATACCATAGGTGGCGCCACCAACATTGATGTTGACAAAGATTTTCATACATTTTATCACTTCTAAATGGCATGAGCCTAACTCAAAAATTGTAGGGTGCAGAGTATTCACAAGATTTAACTCAAACTTAAACTCAGTCTTAAATTTTAATTCCAGGGGATAAGGGTTAAATAATAATGAATGACTTAATTCTAAACTAAGGAGAAAAAATACAGCTCTTGTCCAAGTCTCTTTACCCAATAAGAAGATAATCCAGAAATCTTCATTGGCCCTTTCAAGTACAACATGCAAGTGACCTTGTAACATGTGAACTGTAAACCCAAGCTCGTACAAGACATAATGTACTTCCCAACAGAGATACGTCTCCGTGTAAAATTCTTAAACAACTGCCAATTGTGCAAAGTTGACATGCAAAACTTTTGACCTATAAAACAGGTCAAGTTAATTGATGACCTCGGCTGACTCATGAGCTACTTCATTGTTCTATGGACACAAACAGATATTAGATTTAACTTTCAGTTCTGCGTGACCTTGAAAAAGTGAAGCTTACTCTTGTGAACACCTCAAAATATTGAGACACATTCTGAGACAGTGGTGAAATGAATCAAGAAATAAAACATGAACATTTGTGTTTTTAATATTGATAGTGGTTTTAATAAGTAGGTCTACAGTTTGCCTATCTGCAGCCAGAGTACACTGCCTTGACTTTTTCAAAACTATCTCCAAGAAGAGGTTAAAAAAAGTAAGGCTATTCTCTACAGTGAACTCACTGACCAGAAATACCTCATTGTAGATATGCAACAGTCTCTGACCTGGTAGCTCCCACCTAAGTCTGATGTATGGTATACTCATCAAGAGACCCTGCCTTATTGTCCACACCTAAAGTAACACCAAACACCCTTCAATTTCCTGACCTCGCAGTCCTGCTTGACAATGATGCAGTCTGATTCTCTTTGAGCACTGCATTTCTGAGAACCAGTTCTTTGGATGGCCTGCTTCCTTATCATTGATCACACTGCCTCAGAGCTGCACCAACAAATTCTGATCTCAGTGGCTGTCAGGAACCACACTTTTTGCACCAGGTCTGCCTGCTCATCCCTCTAACTACTGATGCATATATAGTAATTCAGAAACTGCACTACCTGCACCAGGTCTTCCCAGTTGTTCTTCCACCTGTCACACACTGTTCTTTCTGCACCAAGCCTTTCCACTCACTCATACAAACTGTGGTGGTCATACACCACACTATCAAACCGTGGTGGCATACACCACAATATCAAACTGTGGTTGTCATACACCAAGCCATCTGCATGAGGTCTTCCCACTTGTTAATTCAGTTGTCTGTTCTCTCTGCACCATGGTTGTCATACACCACATTACCACCACCAGGTCCACTCACTCATTCACGCTGATGTTACACACAACACAAGTCCACATCAGGCCTGTCACCACACTTCTGCAGTTACAACAGTACAGGACACCTCCTACCACTCTTTCTGTGGATGTTCTACACCATGCAAACTCAGCTACAGGGAACCTTGGGTAAGTTGTATCTATATAACTTTATTTATAGAGGGTGACTCAGTTAGTACAGCAGAATACTGATCTTCCCTAAGGTCTTGTAAAAGAACCAAATATAGTATAATACTGGATACATTACCACCTACAATAAGATATGGACTTGAAGAGTATTTAAGATACAATGACAGTACATTTGCCCTTTATCAGGTAATGAAACAATGTATCAGCTCCTTTTAAATGACAACAATGTAGCAGACTTTGTTACTTCACTAGCTAACCTTTCCCAAGGTGTGGTTCCACCATAACTTCAAGACATTTTTGGATACCCAGTTTTTGCATGAAATATAGTTAGATACAACTAACCCCAGTTAGTTGTATTGGTCTAAAGTTCATGAAGTGTACATCATTAATATAATAGACATTTTTGAGAGATAGTGCTGTACCATACCATTCAAGGCTTTAAATACACAAAAAGATTTCCAATACAAAATTCTTGGCGCTTTTTAACTAACCTTGCACAACTGGGAAATTTATTGTTATTCACTCCTAAATAGGCAGCCTATTTGTAGAAATGCTGAACTTCTCATAACAAAGACTTTTTGCAATTACCCCATATGTTACAACAGTGGTGCATACAGGCACTTGCAAAACATTTTTCTTACATAGAAAGGCATGAATTGCGTATCTTCCTCCAGATATTTAAATGAATCACAACCTTCTTACCAATAAATGTATTAGAAACCTGTGCATTTCAGGTTAAACACCTGTCTATTATAGACCAAAACTTTTTTGCTGGCTTTTACTTTCGAGCAACACATTTTCTCAATAAATTTTAGGATTACCATCATCCAGTGCTGCAGATTTTCTTTTCAAAGATAAAAGAACACAGCTTTATTTTTTTTCATTTTGATTACAAGTTGTCTATTGTTTTGACACCACACTTCAGCTGTATTTCATTTAGGTTTTTTCAATCAATATCTTTTGTACAAGAACCAACTACATGAATAGTTGTATCAGCTACATGAATATTAATAGCTCCCTCACCTCAATACAATGGGAAGTCATTGGTGAACAGAACAAAGAAAAGTGGCCCTACTATTGAGCCCTGACCGAGGAACTACATATTCCACTTTCCTGGGTTTACACATCACTTTGTTAATACTGCTTTGCAGCTATCAGTAAGATAAGACTTGAGTACATTGTATCTTTGTGTACTTGAAATACATAGCAATGCTGTGTTCAGTTGTCTGACATCAAGGCCATCAATACCTCTGGACTTCTTACAGTTTACCTTTCAACTTTGGCAATGACATCAGACTCTTTCATAACAGGCATGATGAAGTTTATATCAACATGGACCTTGCTGTCAACAAAGCCTTGAATCTTTTCCAGTCCATCATATAACTTCTCACCTTTGGGACTTTCTGACACTAATTCAATAGCAATGGATGTAAAGTGTTCATTAAAGCTTGTAGCAATATTTTCTTCATCAGTGATAACTTCATAACTCACTCTTTGGGCAGGTGGCACATTACACTTTTTCTAATCTGATAAAATAGTTTTTAATATCTTTTGTTCTACCTTATTTCTCCATACCTTGTGCATGTCTGTATTACACGCAACTCAGCGTACTTCCAGAAGGGCCTGTCATTTCAGAATATAATTAAATTTCATCATTTGGGTCATCACATGACTATACTGGTTGCCAATCAGTATTTTGTAGATCCTTAAAAATTTTGTGCCTTGGAAGTTTTTCATACACTTGTATTGTACAGCAGTGTGGCAGGGTTCTGGCACTGCCTGGCAAGTCATGCTGCAGCTGCCACAACTGCAGCTGCAGCATGACTTGCCAGGCAGTGAGAGAGCCACTGACCAAGGCCTGTGACCATGGTATGGAATGAGTTAAATTGTTTCAGTAACATCCAATATAGCAGCTTCTGGTTTTGGTTTTGGCAACAGAACACACGGCTAGTCTACTTGATATGACTCTGAATCACACACACTTTCCCACCCGACCTCAATTAGATGTAGGTGATGTAGGACACCTACATACAGAATGAAATGGCAGACCTGGTGTAGGTGACAGATACCCCTGTACATGTGACTGCATCAGGCTACCCACTCATTCTTGTGGCTGTCAAATGCACACCACTTAGAGCTAGTTCAGGAGACCTACACATTCATTGCTGAAGTACTTCTGCACATGCAGCTGCTACTGAATGCTTTAACTGTACACTAATCATACTAAGTCTGCACTCGCTCCTTCCTGTGGCTATCACACATATCAGGAACCATATATACCAGGTCTAATATGCTGTACTACAAAAGCATACTATCATAGCCTAGTCCAATAGCTGACACAACCACTTGGGTGAGATGCCTGGATGTGTCAAATTATGAGGACTGTCACAAGCTTCCTACAGCAGGTCCTGGCACTGACAGCTCACAACCTGCCAGTTGCTACATACAGACTGGCAGGCACATGTAATGAGACGGGTATACAACAGACTCACATCTCATTGTATCAGTTGGTTTGACTCCAGTGATTATCAAGTGATTATGGCTCTAGCTATAAATCTGGTGACCAGCGGGAGATGATACACATGTAACTATAAGACCAAATGAAGACTTGAATAGATTTGCTTTACAAAAAATCTGTGCACTTACAAAAGAAAAATTGTTGCCTTGTAATTTTAAATTAAAATTTGAATAGCTACATAACAGAGCTTGGAGATTTTGCCCAACATATTAATAACTAAATTTATTATTATCATTACTACTACTACTACTGCTACTGCTACTATTATTATTATCATTACTATTATTAATAATGATAATAATCATCATCATCTCTGGACCATGACAGATTGAACAAATTTAGCAGACACCCATACAAGGCACATTCCCACCAAGTTTGAAGACAATTTGGCAAGCAGTTTTGGAAAAGTTAAAAATGTGCAATTACTGACATATGGTTAACCATCAGACAAGCTCAGCTGACTTTAGAACAAGTCAGCTGAGCTGTAACTAAACCTTCAACGCAACTTGTCCAAGACCAACCCAGTCATTGTGGATTAATGCAGAACTGATTAAAGTTGCAAAGTAAAAAACAGCAACACAAATCTCACGACTGTTCATGTAATGCTACCTCTTGTATACTTTCTGGCAGAAAAACCAAATTTTCACATCAACATAATTTTTAACAACATTAGACAACACAGTAAACATTGGTATTGCTGAACAAATGTACAGCTGAAAAAATATAAACATTTGAGATTCCTCAATGGTGGCTGAAGGGATATTTAATTGATAAACTTGTACAAAATTAAAAAGTTCTGTTACAAAATTTATACCTCAATGTATAAGAGTCATATTTTTTTAAAATTTGCATCAATCCTCTCACTGGGATTCAAAGTGTCAAACTATTGGTACATGTATATACATCCAAAATAATGTTACTTTTGGGTGTAGCAGAAGACTTGACATTGGAGACTATGTAAGTGATATAACCTCCAAAACTGAACATCCCAGGGGCTCAGTAAAGGGATCAGGCCACTCACTGTGTTTCAGTGATGTTCCTTTGGAGACTATGTATGTAATACAACCTACCCAAACTGAACATCATGAGTGCTCAGCAAAAACATCAGGCCGCTCACTGTGTTTCATGTTCCTTTGTGATCATGGCGCTCATTGAGTGCAATGCAGATCACCACTGTCGAGGTATGTGTATATCCATCTCATTCAATATCCCTCACTGCTAATTGAAACCAATCGATTTTTCCTTGTACTTGCTATTTGCTCGCTGTATTCATTAATTTCAATTTAGTCAAGCTCCACAGGAATATATGCATAACGAATACACATACACTGCAAAAGTAATTAGTTCCTTCACTTATCCTCCTTCATCAAATTTATTAAGTTTTCCCCTAAATGGTCACTGTAACTTGGTAATACAATTGCCCACAAGGCCCTATCTCCACACAGATTATTGCAGTTTGAGTCTCACAAAGGATCTTTTGTGCGAGTATGATCTGCAGCATGCACTGATTTACATTGAAGAGACCAATCATGCCTGCCACAGAAACTGCCAACATCAGCTGGGGGGGGGGGGGGGGGTCCTTTTTCCTGTTGTATCCTTTACTAACAACCAGCCACTTAGAAAGTTTAAATGAGCAATAACTGGGAATATGCAAATTTTATTTTTCTACCACAAGACCATTATTTTAATGAAACATGTGATCGGTAATTGGTCTTACTTGAGCACTTTTTTCACTTGAAAAGAAAGGCAGGCTATGCCAGTTACATAGGTCACATGCTAAATAAGAGGGATTCAGTGGTGCCATGATACACTGTTACAACTGCTCACTCCTTTTTCACCACTTTATATTCTTTTACAAAATGTTTGTATTCATATTCAGTTCCATATTCACAATAAACCAAAAAACAAACAAACAAACAAAAAAAAGAAAATTTCAATACACATGATACATGAAGATGACTGAAACTTGATTTAAAACAAGTCCACCACCCCCATCCCCCACCCTGGAATAACCCAATTGTGGTCTCTCAAGACAGGTGGTTTTTCATAGGAGGTCTACATAACATGATGAGTACCATGCAAAGTATCTTGAAAAGACAGTCTTTCAAAGAAGGTTGTCTCTGATTATGTCTGGGTGTGAACCTGATTTTCATTCATTCTTTCTTTTTTTTTCTTCCTTCCTTCCTTCCTTTTTTACCACCAGATTTGTCCAGAGTTTTTCTCTGACACTATCTTTCCAAAAAACAACAAACTTGCCATAGTGACTGACTTATCAGTGAAATTGTGCATATTGTTTGGAATAGTCATGATGTTTAAAATTATGCAAATTAGCGACAATTAAAATTTAAAAGCTCCGTATCTTACTCTGACATATTCAGATATCCAACACCTTATTCGTGGAACAGAGGGTGTCATACTAAGGGGGTTTCACTGTACTTGGTACGGAAAAGAAGCAACATTTATGCTCACACAATTATGTTGATGGTATTAGTGAAAATGTGGACACATTTTTCATGGTGTTTTACTTCAGGTAGTTCCCTTATGCCCCTGATCCATCAATATACCTGAATCAATAGGCTGGTTAACCAAAACCCATATGGTTGTGGTCCCATACACTCTGCACCTGTGCCGTCTATCAGTGAACAACTTTGTACTGAAGATCACAGTATCTCCTGTAGAGTGATAAATCATAAGCAGCATACAAATTGTCCCAGTTCCAGTAAAGCCAACCTTGACAGGAGGATTGTGCCTGTTCAGCGTCATTCTGTATTAAGAGTGTGCAGCTGATACTGCAGTCCACCTTGCCTGGCAGGCTGACAACACTGCAGGTGGCCTCAGAATGAAGCAGTAAACCACTGTATTGGACATGTAGCTTGCAGCTTAAAAAAACACTGCTTTACGAAAACATCAAACTCACACACAAACCTATATCTATATGCAGATCCTCAGACATTCTCAATATTTCAGAGAATGAAGCTCTCATGTTTGTTACAAGCAATGTACTTAATTAGTGTAGACAGCCTCTATATTATCTCATTTGATTTATATATACATGTAGGCCCCTTTTTAACACTGAGATTTGAGATTTCATTCCTTGGATGTACATCAGTCAAGGTTTCAGGGCTTCAGAGCATGCGTTGATTGCAGGGCTAGCATTTTAACATTTGTTTTACACAGCTATCAGTTGTAAGGCCTTTATAGGAGGAGGAGCCAGTCCTGGTCCTATTGCCAATGCCATTGCAACAGAGCCTACTTGAACTTGCAGATGAGCCCTGGTGACCTACACACCATGATAACACAGGCGCAATGTGAACTCTGTCCTGATTGACAATAACAGCCACCTGGTTCCACTGGGCCTGTCCTGTGACAAGTGGAAAAGCAGGGATGTAAATGTGTATGTACATCTCTGTTGGTCTTTTGTTGAAAATATCAAAGGCGAAGCTTCAATGGCGCTCGATAATCAAAATGACCAAAAATGGATATGTTCTTGGGCCCTGTGACCTTGAAAATAAGTCAAGTAAGTCAAGGTAAAAAATACACAGCACACATGCCCTTTAATTGTATGCCACATCTTTGGGCTACTGGTTTCTTTGAGATGTGTTACCAGGGGGACAAAGGCGCTGACTGACTGACTCTATCCTCACTAACTCTATGTCCCCACCCCTCACCCCCCCCCCTCCCCACGCAGGTGGCATGGGACAATAATGGAAAGTTGCATGCAATGTGCCTCCAGGATAAGGGGTGCTTGTATCAGTACCAGACCTTCTGCATGTAAATAATTGCTGCTCCCTATCTAAGTACACTGATCACAGACTTGGCCTTACTTTATAAAAGGTATGTATATTGATGTGACTCGCATGAAGCTGAAACGTGCAGTGTCAGCAGAACTGAAAGATACTGATGCAGGCTGCCCCAGCATGTGACTGTGAATACAGCTCAAGAACTCTGGCTACGGTATTTAAGTGATAGCGATAAGACCATACCATGTACAGTGTATTTGCACAATGCCTGTGCTATATTGCTAGTTACATTCATGTATTGACCACCAGTAGACTGTCACTTATACTCTTTCCTGGCCAGAATACAACTGAATCAACAGCATTGACTGAGTCACAGAACTGTTCTTTTTAAGAATAGTGATGTGGCCAGGTGGATATAAGGGTTTCCTATTTTTGGCCACGCAATGGATGCCAAAGGTTGCTGGTTCAAGACCCTGCCTTTCCATGGTCAACAAGTGCACAGTGATCCAAAGGATCTATGTCCCCCGCCACAATATACAGAAGAAAGCTATACAATGTAAACAGCATATCTGAATGCACAAAAAATGATATGTTCTTGGGCCCTGTGACCTTGAAAATAGGTCAAGGTTAAAAGCAATGTATGGCCCACATGCCCTTGGTATGATGCATCTCTGGTATAAATTTCATCATTCTATTTCTGAGGGTTCTAGAGATATGCTGCCAGACACATAAAAATGGATATGTTCTTGGGCCCTGTTTTCAAGGTCAAAAACAATACACAGTGCATATGCCCTTGGTATGATGCATCTCTGGTACATGTATAGATTTCATTATTCTATCTCTTAGGGTTCTAGAGATATGCTCCTGGTTGGACGGACGGAAACGGCCCCTATCCCTACTAATTCTATGTCCTCCTATGCCACATTTGGTGGTGGGGGACAAAAAATAACAAGAGGATCATGATGATCCTGTGCTCAGCTGACATGCATCTGCTTTTTTTTTAAAAATGACCCAAAAAATTATGCAAAAATCAATGCAGTGTGACCATTTGAATAACATGTAGAGACCTATCAAAGGTACAATTCTACAAAGTGTGACATAAATACCCAAAAAAGATTTTTAAAAATCATTAAAAATCCAAAAATTACTGGACCGTGACCATTTGAACAAATTTGGTAGAGACCCACCCAAGGCACATCCCCACCAAGTTTGAAGTGGATCTGGCTGACGGTTTTTGAGAAGAAGTCGAAAATGTGAATTGTGGATGGACGGACAGACGACGGATGGTCTACCCTCCTAAAAGCTCAGCTGACTTATCAGCTGAGCTAAAAATCAGCATAGGGTGGGTGCCCAACTTGCACCAAGGAAATCTACTGACCCGGGGTGTACCATCATGTTTGGTCTTCTAAACAAATCTCATCATTTTAAAGCAGATGACAATTTACATCTGGACACTTTTGGGTGACAAGCAAGAAAGAGTTAAAACTGTCCTAAATTTGAAGCAATTTGTTGGATTCTGCTTGATAAATCAGCAATGCTCTGCAAATAGATGCTCCCAAGCTCTCATCCCATTTCTCACCATGCTAACTGACATGACTCAACACATCATTAGGCGGGGAAGTTAAATACATGTGTCCATATATGAGAAGTTAACCTCATTATAACGACATTCAGATATCTGACATATTCAATATAATGACACAAATTTTCATGGGAACAGGTTTATTTTCTTTGTAATTTGACTCATTTATCTGACACATTTCTTTAGGAATAGATGGTGTCATTATAACCAGTTTTCACTGTACATGTGTCCACACCATGATGAGACCTGGCTTCCTTCTGGTGCAGGCAGAGCTGGAGCTTTGGGCCTGTATGGAATCTGTCATGACTGGGAAACAAATTTATAAGAACCAGTCTGACCAATCTTGTCAATGAAACTTCCAGTCACATGGTTCCATAACTGGCACTAATTCATCCATCACACCTCAAGGAATGGGGTGAGAGGTGTTTCCTAGGGAGCATAATTCACTCAAACATTAAGCATAGTAATATAGGAGCATCCTCTCTCAGGCCCTGTGCAGGCAAAGCCACCAATATCAAACTTGTACACTTGAACTTCACATCCTCACTCCTCAAGATGCAAGTCTGGTATCAGAGAAAACATCTCAACTATTGCAGTGCCTGCTTTTTAAAAGACCACCTTTAATACAAGTCCCACAATATTTAACAGAGAAACTCACACAAAAAAAAAAACCATCAACAAAAAACAAAATGTCTGACAAATTTGCTAAATTGCACCCTTCAATGGTAGCTGATACAGCTTCCTTTATTTCTTAAGAAGTAACAAGAAATCAGCATGGGATCTCTGTGAACAGAATGCTCTTTATGCACTCATATATCTAGTCTATTTAGCCCAGCAGTCTGTTGTTAATATTTTTACATTACCTCCATGGATGAGCAATTACCAGAGATTTATTGACCTTCAGTTGAGCCCTACAAATCTGATGTAGCAGAGATCACTGATAACATAATCATAAATAATCAAAAATGTCAAATCAAGTTGTCTTTTTATTCAAAAAACAACCCCAACAAGATAAAGACCCCAGTTGTGTTTGCATCTGCATCAGAAACCTGTACTTGCTGCTGACTCGCATATATCAGTGCTGCCTGAAGCCATAATTATTGGACTGATATGCTACAAGGTATCTCCCAATGAGCTAACTATGCTAACATGTGTCTGCAACTAGCAAACCCCAGTGCCCTAAGACTCATACGATGTCAAGACCATCCTGTTTGCCCACACTTAAGCTAACAAGACCTCAACTTAGAATACCAGCTGCTGGCTATTTGCAAGAAGCAGACGAAACAGAAAGCTCTAGCATTACCATTTAGTAAGGGCTTACCAGCTGTCCTTGTGAGCGATACAAGAGGTTTAAACCTGCTAAATGTAGTCATTACAGATCAACAATTGGCAGTCTGTACAGCAGACACACACTAGAATTTTAACCCTCTCCCGTTTACATTCAGACTGTCCTCAGTGGCTTTCTTTGGTGTGAGTCTATATACATACAACACAATCCATACCAAGGAGGGCTGCAGACCAAGGCTTCACATTATCATATATTTATCTCCTTTCAGGCCCTCATTTCCAATATTTATCATGAAAACTGAAATCAGGAAAAATCACTCATTAAGACAACATATATATATCATGCCATTTCTGGCTGGTTTTGAGTCGAAAGGGTTCTGACTACTTTTCTACCAGGAGTTCTTCCTTTGGCAGTGAAGAGAAAGACTATACTAAAATGGAGGTGTAGCATGTCCCTGCAGGGGGAGACTTTACCTAGCACAATGCTTCCTGTTTTCCTTATTGATACATCTGCACATCCTCTTTGTGTATACATCCTTTGACAGGCTTGACAAATACATTCTTGTTTGCTAAATTTAATTTCTTCTCTCCTGGTTTCATTCCCATTGTTATTCACTGCTTGGTAGGGCAAAGCTGCATAAAATTCAGTTATTTTCAACAAATATCTTATGCTTTTTTAACACTGATGCAGTCACATATGTTGTGAAGCAAGATTATTCTGACAAGTGTTTCTGGCGTGTACAATAAAATCAAATTTGTAAAACTGAGCCAGCTCCAGAATGGCAATAAAGATGAGCCAACATGCAGAGCTATATACTTTCTTTTAGTTTGATTCCAAATTTTTCAAAGTGGTGCAACAGTGTTGAATATGTTGGTTCCCAAACAGGTAGGTAGGTGTGTGTGTGTGTGTGTGTGTGTGTGTGTGTGTGTGTGTGTGTGTGTGTGTGTGTGTGAGAGAGAGAGAGAGAGAGAGTTTACAATGCAAACAGACAGCCTCTTCCTTGAGAGAGAGAGAGAGAGAGAGAGAGAGAGAGAGAGAGAGAGAGAGAGAGAGAGAGAGAGAGAGAGAGAGAGAGAGAGAGAGAGAGAGAGAGAGAGAGAGAGAGAGAGAGAGAGAGAGAGAGAGAGAGAGAGAGAGAGAGAGAGAGAGAGAGAGAGAGAGAGAGAGAGAGAGAGAGAGAGAGAGAGAGAGAGAGAGAGAGTTTACAATGCAAACAGACAGCCTCTTCCTTTTAAACCTTCCACACAAAAATTAAATATTTGACTCTATAAACTGGCCATTGAGCATACATAGGCACTTTCCTCCTAGGCACTTGGCAGGTATTGTCTTCATTCCTTTTGAACCAACCACAAACACCATCATATCAAATATTATTGTCCCAAGGAACATGAGCACAGCTGCAACTTCAGTCTTTACCAGGAGGAGCAGTCCACGTAATGAAATTTTGTTTTCCTAGTGAACAACAGAACAGTATTATACCTAGCACTATCAACTACCCTTACAGCAGGTCCCAATGTGCTGCAACAGTGGCAAAATGGGTGAAACCCACTTGTACGGGCACAAGTACTCTGCGCATCTGTGCACGCATGACAGAATAAAGTGTAGACTTATAGTGCTTTATTCCTTTGTGCAACTTTCTTGTGCACCACAAACTGTACTGAAGAGATTTTGTCCAACTCAAGCTAAAACTCTTTTTCAATAAGTGCTTCTGAGCTGCCAGGCACTTTCCCAGTCCATACCATTATTTACAGTTTGTGCATGAGCACATTTGTAACTAAACCTTATGTTGTAACAATGACTTAAATATTAACATAACATGTTGACCCATAACATTATATCACAAGATGAATGTAGGACTTGTAATAACTTGGCACATGAAGTAAATTATTTTCTTATTGCACACTTGAGTTGTGTCTGTCTGTCTGTCTGTCTGTCTGTCTGTCTGTCTGTCTGTCTGTCTGTCTGTCTGTCTATCTATCTATCTATCTATCTATTTATGAGAAGTGAAACAAGAACCATATATTCAAACTCCTCAGAAACACAGTTTTTACTCTGTGCACCAACATATCTGTTCTAATAAATTTCAAAGGTTTTGCACTGCCCTTCCCTGGTCAGAATGACACTGAGTCAAAAACTTTCCTTGGTGTCAGTTGAGGGCAATGCACCCAACCTGCATTGAGGAAGCTACTGACTTTGTAGGGTGCAAAAATTCCTATGATCCTATTTTCCAGAACTAATGAAGTCCTTTTGAAGACAAATTGACTATCAAATTTCACTTGTCCTGTGGACAAGTACTTTTAATTGGCAAAATTCTCAATATGTTAAATTTCAAAGTTTGTTGGCATAACAGACACATACACTCACTCTATGACATACATAAATAATTTTGATTAAAACATGCTCTTTCAAATCAAAACTTGGGTACACTTCATCAGCATCGGGAGGACAAGTGAAAATTTTGTGTCCCTTGTCCTGCAAACCAGTAATTTCAAAACAATTTTTATTGCCCTGCCTTGCCTTTGCCATCATCGATGATTGTGAAAGGTTTTTTTCTTCAAGGCTTGGCAAAAATATTTTCTCTCAACATGCAATATAAGTAAACAGGTAGAAGCGGACAACTTACATCTAGGCACTTCTAGGTGCTCTGACCAGGAAAGGATTAAGCTCCAGCTGCCTGTTAAGCAGGTAGCTGGGGCATGGCCTCAAGGCAGCGTAAGAACCAGCATCTATGGTGCTTCCACATAAGTATCATGTGTATCCATTTCACAGTGTTTGTCTGCTCAACAGATGTGTTGCCTGAAAATTTCCTCAATGCTATCAAGTTTGTTTTTTTCAAAGTTAATCAAAGCTACCTGGAATGAATGAATAGGATACGTGAGTTGCCAAGTGAACAGTATGTAAGCATTTGGTTAACTCCCAGTTCTGTGATATGGAAATGTAAAGTAACAATAAATGGAAATAAAACAATTAAAGTAAAATACATCCACAATATAATACACTTTATCAGTCAGAGTTTCTGGAGAACGATAAGGTTGCCATAGTTACGTGTGATATTCTACCAAATATCTGTTAGCATACATGAATTTATGGTACATGATATGTTGTTTCTTCTGTTGGTTGACTACCCTGCACCTGATCACCTTATAGATGTTGCTGTGGCAACTAAAGCTTCTACTGCTACTGAGTTGCTAATGTAATATACTTCACCAAACACAGTGTCAAGATAATTTTTTTTTTCTTTTATATTACATATTACATATGGTAGCTTTCGCTTGCATGCTGACACTATATATAACTATTTTTCCTAGATGAAACCACGGATGTATCTGCAGATAGTTAATACTGACGTCTTACCCATGTACCCACAGGTATCTTCCACTGATCTTAAATCGAAAAATTATGTAAGTTATACCAAAACACATACACTTACTAGATATACTGAGACCAAAAATCAGTCTCAAGTACGTGTAGTAACTGCACAGACATCCTGGGCCCATAGCCAGAGGTGCATAGCAAACTATTTTTGTGAATGCCACCCAGAACCCAGAAGGCATTTTAGAGCTGTCCTTTGAACAGGGTACAATTCAAATGTATCTGCTCAATACATCACCTGCTGTAAAAAAACGCATTGTTTGCCAAGGCCAACCTTTCAAGTCACTTCAGTCTCTTTGTTAACCCCTTCAGTGCCAAATTTTGGACTGAGTCAACAGCTTTTCTGGGCACGCATTGGGCGCATTGTGCCGAAAAAAGCTGTTGACCTGGGGTATTTTCTCTGGAACTATAGGTACACTAGTACTTGAATGAAAAGTCTTTTTACAAGGAAAACGAATATGGGATCCTAATGATAATTCAGACCAGTTTGACTTAAGTAGATCAACCTAAGACGTGATCAGCACTGAAAGAGTTAAATTTACTGACAACAGTACGTAAGGATCACCACAAACAGTGTTAAAATGAAGAGAGTTCGAAGACCAAAAAAGTTCATTTTACACTGAATTAATATTAAAAAGCTGCTGGACCATAGCACATTTATAAAGATACACTGGTGCCCTTGTCACTGTTAGCAACATACGTGAGCAACAAGCTGTCAGCAGATCTGGGAACCAAGCTAACCAAGAATATTATGGTCACTGGTGGGTCTATGTGCACAACAGGTGGCAGTGTCGCTCTGTGTTTTGGTTTTCTGAAATAATCATCACATCAAAAATGTGGCAAACCATACTTAGGCCTGCATTTCTTCCTACAAACAGTGTATATATACTTTACTAAATCACTGAGTGCATTTTTTCTGACCCAAAATCATGCTACAGGTACCATTCTGACTGTAAGCCAAATGCTAATGTTTCTTGAATTTGGTTTCATCAGTATTTAACTGGCTAAAATATTTGTTGATTAGACATATATTTCCAATTTGGGCTACAGACTTTTGAAGTCTAGATTTGTCCATGTGTTGGCTTTCATTTTATTCTCAAGACACAATTTTCACCAAACAATAATGGGCAATGGAATTAGGCCTTGATGGCATTTCAATTCATATTCATTAACGGTTGTCGATTTTTTTTTTCTTTTCTTTTTGCTCTTTATTACTGGGCCTTCATTATATACTAAATATCTATCTCCTTATCAGGTCAACAAAGTAAATATGTTGTTATATATGTCCCTCCCCTCCCCTCCCCTCCCCTCCCCCCCCCCCACCGTAAGATTTGTTTATGACAAAACATTTGGTACAGCTGCAGTCAATATTTTTTGAGATATGGTGGAAACATCATCAGGATGGACAGACAATTGAGGGACTGACAGGCCTTCCCACACTTTCTGTGGCCAAGGTAAACAATGGAAAATTTCAACAGTTGCAATGCGATTACTGCAATGGTCAACCATAAATCTCAATAGTAATTATATGTCAAGTATCCAACTGTATTGAAGCCAGGGAAAAACAGAAAAAAAAACTTGCAATTAGTCTGTTCACGAGATACAGTTTTTATATACTTGTGCTTAAAATATATGTTTCAGAGGAACATGATATTTTACAAATTTTTATATCATAAAATATAACTTCAAATATTGTCAATAAAACCAGCCAGAAGATGTAGTATACCTCTACATCAAGAATCAGTTCCAGCAAGATCCCTGGTGAAGCCAGCTTAGTTCAGGAGAAAACTGGCACCACACTCATCATGTGGGTGGCTGCTATCATATCACTGTCTTAGATTCATTGGCTGTTGGAACAATCCGAACAATATGGAGATTGAAATGTAATATTAGACCAAGCAATCTGAAAAATGCTACCACAAATGGACGAAAATGGCTGATATAAATAAAACTTTATCCTAATGAATGATGTAATCCAAACTTGTATTATCTCCATATATTTATGAATGTAACCCTGCAGGGTGCCTAATCTGTCATAAAAATAGTTTGCATAACTGTAATGGTAGGAACATCAGGAGTTATAATAGCAGGCGAGACTTGCTGGTACATACAGATACAAACTATATATCACCATTGGTTGCTGATCCAGACAATAATGGGGGGAGGGGGGAGGGAGGGAGCCAAGAACATTGGAGTTGGCTTATTGGTGGGCCATAATAATGGATTACACACCTACTGAGGTCAATACTGATTCCATCTTGAATTCTGTTGTTTTCAATTTCTTGTCCAACTTTGTAATATCAGACCTGCCACGGGGCACAATCTCTCACACAAATAGACAATATAGCACACCTGGAACCATTACTATTTCATTTCTGTGAAGACTGTAGCCAGACACCAGATGGAAGCTGCCTTTCATCTATTAAAGGTTAACCAAAATATGAATACAATATACAAGGCCATAATTTTACCTGGTTAAAAAAATCGTATTTACTGACACAACCAAAGGTGATTTCTGCTTTTTACTGCATTTTTAAAACTAGACCATTCAGCATCTTGTTTTCTTTGTTGTTGACTGTCAAAAGCAACCCCAAAACACAGTTTCAGTTTTGAGTACATGTATATACCAAGTTTAAGCTGTTACTGACTTTGCATGTCATTTAGGGTGCTTTGTTCACTTTGTCTTACCAGTGTAGATGAAGACGTGATAAGAAAATCATCATTGAGAACTGTTTGCCTCACTAATTTGAATGGTATCATTTTCTTGCCTCACTAATTTGAATGGTATCATTTTCTTGCATTTATTTATTTATTTTATTTATTTATTCAAATACATTTATACTGGGTAGCCCAATCAGCCAAGGCTGTTCTTATTTGGGGCCATCAGGTTGCACAGTTGACACAGTACAATCATAATAATAGAATCACAGGAAGTAGACAAAATAAAATCATGCAAAAAAACATATGACCTTTTTTGAGAATAACTGGAAATAGAGGTAATTAAAAGCAATTAGTGCATGTTAATACCGGGAACTGAAAAAATGTTTCCGGTATCTGCTTTTAAATATCTCTAAGGTTTCGGATCATCGGATCTCAGTTGGCAGCATTTGCCAAGACTTGGTACCACTATACGCTAAAAACTGCTTGAACTGTTTGGTGGGGGTTGGGGTACATACAATTTTTTATCTGAACAACTCCTGGTACTTCGCTCAAGAGTTTCACAGCAGTAATTTAATTCATTTGCCAAATACTCTGGAGCTTGCGACTTTAGACATTTATAAGTCAAAGATGCTAAATGAAAATTTCATCGTGTTTCCAAATGTTGCCATCCCAGTTGCCTTATTAGAACTGTAGGGCTAACTGTATGATAACAGTTGCCAATTACTACAGACTTTGCAGTCTAAGTCTATCCCGGTGTTTTACCAATCGATTATGCTGTGCATGTACTTCCCATTAAAGTTCCTAAAGGAATCCTTTTCACCAGCCAGCATTACCAAAAAGATTTATAAATCAAAATTTTCACAAGCATTGGGTTTTGAGCCATTGCTTTGGCCTTAGATAAAAAAAAGTCAGTAGTGAAAAACTTTGCAGGCTACAATGTTACTGTGGCTTCACTTTTTTGTCAAGATTCGTAAATTCTACAGATATATACATTTATATATTTTTCAACTTATGCTTTTTGCATAGCAACAGGATTATTCATAGTTTCAATGCTATCAAGGTATTTATTTCCCTGACAAGTCAGCTGTAGGCTGTTTCTAGACAGTTAATGTCAACTGTGATAATATTAGCCATGAACTCTCACATACAGCAGACACACACCCGACACAGCAACACCTGCACGGTGTGAGTCAGGCAAACTACCTTTGATGTGTATACTGTGACATCTGAGAACACTGTTATATTTATTAACATGCTGGGCTGCTCACATGCCATACTGCGCTCTGTGTTGAAGGAAAACTTCATACAGATCACTCAACTGCTGGCTCTGCTGGACCTTCTATGCATGTTATTCCCACGGTTTGGCGCCAAAGCAAGTGCAACAGCCCACTAGCCTTTCAACCAAACAACTCAAATGCATGTTATTAGTGTTCAAAGCAAGACATTTTCCCTCATGCAAAGCAGTGCAATATGTGATGGACAAGTCATATATACCTATAATAAAAAGTCTAGTTTCCATTTTTATCACCAGGATCGCTCAGCGTGATTATGCTGTACTCTGCTGTAAGTAGGACACATTCTGCAGAGGCTATTAATGTAGCCTGAAGTGAACGCACAATTACAAGTAGGACTTCATTTTAATTACTTCTGTGCTGTTCCATGCTTTCAAAATGCCTGTGTACAACTACAAGCTTCCAAGCTATGTGGACTATGGGAAATCCAAAAAAAAAACTAATGAAGTACACATGGATGCAAAGGTGAAGTGGCGTGACTATGTAATTGGCTGTGTGTGATGGTCACGCCAACTGGCAGGAGGCTTGGAAATGGATTTGCTTATCCTGCTATTGCCACAAGGCTTATCAAAATGTTCACACAATTCAACTTGAATACTACCATTAATTCAATACAGTTGCTCATTTGCAGACAAGTGAAACTGTTTTCCTTATTTCTAACACTGAATTAACTTTTTCTGAATTTCTATATCTGAAAATGTGGATCTAATTAAACGGTCTTTGCAGTTACAGAAGTATTTCTGGAATGTGGCAGAAGAGCAGCATGTCAGGCAGTGCTAGCACAGCTGCTCTTAGGCTGGTCAACAAACATTCAGCGTTCAATCAAATTACAATGCAAAAACATGGTGACCAAGTTTGATTTGTAGGTGCAACCTTACCAGTTTTAAATCGAAAGATTCTCATCAGAGGAGGTTGGAACCAATATAGCAGGGAGTAATGTTACTGCCATTTGTGTAAACGTAGGGGCACACCAATACATGTGCCCATACTTCTAGTACAACTACCTAAAATAGCGTTCAAATCTAGAAGGGATTATTCTCGGTGCCCACAATCTTTTTTCCCTCAATTCTGCTTCCTCTTCTTCTTTTTTTTTTTTTTTTTTGCGAGACTTCGCAGTAGAACACTTTACATGCAATTTCCATATTGTTGTCAATGAATTGAAAAACAAGTTTGGATGTGTTGTTTGGGTAAGTTGTGGTGACAGAGAGCACTGTACTGTGCGTCACTCACGGCCTTCAAATACTTTAAAAGTTTCATTACAAGTTGAAAAATAAGAGGAAGCTGTTTTTCAATAGGAATGTGGTCCACTATAATGGGCATTTCTGATAAAAAATTTGGTGTTTTGCGATGGATCCTTGTTGAGATAATATGGTAACGTCGTCCACTTGTGCACCATTCAGACGGCCCTGAAATAAGTCCTTTAAAGTTTCATAAAAAGTATAAATACAAAGAGGACGCTGGTTTCAAATAGCAACCTGGTCCATCATAAGATACATCTCTGAAGAAGAATTTGGTGAAGCTGTGGTCAATATTTTTAGAGATATTGAGATAACATCATCAGAGTTGACCCTACCCAGACAGCCTTCATATAAATACATTAAAAGTTTCATAAAAAGTTTTAAAATAATCAGAGGAAGCTGATTTTCAATAGGAACTTCCTCCATCAAAAGGTTCTTCTGTGAATGTCTTCTATGGTGAATGTTTTGAGATATCACGGTAACTTTGACAAGACAGACGGACGACGCAGGGGACGACAATACCCTCCGGCGCTTCCGTCGAAGGTGTGGTAATAAACCTTATTTAGTAGTAGTAGTAGTAGTAGTAGTAGTAGTAGTAGTAGTAGTGTGTTGGGGGGGGGGACCTAGGCCTCCACCAGTGTGTGGGGGCAGTGCCCTAGTATGGGTACAGGGGCCAGCACCTGCAAAAAGCACCAGCCTTTTGGGGTATTAAAGGCCCCAGGAAGGTCCCTACGAGCATACATATATTGTTCTGCCGGACTTCTTTTGATGAGAAACAAAATGATGAAAATGGTAAATGTATCATATGACCAAGACCATTCAAGCTTTAAATAAAATGAACAAGAACTACAACAAATCAGCCACCCTCAAAAATAAATTTATTGGTATGCATGTTAGCTGTCATTTCACTTAAACCTGTTTCTTACACGAACTGAAACTCTGCATTAATTGACTCCACTCCAGGAACACTGATCAAGTTGATGGCAAAAAACATGTAAATATAGAGTTTTCACATTGATCATACTACAAAACATGGTAAATAATTTCACCTGTTTACTCAGTCATATAACACAAGATCAGATTTCATGATCAAATTATGGTACTTGTATCTCTAGGGGAAACTCATCATTGAAAGACAGTGATTCTTCTAACTGGGACTTCTACATGTTGCTGTTCAAGCAACCCCACAGGCACCAGTCCTGTGTATTTTATTGGAATTCCAGCTTATCTGGGTCAGAGAGGATGTTCTACATTTTCTTTTTGCATGCAGAATTCAACAAAATTGTCATACATTTTTTTATTTATTTTGCACCATTTTACTGCATGTATGATTGAGTTGTTTATGTTAAGTCGCATACCACATGGTGCCACTCATGCCCACTGGGGAGAAGACATTGGTGCATCATGGGGTGTCATTTTCATTCAAAATGCGACTGTGTTCTTCTCCATGGGAAATTATGAAATTTCTAGGGGGCAAATACTTTATGGTTGAAGTAACAAACAATTGTTTTTTGTTTCTGTTTTTTTTTTTTTTTTTTATAATTTCTAGGGTGGCAAGTTGGTCTGAACAATCAGGGCAGTCAGACCCGGTAGCAACACTTTGGAAGGTACAAGTAACTATGATACATTTCGAGATACATTAAATTATGCCACACACAAACTAATAATGGCTTGTCCAAAATGTGTCCTGCTTAGCACAAAGTAATATGAAATCAAAGTTGACACAATTCCTTACCATGATATTTTGTTTGTTTTAAAGTTGAAATCTGTGTGATCAAATTCAATGAAATGCCATTGACAGGTTTCATTTTGCACAATATAAACACTAGGGATTAATATTATACAAATACTGGATGTCACGGAGTCCAATATGAAGTTTTACAGAATGACAAAAGGTAATATTGCCGTGCCCAATATTACTTTTTGGAGTCCCGCTAAACTTCATATTGGATGATCTGTCGTCCAACATTTGATATATTCTGCAGTTTAAGTAATGATATACCTTGATCCAGCAATTATTACTCACAAACTCAGCATTTATTGCTGTCTAATTGACTCAAATAGGCCTACAACATGGATCTGAATGCATGGTGTGACATTCTGTCATCCATATAGTGCACAACGTAACTTCATGTGGGGTGCATGCTGTAACATCCCGTTTTTATGCTTATGCATAGTGCTTTACCATGTGACACACACGTGTTGTCCAATATCACGGTTTCAACTGCCCAGAATGAAGTTTTACAGGGCAGGCACATGGTATAAATAGGGACATCTGATTGGTTACCTTAGTGCTAATGCAGAATATTACATAATCACCAGTGTTAAATTATTACCAATATCATGATTATCACTCTAATTTCTCAATATGATTTAATGCATATTGAGGTACATGACATAAAAAGCTATAGTAATCATCCAGTTAATGTATATTTAATAACATGAAATCAGATCATCACACAGCATGCTGGCACTTTAAGCCACCTGCAGCTTACACATCCAGCTATATCATAGCCACAGACTGTAATATTTAATATTCTCCTGCCCACAATGACTGGAATGTGTTGATTGGCATGTTAACAATACAATTCCAATATGGTGTAAATGCAGACAGCAAATATCTAAGATTTCAATTGAAATGTGGCAGATCAGATCTGTGTCTTGAACTTTGACCTTGCTCATCAGCTGAAGCAAGACATCTCTAAAAGAATATCTATTAGTTTACAATTTGAGGGTAGCCAGAGGTTCAACAGGAAGTAATCTGTCAATCAGCAAGCCCTGCTATTGACCTCACAGTACTTTGATCCTCCATATTCAATCTGCTCCACAATTTATTCTCTACTGTTGGGAAAGCTTTCACCTGAAAAATGCAACATGGATGTATTGATCACATTTCAGGGGATTTAGTATGCATATGAACTGCTTTATATGTGGCTTCTTCTGAAGTCTTCAGCAAATACTAGCTGTAAGCAAACTCAGCAAAGATGATATGAAAGAGTCCTGGTGCTTCAGGCATGCAACCAGCACTTATCCCGCTGATGCCACTAATAAGCCATTACACCCTCTATCAATCTGGACGTGACACCAACTATTGTTTAAATTGGCTCTGGTAACCAAGAAAGACACTCCAGTCATACTAATAGGCTCCATCACCAAAGACACAGCCTTCACTTTCAGTTCTTGGTGGATGAAAAAAAACAGAAGGCTGTGTGAACAGCCCATGCTCCACTAACGTGAGCTTGTTCACAAAATCAAAGCTCTGTGACCTTACATATCAGGTCAAAGTCACCTTTCTTCAAATGTAACCATGGCTTTATAGAGGACTTTAATTCTGTATAATGTCAGTCATAGTTCAAAAACTTCTTGATACATCATGCAGAAAGCAAATTCCAGAACAATGGTCCTGTGACCTTGGGAAATAGCTCAAGGTCACCCATCCCCAAATATAACATTGCCCTTATAGAGGACTCTAGTCCTGTGTAATATGAGTGCCCTATCTCAAAAAGTGCTTGACACATCATGCATAAAGCATGATTAATTCACAATTTATGACACAAAATTTTGACATCTTTTCAAGGATGAGATGAGCATGATACTCTCCTGGAAGTACTGCACCATGCTGAAGAATTGTGTGAGAGGGAAGTGTCTTATCCTGCTTTGGTTTCATCTGCCAACATGCATGGAAGATATATTGAAACATTGATGCCAACATTCTACAGAACACACAGAGGGAGGTGGCTCGGGCATACAATTTATTAGAAAACAGGCCAATGAACCACAACATGCTCATTGAGCAGGGACAGAAGATGCAGATAAGGTCTGCATCACAGACCACCTTATGACTTTCACACAATTGCAAACGACAAGCTGTACCAAAAATTTAAGAAAAGCTCTTTATAGCAGACAACAGATCCTTGATTGATTTAAGGAATAAAGATTTAAACTTTGGTCCCACAGTGTAGATGTCAAACATTAAGGAATGCTCACAAAGTAGACCAGGACCCAACTAATGCACTTTATGGGCATTTCTGGCTTCTCCACTGTGATAAAATATTATTTGGGTTTGGAATCGGGACACAGTGGAGAGGACAGAGCCTGGTGGCTCACCTTAGCTGGCAACTTACTGATCTTAAATAATAGTGTTTACAGGGTTCTCTGTGAGCAATCTGTGCTACTGGCCTCTGTCAGAAAAGTTGATAAACAGCTCATCATGGGTCCCACTGGACATCATTCTCTGGCTGGTTGTGCATCCAAAATGCCTCGTGATAACCACATCAACCCTTCCTGTGAACCCACCAAAACTGGCTGATGGTCAATTGAAGTCTGCTGCAGGGTTTTTTTTTAAACTATAGTAACACCTCTATACAGTGGGCACCCTTGGGGCCTGAGAAAAGTGCCTACTGCTGGAGGGGTTGACCCCCATGGAACACCAGGGGTAGACAGACAATGTTGCCCACAGCTCCTTTTGATACGCCATACTCTGCAACAATTCATCTCTCTGATTTACTCCCAAGTTCTTTAAGTATTTCTGCTTGCTTACTTAGTGTCAGAAAATGTCTGGGTTTCATTGTGACATATATACTGGAGACCTTGTTGCTGTTAGCTTGAATGGCAGGAGTACAAACTGAACTGATCTGATGCTGTCCATAGATTACATGGTTCAAGACCCAGCCGTTCCGTGGTCAAAAAACATAACATATATTCGGTGCTCCTTTGATGCTGGTAGACTTACATAAACATATGTACAGTCCCCGACCGGGGATAACTCTGAATACAGTACTTGTCCTGGATTAATTACAATGAACTGGGCCATGTCAATCATGGCATTCATGCATACCAGCCTCCATAGAACTATTCTCTTCAAGAATGGGGATTTGGTGCAGTTGGTACGTGCATTTCCCATTTTCGGCTAGGTGATTGGTGGAGAAGGTTGCTGGTTCGAGACCCGGCTGTTCCATGGTCACAAAACATAATATGAAAAACATGCAGTTCTCATCTCATAGATTAAAATGATGAACATCAAAGTATTATATTGTAACCTTGAGCAAATCACTCAGGTGGCACTCAACCACACACTGATTGTTTCAGACAAGTCATCTGTTAAGTTTCTCCCCTTTGATAACTTAATCCTGGTGTTAGTCCACAAAGGTGTCAAGAGAATCAATGTTATAAAACTGCTATGCTTTGAATATACATACTGGCTAGCCTACACTGCACTGTTTGATGTGGTAAGGAAATCACACTGTGTGGGGTGAAGAACCTGGCTAAGGGGGTGAGCACTGGTGCAAAAATGACAGTTTGAGTAGAAAACAATCCACATACAAGTACTGATGGTTAACTTTATTAAAAAAAAAAAAAAGTGCCTACCACAGTGCTCAGGTAACAAATTCCACTGACATCAAAGGAGGGAATGTGTAAAAGGGGACAGAACATCCATTTTAAACTTTTCGACAAATGTCTTACAAAAATATATATATTTGTGTGTGGTGCCGATAACCCGACGTACCCCACTGAAAAGGCCCGAGTCCCACCAACCTTAAGCAATTTTTATAAACATAAAATAATAATAATAATAATAATAATAAAAAGTTTCAAGCCGCCCTTCCCTAATAAAAGTTGATCAACCCTGACTGAAAGATTTTATCAAGGAAGTGGCCTTCGTGTGTCATTATTTTGCAGTAAAGTCAACTCAAACACAGTAGTTTATTTCAACTTGTCTGCAGTGAAGGATTAACTTGGGCCGGGGATAGAGCAAAGCTGCACAGCCATAGCCCCAGTTGAAGGCTTTTATCAAGAAAGTGGCTGTCATGTGCCGTTATTTTTCAGTAAGGTCAACACAAACCTAGCATTTTATTTCAACTTGTCTGGCGGGTTAACTTGGGCCGGGGAAAGAGCAAAGCAACACAAAGTTAAAAAAAGCAGAGCCACGGTTGTTCGGTGAAAAAGGATAGGCCATAGCCCTAGTTGTTCAGTGATCGTTGTCATAATATTTCGCCAGGTTCCAGGTGTCTGTTCTCTGAGTTACCAGAACAAAAGGTCGTTAAAGTACTCTTAAAACATGACTTACTGTCTTAACTTTAATCTGCCAGCTTGGTTGTGTCTGAAGCAGTTATCATCATTAGTTACAAATCCAAATGCGACACGACACACCTTGAGCCGGCACATGGTGAGCGCCATTCTGAGCATTGCACAATGCCTCACAAAAATATGCTTGATTTGGATATCAAAGTGAATCACGGCCACAGCATATATCATATCATTATTGATGCTCTGAAATATTAGCAAAACATATACTTTTGGCTGCATATATCATAACCCCCTCCCCCAGATTGTCCAAATACTATCCTCATTTATTACAGACCATTGGGTATGGAATACACAATTTTCCAAAAGGAAGCCATTATGGGTTGGTCCCGATTCGATATTTTGAAGAGGTAGTATCCAAAATTAGTGATTAGTGTTAAGGGAAGGTTAATTTGCCGAGTGAATGTAATGTACAATATATAATATGACTTTTCCAGAGTGCGCATTACCTGAAAATGTAAATAAAACGCCATACAATTAGCAGTTGTAGGCAGTCATGGGCCCCAGAATAGGGATTTTGTATCAGGCACTGAAGTTGCCCCACAGGCTATGAATACCTAAGGTCCAAATTAGCTAGTACCGTCGGTAGCCGCTTAAAGGCCAGGGTCATTTCCCGGTGCACCTTGCGGCAGGTTAGGTCGTTTCAATATAGCAGCCATATTGCGCCATAGTTAAAGTACAGGGAAATGACATCGTAAAGTTTATCGTTATTTTCAAACGTACTACGGAAGTATTTACAAGCTACAATGACAGTCTACAATTGCAAAGATCCTGTAAGTCAGACACAAGAAAACTGGGTGAATTGGATGAATACCCTTGGATGCAAGGGGTAGTTTTCCACAGTTTTCCTCCAAAGAAACATAGAAACGACGGGAGTGGTCGAATGTGGTGAAAAGAGCAGAATACTATGAACCACAAGGCAAATTTGACAGAATTTGTTCAAGACATTCTGTTGGGGGTAAAGATCTGACACCAAAACACCCAGTGCCCATGTAATTTCCGTAAAACAACTGGACGATTGCAGAAAAACAAAGCACAACAAACCGATGGCAGAACCGTGTGAGACAACCATGGATCCAGTGACCTACCCAGCAATGGAGAAAGGCCAGTTGCCAAGTAGAAAGCGGGGTGTGATCGCTGCGTTGCAGCGGTAGCTCACAGTACTAGCTAATTTGGACCAAAGCTATTAAGTAGCACCACTAGTGAGACCTGCCAAGCCCCCCTGTTGAGTGAAAGATGGAGCTTTGGGGAGAAGTTTGCCCCAATAGTGGATACAGGTCCGAAAGTATCAGCAGGTTTTTATATAAGTGCCCACTGTAGCAGATTTTGGTATACATTTAAGGTGCCCACTGCCCATAGTAGGATGGTGCCCCCTGCAGAGAGGTTCATTAACATGTAGACAATAGGGAAAATCAAGCGGGACTAAAGAAAGTGCCCATTGTAAGGAGGGTGCCCACTGCAGAGAGGTGCCCGCTAATGGGGGTTTTACTGTACATGTATTTCAAGTTATGAACAAAAAAATGGCTAATATTGTTGATGACACCTGTCAAGATTACATTCCCCAAGTCAACAGCTTTCCTTGGCATGGGTTAGGTAGTCTCAATTCACGGGAAAGGGTTAAAGAAGTAAGGACATGATTCAAGTTTTTGGCCATTCATCAGCGACTGTTACCACTTACACCACCACTTTGGCCAGTGCACACAACTATCTTTGAAAAGCCAAGTGACATGCCAGACCTTGCAGTTTCCATGGATGGTATGTCTCGTAAAGTGAAGCTTGATCTATTAATATTGAGGATGGTAACGTTTATCTTCGTACATAGATCTGGTCTTCTGATCTCAGATACATTATTATCATATTCCATGTAAATGATATGGTAACTAAAACATTTCAGTGCCTCACTGCTCACGTGTTGTTGAAAAAGGTTTTTTTTTTTTCAAATAGTTCCAATGTCACTCAAGCATAGCAAGGGGTGCAAAATGTTCATATCCAGTGTATGCACAGTAGGTAACAAGGAAGCAATGGCATATAATGCATGTACAAATTGAACAAGATCCACAAGGAAACAAAGGGAACAAAACCTTGTGCATTTGCCCTCCTTTGAAGTGTTGTAGTGGTAGTGATTGCTAATTCCACAACAAGATAGGCACTTGACAACCAGAACACCTTGCACAGTTTTTCCTGCCAGTCTTATGAGATTAATGAGCTTGTGTACATATTCAGAAATAGACTACATCACAACCGAGACCAAGCTGCTCTCATCGACTCAACCCCAAAGCCACTGCCCACTTTACAGCTGCAGGCAAATATCACTATTATAATAAATAGTTATAGAGCCAAGCAACCTGCCCTCAGCTTTTTAACATTTTCTTGCAGCTGATGCCCCTGCACTAGGAAACAAATCTTCATTGATCTGCTGAAAATTGAATCAAAGGGACACTTCTAGACTTCAGAAATCTGTAACCAAAATTGGAAATATATTATATATGCATAATTTACAAAGATACTGTTCATTTTAAAATATTTTAGCTACTTTGCCTAAATTGCCAAATTTGAGAAACATGAGCATTTGGCTAATGGTCAGAGAAGTCCCTGGATTTAATTTTTCAACATTAGGTGCTGTTTACCCAGTGAAATAGTCTGATAAGATAATCAACATGGCCACAAACCTTAGAGGCTGGGATGATTGTTTGCATGTTGTATATACGGCAAGTATTTGGTCAAATCCTAGGGTACCCTTAATAGATCTCTTTAACCGTTTCCCCCTTGAATTAAGACTGAGTCACCAGCTTTCCTTGGCATGGGTTGGGCACTTAGTGCCCAACCCATGCCAAGGAAAGCTGTTTGAAAAAAAATGCATACTTGTATCAACTGGGGATGAAACAAACTGAACCAAAGGGCCTGCCACAGAACATCTATGTATTACTTTCACTACCTCACAGATGCCTGAAACAGACCAGTGCAAACTTACCACAGTTTGCAAAAAATACAGTATGGAAGCAGAATTTGGACACTGACAGTTTTCAAATACGAAGAGTGTTCCATTCCGGCATTGACCATACATGTATCTTATTTATGGCACACAGAGTCAATGCACATTGCATGTCAAGGTAACACAATTTTTCATAATGTATTCTTGTGGCAAATGTTGCATAAATTTGGTTATTGTATGGTTTGTGTTGTGCCATCTTGCTGTTTTTCAACATTCCAATAATCAGTGACAAACTAACTGCAATTTTACATGTAAAATGGCAGGTTAACTCATTCCACCCTGATAGAAGACCGAGTCAACAGCTTTCCTTGGCACACTCTGAGCGCAATGCGCCCAGGGCGCGCCAAGGAAAGCTGTTGACCATGGGCATATAATTTGGAATGATCTCCCATGCAAGTTTCGTCCAAAATTTTAAAAAATTAACCCTAAATTAGTAAAATACATTTAGCAGACGACATTTAGATATTAGCGGGGAAAAGCGTCATTAGGGTGGAATGAGTTAAATGATCGTAATTTTTTTCTTTATGAGATGGTGATACAGAGGATGAAGGAAAAATAAAGCAAAATGGAAATAGGTAATAGTGAACTACTATCAAATTATTCAGTTACATAATGGCAAGATTCAGTCCCAGAAAACACTCTTCACCATTCTGGAGAGTATATACTCCCAAAAATCTAAATGCACAGAATACAGAAAATTAAGCAAAGTGGTAATTGGTAATAGTGAACTAATAACAAATTATTTCCACTTATGTAATGGCAAGATTCAGTACCAGAAAAGACTCAACATTTTGTACAGTATATACTCCTAAAAATTAAAATTAAATTTATGACTTATTTACAACACTTCCCTCAGTGAAAAGATACTGTAACAACATTCTGGTTCCTCCATCCAACAAACCTGACCACTGAGAAAAAGAATTTGAACTGAAACATTGTGAGCCAGAAACACAGGGACAACAGGGCTTATACCCATTAGTTGGCACTAACAACCTCCCCCCCCCCCCCCCCCCCCCCGACAATTTTTTCCCCGTCAGTAATACATGTATTGGACAAATTAGATACCAAATAAATAAACAAATACAATCGCAGATTAATAAGAAACCATAAATGTATGTCATGCACCAGCTTCAGTGTTTTCATTTCCTAATAGATTGAAGCCCCACACGTCTCTCAGAAATGTCTTCTTCCATTTCCTTTCAATGTCAATTTTGCTCTCGGGGACTTCTGTTGTGTGTGATGCTTGAAAGCAGTAACTTGCTTCTATCATGGTATTTCCAGGCATCTTTACATAAAAAGCTTATGATTTACTCTCTAAAGGATACTACCTTCATTTTCAAGCAATGACCATGATAGGAGTTCATATTTCTGATATGCTTTTTAAAATGAAGATTTAAAACAAAAATCTTTATGAGATTTATGGTATAATTCTGCATGTGCACAGCTCTCTTTAGTCCAAATATTATTTGACAAACATGTCCCAGATTAACAATGTCCACTTGCCAAATAGCCAGCAGCTAAAAAGTTATGACTTGGATGGAAATATTTTGTAATCTTTATCAGGCAAATTGGACAATTATATTTCAAAATGTATTCAACTACTGAAACTCACTATTTGTGATCTCTGTGCCTGGATAAGTCAGAATGACAGAAAGGTCAAATTCTGCTTACAAGTAAGTTTAGCTAAGACAAACTGTTTCTGGATGCAGATCTTTGAGTGCATTAGCCAAAATTGGCTACAGCAGAGAACAGAGATCATTACATGTATCTATTAAACTGACTGTGTGTTCCTGAAGAAATGGTCAAGAGCAAAATTACAATTTAAGGAAAGATGAATTATGTTATGCCCTAGTGTACTTAACAGCTTAAGCTAAGAAAGGAAAATACTTATGCATTTGACAAACACAAAGAGTGCTGACAAGTTACATTAGCAACCCTCTGTTTGGTCATGTCTATAAACCTGAAAACATGCTTAGATGACTTAAAACAATTGTGCAAGTCTCAGACGCCCTCCTACACAGACCTTAGTTACACACTCAAAAGATACTGTGAAGCTTTAAATTGCCTTCATTACTGCAGTCACATGTAATCCATGTGAAAAATATCAATCATACCTAACACTGACAAACAAGAGGCCCATGGGCCTAATGTTCTGCTGACCACCATCACCAAAAAAACATTTTCTGAAATGTATTCAGTACACTAACTTAAAAAATTTGAGTGCTTAATGACCTTGAAAAAAATCATTGGGTCACGGTGACCAATAAGGTGTCACCAAGTAGAGTTTCATATACGTGTACAATGTACTCAGGTGCAATTCGGACCTAGAGGCTTTCTTTGTCACTGATGTCCAAACTACACCCTACCATTACAAAATCACCTCTTCCAACTTAAAAGGTCTAGTGACCTTACAAAAATATGTCAAGGACACCGATCTTACATAATATATTAGCACTGGACATGATTTATAATATATTCTATAAATTTGGCTTGTCTAGTTCAATTATTTTTCGAGTTATGGGATTTTGTATCTTTCAAGACATTCTAACTCATAATTTCCATCAAAACTATAGGTGGTGCCACTAGTATCATTACCAAGATTTTGACCTCTTCTCCAATCCCATTTTATGAAGCTCCACAAGCAAGAGTACTGTGACAGTCCTGTGCTCAGCTGCCCCCACTTGCACAGACTGTAGTGGTCCTGTGAACTATGATATGAAGGTAACCTCTGTTTCAGACCATGATCACTGTTGCCAACATGTACATATCCCCTTGCTGATCGCAAAAACACGCAGTAAAATTTCAGCACCACCTATTGCACAAATTAAGGTCTAGGGGTACCCACAAGTGTCCCTATGCAATTTGACGCAATAAGCTGGGCTGATCTCCACCGTCCCAAAACCCTCTTCTTTGCCTGTTTCTGTTCTATGGTGACACACCTGTTCCTTTTTTTTTTTTTTTAATCTCCCCCTGTCTAATCACCTCATTATATGAAGATCCTTTCAATACAAATCAAATGTATCCAGCCTCAATTGCTCACGTGCTTTGTCAGATCTAGCACAAAACTAACAGGTTTAATCTCATATTAATGAAACACACAAGTTGACCTCCCATTAGAAAGGGCAACATTTCCCCATGTAAATTATCTGCTCTCATTATTGCACCAAATCCCATGCTGGAACTTACCAAACCCAAACCCTATTAATTGTGAAAAATAAGCATGATTGTAATACCTTCCAATTATTATTGACATTGCAAAAGGACAACTTTATGTCTCAGATAATCATGCATCCACGTTTCATATGACCAACATCAACATGTCACACTGACTCGCACTTTAGCTCACTCCAATTTGATAAAATCTTCCCCTATCCTAGTGTTCAATTTTCCATGTCTTCCCCCTCCCACAATCTAATACGTTTTCTGAAGATGCCTGTTACTAAAGGTATTTACTTAAGTAAAATGTGCATGATGTGTACAAGTAAAAAAAAAAAAAATAAATACTTTCTAGATTTTTTTTTTTCACAATTGTCAGTTCGACTGATGAGTGTATGATCCTTTAAGACTTGGTACGCAGACCTAAACTAGAAGCCGATCAGTGACTGCAAAACCCGTCGGCCAGAACGGAGGGACAGACAGACGGACAGATGCGCAGATGACTATAATACCCCTCCAGTAGGTCAGGTTACTTGGTTACTTCTGTTTAACCTAATGACAAAGCCATTTTTCTTCAATGCAGTACTGTGACCTAAATATGTGACCGAGTGACCTAGTTTTCAAAAGGCACCTGAGACATCATTTGGACCAACTGTCATAAATAATTGATGAAGCTACATTCAATATTTTTCAAAAATTATGTTAATGGCGTTTTTTTCTTCAACGTAGTAGTGACCTAAATAGGTGACAATGTGACCTAAATATGTGACCTAGTGACCTACTTTTTGATAGGCACCTGAAACCTTCTGTAATAAAGATTTGGTCTCTATAAAGTGAGTATTTCTGAAGATATGGCATGGCAAGGCCATTTTTCTTCAATGCAGCACTGTGATCTAAATATGTGACCCAGTGACCTAGTTTTTATTAGGTGTCTGAGGTATCCTTAGGACCAACTGTCATGAATAATTGGTGCAGCTACAATGAGTAATTTAAATTTGAAGATATCATGATATGGCCATTTTTCTTCAATGCAGCACTGTGACTTAAATGTGTGACCCAGTGACCTAGTTTTCAATAGGCATCCTTAGGTCCAACTGTCATAAATGATTGATGAATCTACATTCTCTATTTTTTTAGATATTGTGTTAACGCCGGAGGTTTTTTTGCAATGTAGTACTGTGACCTAAAAATGAGACCTAGTGACCTACTTTCAATTGGCACCTGGAGCACCTCAATCACCCCGTGATAAAATTTGGTCTCTGTAAAGTTAGTACTTTTGGAGATATGGCGTTAACAAGGCATGGACGAACGGACGCATATGTGATGACAATACCCCTCTGGCCTTATGGGCCTAGGGGTAAAAACTACGAACATGTGCATTGACAGATTTGTTCCCCTCTCAGGAGTCATAGTGACCCAACAAATGTAATTAGTTCATCTTTGTTTTCTACTATAAAGTGCCTTTGTGCCAAGTTTGAAGAAAATCTTCATTGGCTACTGTCAGCTATTTAAAAAAAAAGCTCACTTCATAAAACAATGGACACACAGCTGCATAACCCTCCACTAAAATGAAGCTGATGCATAGAGCCAGCACAGGTAGTGTACACTGGTAACAATGGTACAGATCCTGAGCATCCAGAGTGGAGCACAGGCTTACTATCCACACTGCCAGCTGCTGCTGCTAGCCAGCCAGCACAGAAGTACCTTTTAGTCACACAGACTTAGTGCAAGCAGGGTGGGGAGAGCATTGGTGGTTAATAAGCCGCCAATCAATACTGCAATTCTGCCAACTGCAGCAAACCCTGCTCACCCCACCCCCCCCCCCATATCTAGCCCCCTCCCCTCCTGCTCATATTGCACACAGCTCTGACAATTCTTGTAATATGCCAGTGTCTGTCACTGACACCATCCATTCACATTTACACAAGCAAAATCAGTCTTTCAAGTCTTCAACTGATTTCACCACTAATGACTTTCGGGCAGTCAAAGGCACACATACACAGAATCAATCAGGATTTCCCCTGTAACACCTACTGACTCCACACCAATGCTTGTTAAAAACACATGGTGCATGAGCCCAGGCTCCAACATGTGAAAGAAACAAACAATCTTAGTCGGATGAAAGTGGGTTACAATCTTTCTCTCACAATGGACCATTGTTGGTGGGGAAAATCACAAGTGACCACAGGTCCATATATAGTCTGATTGTTCAAATATGGTAATAACTTTTCGAGTTATTGACAAAAAACAATAAATTTGGACAAGTGCCAAAATCCACAATTACTGGGTCACAGTGACCCCAAAAGTAAGTCATCAAGTACAGTTTAAAGTATTATGTAACCAAGTGCAATTTTGATCTGGAGGCTCAATTCTCTTTGGCATTGATGTCCAAGCTATACCCTGCCATTACAAAATCATTTTTTCCAACTTTACAGGCATGGTGACCTCACAAAACTAGGTCAAGGTCACTGATATTACATAATATTCTAGCATTGGACATAGTCTATTAATTCTATAAATTTGGCTAGTCTAATCCAATTAATTTTTTTAAAGATATGGAATTTTACACCTTAAAACACATTTTGGCTCATAATTTCCATCAAATTACAGGTGGTGCCACTAGTATCATTAGCAACTTAGACTTTGACCTTCTCCTCAATCCCACCAAAATTGGTGAAGATCCGCCACAAATTAAAGATGCAAGCGTGTGAACAACATTTTCACACTTTGATCCCTGTATTACATAATTATATAGGTGGCCATGTACGTGGCGCCACCAATATTGAAAGGAGCCTAGATTTTCCTACACCCTACAAGTTCTGAAAGTGATATGGGGCTTACTTGAAAAATGTGGATGGTATGGTGCTAGGGAGCAAAAGTTTACGGAACGACGGACAGACAGACATGAGCGATCGCATAAGCTCTGGGACATTTGGTCAGATACTCAGACTCACTCTCTGGCCATGTTAGATTTTGTTAATTCTGTGTTTAATTGAGTTTTCATCACAAAAAATATGCCCTTGGCCCACTTTCAAGGCAAACAGGTGTACCATATAACCAAATATCCCTCCCACACATTTGATTTTGTCCATACCTTAATGCACTACGTCAATGATGCAGGGATATCACAATTAAGTTGTAACAAAGTTTAGGTCATGTGATCTACAGTGACTTACTACTTTCCCTCCAGAAAATAGCTCACTGTCAAACACAGAATAAACTATGTTTCTCCACTTCGATTGCAAATCCATCAATATAATCTGCACTTCTCACATATTTGCTTCTGCAATCCTTTAGTCAATATTCATGATACCACCCTCCACGACAAACTAGCCTCTTGCCAATTACAAAAAATTGAAGGAACCCCCCCCACCCCACCTTACGAATTATGAACTTACAGTAATCCTGCTCATTATACATAATTACATATAGGTGTATCATCCTGAATGTATAGAATGGAGATTGCATCCATGTAATAAATATGATCGTGCATTTTGATCCATGTGCTGAAAGGGAGATCTATATGTAGTCTTCAACAGCTGTGTCATTTCTTGGCATGCTTTCCAAGTCTTAGTCTATAATTTAAAAGCCTTTGAAGCACACTTGTGCTAGTTTTGCAGTTATAATGTTAAGGGTGGCAAATGCTGGTTTATACTTATATACCTGGTTTTCACATTGGAATGATGTAAATTTCTGATTCAAGTCCCAAGTTGTTTTAACAATTAATTTTTCAACAAGACAAAATTTTTTAAATTTAATTTTTTTTCTCCCTCCCTCCCCCCCCCCCCCCATTATATTAACTAACCTAGATGTTCATGATGCTTTTATTAATACACCATACTCCAATATCTGCCTGAAGGTGATACAAGCTTCTCAGCTAACAGAGACTTTGTACACTTTGTGTATCATGCAAAATCTGGTTTTCCCTTGAAATATGTTAAAGATCTATACCACACAGCAGTAAGTAGTACTTTGTACCATAGTTATACCAAGGAGAATACAGGTGTGTGTATTTCAGTGGACACATCATACTTTTCCCAACAAGGCTAGTTTAGCACAAGATTTCAAAATTAGTAGTCAAGAATCTCTTTCCTTTTTTTTTTCTTTTACTAGAAAAGATCTAAACAGACTTGGATACCTTTAAATTTCTGCAGAAAACAAAGATGTAGGGAAATATTAACAGCCATTTGAAACTACAATCATAATAGTGATAGTTTTACTTCACATTCCTATTGATCTCTATTTTCTTTCTTCTTTTCGCCTTACACATGTGTCAAAGTCCAGGCCAAATTTATGTAATGAAGTTGGCATTGCACATCACCAGGCTAGAGAAATGTTGAGTTGTATTGTGGCTCATTAACACCATGTACATCTGCCTTTCACTTTTATCTATTTTTATTTTACATTCTGCAATCCTCAGAATTACATATTGGGATGTGTATCACACCTCAGATGTCAATTTTTTTAATTTTTTTTTCTTCACAGTTAGTATCCAATTTTTTTACATGTCTCTGGCTTCCAAGGTCAGAGCAGCTAGCTTTATTTTCATTAAAAATCCAAATCTCTGACAGTACTTAAGATCACACTATGTTACTTCTATTGTCTGTATCATTTCCCAACATTTGAGGTTTGTCTTGCCATGTCTGAAGCATATGAGGAAGGTTGCTTTCGCCCAAACTTTGGAAACTCTGCAATCAGGAAATAGTTTTAGAAGCTACAAGTATATTTATTTGAAAAAAACAAAACCCACAGCATTTTTTAACACCTTCAGCCCATCCCCATTCTACACCAGCTAACTTGTTTGCGCTTCCTACCAGCCCAGTCAGTATTTGAGGCAATTGGGCTTTAACAAATTATCATTTATGATGGAAAATTGGGTTGTCCACTGGACAAGTGATGTTCAAAAGTCATTTGTCCAACCTAGATATCCACTTGTCTGGGACAACAGAATCATAGGAATTGCAGAGGCCTTTACATATATATATATATATATATATATATATATATATATATATATATATGTGTGTGTGGTACAAAAGTTCACATGATGAATCTCTCTCTCTCTCTCTCTCTCTCTCTCTCTCTCTCTCTCTCTCTCTCTCTCTCTCTCTCTCTCTCTTCTCTCTCTCTCTCTCTCTCTCTCTCTCTCTCTCTCTCTCTCTCTCTCTCTCTCTCTCTCTCTCTCTCTCTCTCTCTCTCTCTCTCTCTCTCTCTCTCTCTCTCTCTCTCTCCCTCCCCCCCCATAACTACCATTGCTGGTGACACCCACCTACTTATACCCCAAACAGTTGCCATGCCAGTTAGTTGGCCAAGCAGAGGACCTTCCACTCCGCAGATCAGACCCAGACCCAGACCCAGACCCACACCAAGGCACTCCATTTGGTCACCTTCTTCCCTGGCCACTTCAGCCCCAAAGCGTGGCAAGTCTCAGATTCGCACCCCTGCTGGGGCACGATGCCCTGGAAAGAGCGAGCGGTGAACAGAGAAGAAGTGCTTCAGCAAAGCCAAAAAACAGGAAAGCATCAGGGCTCCTGACTCTGGCATGCTGAACCAACCCGTCTCAGGATTCCTCTCCACCAAATCTTCAGACTTTATGCAGTGCCCAGTCATCGGCTGCCTCACTGCATGCAGTGGAGTCCATTACAGATAATCCATTAATCCTAAACATCCTGAAACAGCTCTGTGTCCCATGAGAGCCCTTCCCTGATACCTTTCACGCATGGATGGTTCCAGGGGACAGAGGTCCCCCTCTTTCTACCCTCAGTGACCCTCGAAAGGAGCAAATTTGCAGCAACACGATTTCTTTGTGGATTAAGCAGACGATCCTTAAGGCCTATGAGACCACTGGAGAGGCCTGGTGCCTTGCAGCTTGTCTCAGTCAGAGCTCATGAGGGCTTCAGTGTGGTCCCATGATATTTTGTAAGGAGGGTTTCTAGCTTTGACTGGATTCTGCTGTTGGCGGCCAGAAGTCCACATACCTTTGAGGTTTTCACTTCAGACGTCGCCTCCTCACATGGACCAATGGTTCCCCACAGGCTGCCGGTCCCGGTGGTCATATGTGGTCAATATGCCCATAACATATACCCTCTGCCCTTTGCATCTGTATATTGGCAAATGGTGGTCGAGAGGTAACGTTAAGTAACTAACACCTGAAATTTTTAATAATTTCAGTATTAGTAAGTACACTTACCTCTTAACCACCAGAGAAGTCCACCCGACCACCCTGCTTCCTCTTTCAGTTGATGTCAACTGACCACCATTAAAAGAGGAAGGCCGATACGGGGAGCATGTGCACTGGGAGTCACCACAGATTCACAGGAAATGAGAGATGGCACCACGGGACCGTCAGGTTTTTGGAATCAAGTCAGTGAACTCAAACTCGATTTCTTGGGTGTTGGACTCAGGCACAGAGGTCTTGGCAAATGGTGGTCCAGAGGTAAGTGTACTTACTAATGCCAAAATTACTAAATTTTCATACATTTCTCAGTTCACATTCTTCACATACTGATTTTCACACTGCAACAAGGGAATCAGAATTTTTCAACCTGGGATCTCAGCCCAAAACTTAGCTTTGAAAAGCAGACACTGTCATTCGAAGACTCCTTTGTAAGAAAGTTGGCAGCTTGCTGAAGCATAACAAAGTAAGTCTGTTATTGCTTCAGCAAGCTACCTGCTACATGAAACCACAACTACACTGCAAGTACTTTGCACAAGCAGATTAACATGGTCTGAACATGATGCCTTGCTGACATTCCACATGAGATTGCCCATGGATAAGCTATAAGTGAGTAGTATTGGCCCAACAGAAGGTGACTGTCACATTTTTAATCTGATCACATCACTTCAGACCATGTTTTCATCATGATTGGTCTGGATATTATACCAGGTTATCTGACATCTGGGCCCCTCTGTTTCCAAGTAAGCTGATCATATATACTGGACCATCCCAAATCGGATGTGGCATCTTGTCATGTAGCACATTTACATCAGACAATTTCAGATTAAGTAGTCTGTTTTGAATTGCTGGAGACAAGGTGGGCAGCACTGATGTTACTCCTGGCCAAATGCCAAGGCAGTGGTGACACAACAGTCTCTCTGGGAAGCCAGGTCTGCGGTAATAAATGGTGAAACCTCCAGAGTCTGGCCATAGTACAGAACTTTGGAAGGTGGCCATTGAAACGTGCAGTACCAAAAAAGACAAAAAAAGGTCTACTGGGCCAATGTAAATCAGCTTATAGAAGGGGGCTCCTGATAGCAGGCCCAACTCTGAGGTTCATTAGTGACAAAAGTTGCAGTTCAAATGAAGAAATAATAACAATGTCCAGATCTATGGAGATTTGAGCCATTACTTACCATGAATTGAAGCTCCAATGGTAGTCAAACAAGATGATAATAATGATATACTATGTGCTGACGGTATTCTTGCTGCAACTTTTAGGACATCTGTATCAATACTTGTATATTGTGTAGTAACGGCACCAAGACAGCCATCATCTCTAAGAATTACTTTACATAAATTGTTTTATACACAACAAAAGTTACGAAAGCATTCAGCACCATCAAACATGCACAAACCATAATTTCAGACATAAGCTTTACAAAAACCGGTATTATAAGCACTAGTTTTGTGAACGTAAACCATAATCTCCTGTCCATAACAGTTCTCTGCAGCTGAACATGGAGTCAGGAATCTTAGTTAATGGCCATACTCTGAGATTCTTTATTCATTTTCTGCCATATGTATTCCGTTTTTTCTTCCTGTCATGACAACCTTTTTTGTATTTGTCATACTTAAACCAGGTGTTACCTTACATTATCTAGACTTTTTTGCTTCAGGTACCTCCAGCGACTGCAGATCACAGTCCTTAGTTGCAGTTATCCTGACAATAGATTACCAATACAGTTTATGTGTACCTGTGTCAATTAGGGCTGTATATGTACTGAATTCATAATCTACAATTACATGTATACTGTCTCATTTCTTGATATTGTCATTTGATCATGTCAAATAAACTTGATCTGAGTCTGGAGTCTTGTTCTAGCTGATTCTCTTCAGTAATTATAATCTAAGGTGCCAAGTTGGCAACATGAATCCTAAGTGCTCCAGTCCGTTTGGCAACCAGCCAGATGATTTGAACTGAACTTGGATTAAACAACTTTGTATATTTTCATGATTTTTACTAAAAAAAAATGGAAACAGCATCATTTGAAAACTAATCATTAAATCATTGTATTCTAAGGTACCCAGGGCAGACCAAAGAAATATATGTCACAGAGTATCAAAGTAGTGAGATGTGCTGAGTAACACAGGGACAGACTCAACATTTGTGACATTTATACTCGTTCTATGGCTTGGTACATGTAGGGCCAGTACTTTTCCGCGATCGCGGAAAACGGACGGAATTCACGGAATCTATGATCTCAAACGGAATTTATGATTTGGAACGGAAATCGGCAAATGCCACGGAAATTAAGCGGAATTTGTGAATTTTGCCTCTCAAATAATTCAAAATCACCACATATGTCATCGCATAAAGCAAAACACACAGACTTGGATCCAAATTTGACGAGTCGGCGGCGTTATCGATACCACGTGGAGCAAATTTAACGACAGGCCGGACACCTGCGCGCTATAGACCCCATTGCTACCATATCCATTCATTTGCATGGCATATAGATATAACGCGCAACAGAGGTACAATGATAATAGCGCCGTCTGTAGGTGGAGGCTGTCAACGTACATAGTAAACAATATGGAGTCACTTTGCCGTTCGTCGATGGATCAACATTTTCCAGAGGCGATAAGATCAACTGTTTTTCCTTTTTTATTGACCAGTGCTAAAATCGTGCCCTAGAATTAATGAAATGGAAATGAAACGGAATTTGTAGTTTCCCAAAACGGAAAAACACTCATTTTGAAACGGAAAAATACAGGCCCTATACATGGCAGTTACAATTTATACCAAAAGATGCATTTTATATTGAATATTTTTGGTACTGATTTACCATTGACTGATTTGCATATGTTCCTTTTCTAAACAGCTAATGGCAAGGCAGCATGGCATCAACATATTTTACAAATTAACGGTCTTCGGAGCTCAAAGAGGTACCTGAAAAGTATACGGACACCTTGTACCCTCGCTAATCAAGTATGCCCCCAAAAGAGCAACCACAAACACTACACAACATAGTCAACTGATCAAGCTGGGTTGTTTTTTTTTTATACTGCATAACCATGGGATGAAAGCGTTAAGCTATGCTTATGAGGATGCAATACTGCACATTGATATGGCATAACGGGAGCCAAACTGTAGGCATGTAATTTAGTATTTAGTAGCATCTAGGTCTGCAATCACCCTGGCAAATCATTCTACGAATCAGCATAGCAAATAAGATCATTTTGTCCTGTATGATATTGTAGGAGAAAAGCAACTGATTGCAATGGAATTACAACATGGAGGTCAACAACCACAGCCTCAATAAGAGCTTCAGTATACATCCAAGTAATATTCAGGCTGACACAGAGTAGTCACAACATCCCCTACATGACAGTACCAGCTATACTAACAGTGAATCTGCTGCAGCTAACTTGTAGCTGCTCCACATGTGTGATTTTGAACTTGGCATTGACATTGACTTTGATCAGCTGACTTCACAATGGGAGCTTCATAGTGATTTTCTTTTGTTTAACAGGGGTTGAAATTTTATAGGGACCCTGCAAAGTGCAGTGATCCATACAATACAAGCCACATTTATTGACCCATCCTCTCAGATTTTTTCACCTGTCATGCAAGGTTAATAAAAATATGCATAAATTCAATGAATTCCAAGAGAACCATTTATTAGCAACTTTCTTTTTTGGATACAACAGAATTGCATTATTGTAGTTCTAGAAATTTTAGCGCTCTATAGCACACTTACTTGATGCACCAAATAAAAGTGTGCTAAAATATCCATGCAAATATAATGCATACACAGTAAAATCAGAATATTTTGTCATTTAAGAGTTGTATGGAAAACTTTGCACTTTGCAAGGCTGCCATACAATAGCAACATATATTTTTGCATCTTGAACAGATGCTGGTCGAGGGCAGACTGGCAGCAGGGTAAAATTACAACAGGAAGAGGGCAGACTGGCAGCAGGGTAAAATTACAACAGGAAGCGTGTCGCCCAAGGCGGGAATGGGAAAAAATTCCTGTTCAAGGTGACCAGAGTTCAAATTCGTTTATTTACAATTGTGAGGTGTGCCACACTGCAGAATTACAGGCACTTCTTAGAGGAGTCACTTTACACAGTAGTTACCCTCTGAAAACCCTTTAATTTATTTGGGCTAATACAGCCTAGATGTCAAAATTTTACAGAAGAACGTGTGCAATATGGACCATTATAGTACTTCCACATGTATATAGGTTAGCTTATGGAGAGTAAAGAGTTTGGATTGCAGAATAGGGTAATGACTACTAGGAAGTGGTTCTGGACAAAAAGACACAAATACAACAGTGCATTTTCATTTAGCACAACCATCAATATACACTAAATTAAAATGTGCCATAATTTCTTTTTATATGGTGAAAGCTGCATATGCATTACATTAAGGGTGTGCTAAAATTTCTAGAACCACAGTGCTCCTTCAGTATGTAACAAAGGGCCTCAGTCTCTCAGATCATCCCTTCCAGCAAACACATTTGGACAAACCCCATCTTGTTTCCCGTGCTTCAGGACTTGAATCTCCTGTGCTCGACTGACCTTATATACAGACTGATAATTGCTAACATAAATGACAGTTCTCTTTAGGCTTTATGAGTGTGTTAAAAGTGAAATGACCATGACCTTGATTCTAGTTTCATGAATGTCTGACAAGTGAAATGATATTAACCTTGACCTTGACTATTCTGGCTTTCACTGGGCAATCAAATGCAAATCGGAGATGTATGCCCTTCGCTCTGCAGGATGTGAATTACATAGGTAGACAGATTACAATTCACTGAAGTTGCCATGTAACCTTGGCAATAAATTCAAGGTCACTTGTATGCAACCATAGTGTAGTTTCACAGTTATAATATAAAGATTAAATTTACAAAAGCTACCGAGCAATGATAAAGACAATTAGGTCAAGGCCACCTAAATGCAAGCCCAACCTTGCCCTCAATGAGGAATATGAACATGTACAGTATCAAAGTTATAGCTTAAGTGATCGACAAGAGCTGTCTGCACTTTTAGTCTTCTTCAAATTACACAAATTTGCTCCATTAGTTAATTTAAGTTGCCTCATCAGGTACCATGGAGTCAAATTTGAGCAAAATCTGGCTCAACAGTTTTGATTTTATGTTGCAGATACTGCCCCAAAATAGATACATCAGGCATAACAAAGGTCATGCATGCAGCATACTAGATGATACCTGTAAACACAACAATTTGGTGTATCTTCTCACATGCTTGACCTCCAACAAGCATTTTGTGAGGCAAACATTAAGCTACTTAAGTTAATGTATGGACTCCAAGACCACTTACTCATAAATAAGAGTGAAATACAAGAACCCCTTTACACTCATTTCCCCAAGCAAAATCACAAAGGTCTCAACATAAGATTCAAATCCTTCAACATATTCCCAAACCATCTAAGTTGAAAAACAGATTCAAGAGAGAGCAGACACTGGTCTATACCTTGTAAAAATTACAATGCAATATACATGATATATAGGCTACACATTCCACACTCTTTAAGCTATTCCGTTTTTATCATTCACCTAAGAAATTGCCACTAATGAACGGATTCCTCCCGTGATATTAATCTCACCATTTCATATGCAGGGCCAGCATTTCACAAAATTTTGTGAGAATCTATTTGGATTTTTGTCAATTAGTTTTCTTTTTCAAGAAAGACAAGTTTAAAAGAATCTTAACAAGAATGGATTCTCGGATTCTCGCTGAAATTCTGGCCCTGCATATGGAAAAAAATCTAATCAGCAAATGTTGTTTCCCACACCACTGGAGGTAGAGAGGGGCAGGCAATATATCAACAGCTTTCCTCAGCATGCTTTGGGTGCAGTCCAAAGAAAGCTGTTGACCAAGATCATTATATTCTCTGGAACCACGGGCATGCCAGTACTTAAATGAAAGATCTTTTCTCAAGGAACATCAATCTAGCATCCTTATTATAATTGAGAGCATTTTGCTTCAAGCAGAAGCAGTTCGCATTGAAAGAGTTAAAATGTATGTGTAAACTGCACATTCTCTGACACACCATCATGTGCCAGGTGGACTGATCTCACAGTTAGCAGACCCAGTGATCTACCTGCAATACCAGGCTGACCACACCACCAACACTGTTTACACAACAGCCAGAATGTGAAATGCAGAAACAATTTCAGTTACCTGCAACCAGCAAACCTTGCAAGATGAACCTATTATTTCACATGTCCTAACTGTGCTATTTTGGACAATAACCTGGTAACAAACATCTTTAGGCTGGTATGCACCAACTCCACTTAAATATATTATGTGACACTTACCTCCATGGTAAGTGATACTTACTCAGTAAGTGTACTGCACCAAGCACACTTAATTTTAGGAGACACTTAAAAATAAGGTAAGTGTAAGTCTGGTCAAGGGTAGACTTAAGCAGCACTTACATTTCTAAGATAGCCTGTAATTTTCAAGTGACCTCTCATTTGATGAGTTAGCAATATGGAGGACACTGTGGACTACCTTGACCGTCTGTGGCAACTTCAAAATTTTTATGAATTGTACAGGTAAAACCGTTTATTGAGAGAAAGGACAAATCCATTTGAATACTTCAGAGATGGAGAATTCCGTAAACGGTATAGGATGACCAAATAATCAGCATATGAACTTCTTCAGTAAGTGGCTGCTGATCTAGAGTATGGGCATGATCAGAATGAAGCCATACCTCCACCATTGCAACTAACCATAGCACTGAGGTTTTATGCCACAGGAACATACCAAAATGGGGTAGGAGACCTTGGTGGAGTCCATCAGTCTACCACTGGAAGAATTGTTCACAGGGTCTCTCGCATATTGGTAGGTCTGCGACCTAACTATATTCAGTTTCCGTCAATGGAAGAGAGGAACTATGTAAATGAAAAATTCGACGAAAAAGGAAGATTCCCTGGGGGTAATCGGTGCAACTGATATTAGCTGAATCAAATTTTTCATGTACATAGTTCCTATCTTCCATTGACGGGAACTAAACATAGTTAGGTCGCAGACCTGCCAATATGCGGGTGACCATGTGAACAATTCTTTCAACGGTAGACTGATGGACTCCACCAAGGTCTCCTACCCCATTTTGGTATGTTCCTGTGGCATAAAACCTCAGTGCTATGGTTAGTTGCAATGGTGGAGGTATGGCTTCATTCCGATCATGCCCATACTCTAGATCAGCAGTCACTTGCTGAAGAAGTTCATATGCTGATTATTTGGTCATCCTATACCGTTTACGGAATTCTCCAGCTCTGAGGTATTCAAATGGATTTGTCCTTTCTCTCAATAAACGGTATTCCCTGGACGATTTTATAAAAATTTTGAAGTTGCCACAGACGGTCAAGGTAGTCCACAGTGTCCTCCATATTGCTAACTCATCAAATGGAAGGTCACTTGAAAATTACAGGCTATCTTAGAAATGTAAGTGCTGCTTAAGTCTACCCTTGACCAGACTTACACTTACCTTATTTTTAAGTGTCTCCTAAAATTAAGTGTGCTTGGTACAGTACACTTACTGAGTAAGTATCACTTACCATGGAGGTAAGTGTCACTTAATATTCAAGTGGAGTTGGTGCATACCAGCCTAAATCTCAAATTAAAGTGAGGTTGGTGCATACCAGCCTAAGTGCACAGCTGCTTGCACCCAAAGCAAAATCACTCATGTACATCATGGACTGTTTGTTCATTTACAGTTCAGATAGCACTCACTCTCTTTTGGACAAAAATTGGGGGGGGGGGCAGATTTAAAGGTCACAAGAATTTGTTTACTCTTTCATTTTCCGTTATGAGAGTTTGTTTTTGTGTCATTTTGGAGTTTCTACCTTTCCAATGCCAAAAGTCATTGCCACATTAGTATACTATTGCATTCATTTTCAAGAGCAGATACAACAGAAAAATGTTGATCTGACAAAGTGATTTGTCTTGAGAACTCCTGTTACAGAACTTTACCACTTGGGGTGGGCACATTATCAAGTTATGTACGTATAGGGAATTGTGCTGATGAAAGGATTGAGTACATCTGCATACTCTGCGCTCAGTGACCATTATGACAACCATGTCTGGGCTGCACACAGATGAGACAGAGACACTGTCTACCTCAATAGCAGAACTTTCAATATCACAATCACACAATAACTAGTATAATGAGCTTACATTATGCAGTACAATTTGAAACCCTTATTTCTTACATAAAGTGGTTATGGCTGGACTGCACATATCAGTCAGCTATTTGATTATGTCATATGTTATTGCATCCAGTGAGTACTACTCAGCAATACATTTAATATGGTAAGGCAAATATTAGTTAATATAATTGTGTAACTTACTTCTGCATGACAATGTATACCCTGCATCTAGGAACACTGTGTAAGGCATCATGCCTACCACAACAAAGAAACAACAAGAGGCTCATGGATCTAATGCTTTGCTGACATACAATCTGATGACCGCCACCAAAAAATGATTACCGGAAATGTATTCCCTCCATGACCCTGAGAAATTAATCAAGGTCATCCAAACAATGCAACATCAAACCTCCATGTGATACACATTTGTGGTACATTTATCAACATATTGAATTTAGTTTCCTTTTCCCAAGTGCTTAATGACATTGGAAAACAGGTCAAGGTTGCACAACTACACATAATTACAAAATTTGACCACTGGCCAAATGCACATTTGGTGTACGTTTTATAGGTCCATCTCAATTTATTATGTCATGGACGTCACCAAGGTTCAACCTTATATGGTTTTTGGTTCAAGAGGGAATGCACACAGTGAAGTACTTTATTATGGAAATGCTCCCCTCAATAGAGTTAATGAATACTGCTACCTCGGAATGAACTTCACATGCAAAAAAGTCCATGTGATAAAGCATCAACAGAATGCTTCAAACTTAAGCAGATCATTGCACTAAGTAACATGTCACCCAAAGATGCACTGTTCCTCTTTCACACCCTGGTCTCTCCTATTTGTGCTTACGCATCTGAGTTATGGACAACTGTTTCGGTTGATAGTACATGTACTTCTTATAACCACATGTTCAAAGATTTTGAGTCCCGTTTTGTAGCTGAGAAACTTTTAATCAATTATTGCAAATTTGTTCTGAGTGTCAACAAAAGATCTGTTGATATGGCTGTTAGAGGGGAATTGGGGATGTACCCTCTCTTGTTACATGATACAAAAAAAGGTGCTGAAATACAACTGTAAAATCCAGTCACAGAGGATGATAACATTTTGTACTTTGCCTATCAGGTGAATAAAAGCTCTGAATCTGCCAGTGTCAAAACATGGATGATTTTTTTTCAGAAGATTTAAAGCTCTGACTGGTGCTGAAACTTGTGATGTCATGCTTACCAAAAGGATCATTGTTAAAAAGTACAATTACCACTTTAGGACCTGCCTGCATGATTCACGTATTTGAAAACTATCACTGTACTGTAAGTTGAAAAATGGCCACGGGTGTGAAAATGTTTGCAATATTGTGAGGAATTTTATGCATAGGAAAGCCCTGACAAAAATACCTCCGAGTGCTCACAGTCTTAGGGTTGAAACAGGCAGATACCTGAGACCAGAGACTTTGTAACATTTGTCAGTCAGCCAGGTAGAGTATAAGAACATTTTCTTTTAAGATGCAAAAGTTTTGAAACCCAGAGATCTAAAATGCTGGATATTATCAATAGTGAATGTTTAAATTTTGTTAATTTAAGTGATCCTGACAAAGTAGTATATTTACTGACTGCAGAAGGCAATTGTATCAAGGCTGTGTCTGAGTTCTGCTATGATTGCCTTGAAGCCAGAAAGACTGTGTTCAACTTCTTAATTTAATTTGTCTCCTGAATAGTTATGTAGAACTCTTGCATTAGTCACTTTTGATAGACTTCACACCCTTTTTTTGGCCTGCGTAGTTAGTTTATTATTATTATTATTATTATTATTATTATTATTATTATTATTATTATTATCATCATCATCATTACTATTATCATTATTATTATCACCAGTGGTGGCATCGACTTTTGGTCTGTATCAATATTCCTGTAATGGTATGTTGATCCATGTGCACAAGTTCAGAAATAATGACCAACCATATTATGCAATACTGAACTTCTATGACACATACTTGTGGTACACTTGGTATTGCTAGCCTTCTTATTTGTCAACACTTCAAATATAGTATCTTTTAGTAGATTCTTAATGACAATAAAAAAACAGGTAAAGGGTTACCCAAGATTTTACCTTAATTTTTCATCAAAATAATATTTAGTGTAAGGGGTAGTATAATTATTGCATCGTCATGTATTTCCCAAATTTGCTGAAGCCAACCTGGGGAACATCTTGTGCTTTAAAAGCAATATATTTACTTCAACAGTTTTGACAATATTATAATATATGCACTCTACTACTGCTACTTGTACAGTGGTAGTATTTACTGATACATGATCCCAAAGTTTGATATCCTGTACAGTGTATAACTTTGTCAAAAATACACACATCCTGATCCAGGTCACTTTCAAAAATGAAGTCTCCAGAGCTGAACTGCAGGAGTTCTTGATATTGTAACATCTGCTACAATAATATATTTTTACCTGAGTTTTACATTATACTACTTTGTTTTCAATAGATTGGTTTGAAATGAACATTGACGATTATGATCTTGAATGATTTTTTTTGGGGGGGGGGGTTGTCAAGAAAATGTCCTGTCATAAACCCCATGGGTATCAGCAAACAGTTTCCCTTATTCTTACAATGCAACACCATAGAGCCTGCACATTGTAACAAAATTATATTTTATTACACATCCATTTCCTGCTTGAGAGTCACTGGAGACAGTAAATACACACTTACTTATGAACGTGGATATCATATAGCTTAAAATATACTGTTGTCTCAGCAAGATCTAAAAGTCAGCATTTTAATGGTTTCAACAGGCTAATTATGTCTAGGTGCTAACCCACACATTTCATTTTTCCAGGAATTCTTTCTCTCCATGTCTCTCCCCTGCCCCCTTTTTATGCTGAAATTTTTTCTGGAGCTTTTCTCCCACACTATTGTATGTATATATGTATCACCAAACTTTGGCAAGATGACTGACCCAATAAAAAAAAATTAAGCATATTGTCATGATATTCAAAATTATTCAAAATTTTAAAAGCTGTATATCTTCAAGAATGTTGCAGATAAACACAAAATTCTACCTTGCACATGCAGGTTTGTGACAATTGCCAATCAAACTGAATATGGAAAAAGCTGCAGCGCTTAAATTATGCTAATTAGAGGCACTTGAGAAATTTAAAGCTGGAAAAGCTTCAAAATTATTATAGCGGTGCCATTCGAATTCCAATATATCTAGGTTTGTGCCAAAGGGAAATCCAATGAGCTGACATCAAAGTTGTAGCATCTTGATTTATCCTACTTACGGGTACTTGAAAAGCTAAAACTTGAATATCTTTGAAAATACAATAGATAGAGGTGTCATTCCAATTTCCACTTGTAGGCTTACCCCAGTGGTGAATCCAGTGAACATCAGAACACAGTTGTAGTACTTTTAATTCATGCTAATAAGGGGCACCTGAATAACTGAATCTCGAATATCTTGAAATTGATTATGACAGATCCCATTTTAATTTCAATTTATAGGTGACGAATCAAATAAACCAAAAAACAAAGTTGCTCTTTAATTTATGAAAACTGGGCAAACAAACACATTTAAATCTTGAATATCTTCAAGACTATTATAGCCTGGGATAGAGATGCTGTTTCAACTTCCAATTTACAGGTTTGTAATTTTATTGTATGCAATGAACCATAAACCAAAACGAAGCATTTTAAGTTATACAACCAAATTTTAAAAGTACCCAGATTTGCCATGAGACAAATCCTCTTTTCAAGTTGCACTTGTTCTTCAAAGATTATACAAACATTTAAAGAACATTGTGCAAACTGTACATGTCATAACTCTATTGCCATCTGTTCTTCCAATGAAATTCTGCAGAGAATATATTCTGCACTAATACTATCAATGTCATATCCAAATGAAAAATGGACACACTAAATTGAACTGACATATATAACTAGTAAAAACACTGTTAATGAGCAACCTGACTAGTATTTTACTACAAGGGCACCCAGTCTAGCCTAAAGGAGCTTCATTAATGACAGGCTTAACAGTAGCACAATTTACACCCTTTTTTTTTAGCAGTCAGACCCATTGATCTGCAAGAGATAATAAAAAGAAAGCAAAGATTGGTGAGGGAGCAACATGACTCAGCTGGATTTAGTTTGGGAGGGGTCAGGCCTGGCTCTACAGGTGAGAAGATTTACCAATTTAAGCATTCAAATGGCCTGTTTCTAGTGGACTCAAACTGAATAAATCCTACACATATATGCCAGTTACCTTAGGTAATATGAAGGATAATAACTAACCATTAACATATGTAGAACAATAGCAGCCTGCTTGTATCATCATATGCCAAGTATTTGGCGTGAACTATGACAGAAGTTTCAAACTTTTATCTTTATATATTCAGTGTACCGTGAAATAATCAATATGATTCGAAGCCTTGATTCACCATATATTCAGAAGATTAAAGCTTGATAAAGGGCCTCTGGTCCTTACAAATTGACACCTAATTGTAAGACGAGAGTTTCATTGATATTCAATTGAATTTTCTAAATCTACGAAATTTGGAACCAACTTGAATACATGTACATACTTGTGTCTATACTCATTTGAATCAGATGATTTTCCAAAACATATGAAGGGGTTTTTTTGTTTGTTTGTTTTGTTTTTCATTCAGAGATAAAAGCACTTGGAAATAAGGCACTACTGAATATTGTTATATATATTTGTTACTATTGATATATGATATGTTGAGTGACCTTGTCTTCAAAAACTTGTGTTTGTTTTTATGTATTTTATAGTGTTCTTTTTTCCTCCTCTAGTTAGGAATCTGAGCTGTAGTGTAACTATTTCACATGGCCCGATCAAATGCAAATTAGGAAATTGGGTCACCCTGACAATGTTTTGGCACAATCACCATGTATCTATTGTGTGCTTGATAATCCTATCGATTTCCTGTTTGAACCTGTATTCTTGACATCCTGATGCCTGTTGAATGCAGATTCATGTAGTTTTTTGGGGCGAATTCATACTGGAAATATAACTCCACATTGATTGTTAAACTGCATCATGTAGCTCAGTATGAGTGCCTAAAAAATCACACAATAATGCCACAGGAGAAATTGGTTTTACACTGCAAGTGCACGTAGTTTTATTGTGTGATATTGTGATCACACTCATATCCTTATGGGTACATATACACAAAGACTGTTAGTTGGAAATGCTAAAAAATTTAAATTTAAGAAATTGAATTTTATCAACAACCTTTCCTGGGTAAAAATTTGACTAAGGAATGTTGAATTTTCAACATCACTTTGTACTAAATTACAATTTCTGTGTGTGTACATGTAGCCATGAAAATGAATACACATGTACTGGAATAAAGTAAATAATGCCAACCGACGTTTTAAAGCTTTATATTGTTGATGGCAGCTCAAATGCAAAACTTTTCTTCACTTTGCTATACAGTAACTCTAAAAGTCCTCACTAAATTCCTGATATGAATTGACTCAAATCCAAGTATAATTAAATATCATGTTATGTTTGATTTTGTCATGTCATGTAAGATGAAAACTGGACTGTTTCATCATAATGACCATACATATACTATTAGAGCAGAGACATATACCAGTTGTACTATTAGAGCCAAGTTCAGCAAGCTGCCATGACAACATTTGGTTTAACATTCCTCAAGTCATTTCTTTGGATAAAAAAGAAAATGTCTAATTTAGTGGACTGTCCAATAGCCTGAGCAGTGTCTAGGTGTTTTTAACTTCAAACATGACAGATGACATCAATGCCACCTTCACAGCTAATGATGATGTTACTTTGATATGGAGTGCAGAATGCAAAAGTATTCCTTTTATTCAATAAGATCAGAATTTATACTAGTTCTTCTAAAGCTCTTTTTAAATTCCTGGTTACACTTGCATTATTTTGTGCTAAATTCTTCACTCTGTGAACATCAGTTTGACTTTGCCCTTTTCTTTCAAATCAAAAACTTATCAAACAAAAGGCGAGAGAGAGAGAGAGAGAGAGAGAGAGAGAGAGAGAGAGAGAGAGAGAGAGAGAGAGAGAGAGAGAGAGAGAGAGAGAGAGAGAGAGAGAGAGAGAGAGAGAGAGAGAGAGAGAGAGAGAGAGAGAGAGAGAGAGAGAGAGAGAGAGAGAGAGAGAGCCTAGTTAGTTTTTTTGTACCTAATAAAAATAGGTGTTATCAGGTCCATCCAATGATTGCCACCAGTAGCTTTTCACTTACTAAAAATGGAGTCTGCAGTCCTTTTAACCAGTTATTGAGGATAACTCAATTCCGTCAAGACAATACAGATCCTGATAGTTGTTAAGTACTATACTAATCTGAACTGGCTTAGGTAGCTGTCTAACAACACCTCTCAGGCCTCGTCTGACAACTGCCTCCACTCAACTAACACCAACTACATGAACCAACTACTTCTACTTCTAATGGGCTGTGCCCCTTTAATATACAGGCACCCCCGTCAACTGATATGTAAAAGCTTCAGGTCTTGGACCACTAACCAAGCCTAATACATTTACATGTTGAAATAGTGACATTTGCTGGCTAATTTTTCCCATATGAAACGTAAAATTACAACTTCCTTTGCATATTACTTCAAGTTTATATTAATAGCAGCAAGTTAAAACCAAGCAAATAAGGGTCATGTGATTGGATTTTTTTACAGGTGCATTTGTGTACCTTACCTCCATGATTGACTGTTCCACGTCGAAATATGTCTCCAAAAACACACAAAGTTATCAAATGATTTAAAATATTTCTAGAGTAGCAGTACCTTTCTAAAACTCACAGTTCAGAAGTACTTTCCCATCCAAAATTATGATGGGCCTTAATTCGGGAGGCTCTGCTCCTGTGATATTAACATCCAATAGACACAGCAACAGTATTCAGTACTCCGTCAAAAGTTGTGGATCACTTGACCCGACCTTGAGGGGTTTAGTGGTCCAAAACCTATATATAGTGATCTGCATGTACAAGCTTTATTTTTTGTCATCAGAAAGTACAATGTGGTGCTTGGAAAAACTTGGAAATGATTGGATGTTAAAGTTGTTTTTATCGTATGAAACAAGAGCTCTTGCATTTGTGTGTATCAGCTTCCCAATTCCAACAGACAGTGCAGCTTGGCACTCTGTGTTGACATCAACATGTCATATGAAATACTACAAAAATATGTAATTAATACAAAGTGGAAGGCACTGGTAGTAATTCGCTGGTTTTGGCAAATATTTTTGTCATAAAAAGACACACAGCTTAAAGGTGTACATGCAATGACCCCCGGCAGAGAGTGGTCCACCCTGCCATATATACCCAATTGTATTTGGCTCAGATGTGGCCAACAAATATGATAATTCCTCTTGACACCACTTACGTGCTTAGCAAATGTGAACAAAATAGTGAAATATGTCATTCGGTTTAGGTGCATGCACAGAAAAACATGCATATATATGCAGACTCAAAAGCCTGTATATTGGGGTAAAGGTCTTGGACCAGTAACCTGAGCCTAATGCATTTACATGTTAAAATAACAACATTTGCTGGCTTATTTCTCCTATTTAAAACGTAAAACCACAGCTTCCTTCAAGTTTATACTGAGAGCAGCAAGTTAATACCAAGAAAATAAGGGTCATGTGATTAGATTTTTTTCCAGGTGCATCTGTGTATCTTACCTCCATGATTGACCAATAAGTACCCGAATTGAAAAAATCATTAAAAATCAGAAATCCCCAGCAGTGCCACCTAGTAGACAACTTTATTTGACCCTTCCACAAGGTACATATACAGCAAGTTTCAGCTTAATCTGAGAGACGGTTCCGAAGAAGAAGTCAAAAATAGCATAAAACACATAAAAAAATCGCAGCACCACCTGATGAACAAATTAAGAACTCAGAGTCCCCAGGAGTGTTCTTGTGCGATATCAAAGCAATTAGGTGAGCGGTTTCGGAGAAGATTTTTTATAAGATTTGCCCCCCAAAAAGAACAAAAAAAAAAAAAAAAAAAAAATCATAAAAAATCCAAAAATCAATTGAGTGTGACCATTTGAACAAACTTGGTTGAGACTTAACCTGAACCAAGGCACATCCACACCAAGTTTGAAGTTAAATGTGAATTGTGAATGGATGGACGGACGACACACCCTCACAAAAGCTAAAAATAAAAACACAGTGAAATAGTAAATTAACATTATTTGAATAGGAATTATGTTCAAAAAGGTGAAATTAAAACTTCAGTGCAATGTCAAAACTACAAAAACTGAAAATTTAGACCTGCGGAAAGAAACAATTTACTGTAGCAAAAACTTGGTAACTTGGTGAATTAACCCTTCAGTACTTTAGGTAGTGATCTCAAATGTTTTGTAAAGGTTGCCAGGGTCAGTGCTTTAGCAATGTCTGATGGCAATTTGTTCAACGGAGCGATGACTGTTGGAGATGAAATACTTTCATACACCACACTCGCACCTCTATTTGAACAACTTTTTGTTCTGTGCTTGAAGTTGAAGATTTGGGAGGGAGAAAAACTTTCAGGAGTCAGATCTGCAGAGATGCCACACAGACTTTACCTGAAATGTGATCAAATTTATCTGAAACCTCCGTACCCCCAAATTTGAGCTGTTCTGACAAAATTGAGGTGATTTTTTTTTTTTGTTCCAAAAAAGGCAAATTACTTGAATTCAGCTAAAATCCTGAAAAGTGGCATCTCTGGATCTGTTTTGACCATTAACATATTTATAAAATTTGATTAAACCCTGTTAATCTCTTTGCTCTTTTAAAGGAAGGATCTCATGAACCTTGAATTCTAGTCACCCTGATTACTGGATATGTGTTGAAGTATTTATGCATTTTTTATATCATATTTTTTTTTCTCAGGAAAATAAAATCTACATTCTATCCGCAAGGTGTTCATCATTTGACGAAACCATGCAAAGATACCAACAATTAGGAATGTTGTGCATTGAGGTTTATGGAACATCCATGGTAACTACCACTTGGATTACTATTATTATTATTTTGACAGTATTGTTGTTGCAGCTCTGCAGAAAAATGCAACATAAACAAGCTGCAGTACACCACACAGTAAAGTGCCACAACTACTCGAGCTTGTCAGATTAGCACTCAAGCATGTGAACTATCATTAATTGACCCACTGTGTTTCCTTGAATTATTGTGTAAACAGTTTAGAGCCTGGACTTTGATAAAAGTTCTGTTTTTTCCCCCATGGTCCTTGAATATTTACCCATGAAGCCTGAAGATACCTTTGAAGTTCTGTACTTCCTGGGATTATTATCATTATTATTTTCTTGAGCCCCCAGAATTGGGGGCACAATAAAATAAGACACAATTAAGACAAATTAATGGACTTCCCTCTGAGAAATTGGGCAAACATATGGAAACATCACTCTCGCATTTTCCAAATGTTAAGTCCTTGTTATAGTAAAATTGTTACACCAAACATGATAATTCACAAGAGCCTTCCTTTAAGCTTGGTAATTGTACATTAGTCTAAAGCACTTGGCCTGTCTTTTCTAATAAATCCATGTCTTTTTATGCCAAGGACTCCACATTGGGGTCCCATGTTCCAATAAAATATGGAAAACAAAAACAACACTTTCCCTCTGAACCTATCCCCGCCTCTAAGGCTCAGGGATTTGCCATGTCCTGTGCACATGATCATGTCATGGGAGCCCTGATAAGGCCTACCACCCTACCCTTACGCTTACCCTTTGCCATTGATTTGGTTTCATTGAATTTCAGTGGCCACTGCTGTGGCCAACTGGCTAGGATATTTAGATCTTGTAGCCCCCAATAAAATCTGCTGATATGTAATATATATATATATATATATATATATATGTATATATAACCTTGTATTATCTGCAAACATTTTTGTGGTGACCATAACTGAATCAGGGAAGTCATCCACGTAGGAGCCTTGGGAACAAAATCGGTCCCAGAATTAAGCCTTCGGGGACCCCGCTAGTAACATTCCGGCAGTTGGAGGAGTCATTCCTCTGTTAAAGACCTGGGACAAGGTAGGTTCCCTGGCCAGTGGCAGCACTGCTGTTATCTGTAGACAACTACAGAAGCCACTGAATGAGCAGGTGACACCCAGCCAGTAGCTGACATTTCATCATTGACACTTGTGCAATAATGAATGAATGATGAAGGTTTGACATGGGGATGTGGTGAGCTCTTTTATTCATCAACACTATGAGGATATTACACTGAAGCGCAGTAAGGGATTGTATGTGATCAGATTTTATAATAATCAGCTTACAGGTAACATTCACAGGGACCACAGTCCGGTCTCCGGATAGAGATGTGCACGAGTTTTCAAGTATACTCACCGACGCCGTGTGTTTGGCTGTGGCATTCACGATGACCGGTCCTGCCATGTTATGTGAAGAACTTGCGCCCATGCACCACCAAATGGCCAGAGACACTAGCAAAGCAGTAACTGATGCAAGGAAAATCCGGTGATCTTGGACAATGGTTCTGAGTAGCGATCCTATTTTGACGAAATTGTGCACCTCAACACTGCCACTGAATGTTCACCGAATTCCCTGCAAAATCGAAACACGGCAGCTAAGCCGCATGCGTATCTCGCTCTGTTCTCGCACCGACAAGAATCGGTGTCACAGCATTATGCACCATTATCAATATTGCGAAAAAGTTTGAGCGCATTCCACCCCTTGCCTTGGTTCAGCCGGGCATTGTTGAGTGACACTACGCCGTGTGACTGTGAGTTCTTATATTATTATAGCCCAAGCAAATAAAGTAAAGCATAATTACAATTACACAATGAAGTTGTGACTTGCAACCAAGAATTTACAAACACCCAACCTGTTTTCGTCCAGCACGTGGAGTTGTGGACAGTCAAAGCCTTGCCGTTGTCTCAGCGCCACGTCGCTATTAACTCCGCGTGAAGGATCAAGAGGCCGCAGCGATTAGGGGCAATATTGATAAATCGAGTCATTTGTTCCAGAATTTAGTTGAACCAGCATCAGACACCAATGGCAAATTACTGTGATATATTTATTTGTTAACTTAATTTTAAAACAATAATCGCAACAAATGTTCATTTTTTTAAATAGGAAACGGCATGAGGGACAGATCAGGCAGTACCTATAATGAAACGCGTAAATGTAAATATTTACATTTTTGTATGTCCCGTGATGCACTGTTTATATATATATATATATATATATATATATATATATATATATATATATATATATATATATATATATATATATATATATATATATATATATAATAAGACTTAATTTAGATACAGTTTAAATCTAAATTAAATCTATTACTTTTTAATGTTGACAAAAAGCCCACATACTTTAAACATGGAAGTCGTTTCCTAAACACATGCCACACGCAGCTACGTCTTAACTTCTCTGTTTTAAATGCCCATCTATATCATGTCAGTATCCTTCCAGCCTCAACGTGTGCATGCTCTCATCCTACTGAAAATACGAAACATTACCTTTTGTTCTGCTTCAAGTTCACTGTGCAAAGGGTCCGTCTACTGAACACTGTGTGTCACTTACTTCAATACTTGCCCCAGGTGTAAATCCGACCGTAATAGTTCAGTGCTCTATTGTGACATTTTACTAAATATTCTCATGAAAGGTAGTGAGGATTTTCCAGATACTGATAATGTATTCATTTTTGAGGCTGTTCAGACATTCTTATCAGAATCTAGACGTTTTATTTACTAATTTAGTATATGATCTAATTATAAGTCTCCATTATTTGGCATCAATTGTATTATTCGTGTACGAGCCGTGAATTTAGTCTTCTGTTCTCGTCCAGTGTGTATTGTATATATTCCTGTGCAGGCTGTGCGTCCTCTTATGTACCGGAGAGCCTCCAGATTAGTCTTTGTGTACAATTAGCCAATCCAGAGAAAATAAATATGTTAATAATAATAATAATAATAATAATAATAATAATAATAATAACTAGAACAGACTGATTTTCCAACAGAAAATCAAATGTCTCCCGGTGGAACACTTACGTCTCTGAATAAGCTACAGGTGATAACAAATTACAAATGACCAAGTTTGCTTGAAAATTACAATCCTATTTAGCTCTGACCTAGATACATTACTCTAGCAATTTTCATAAAGTTCTTCAAGACTTATTGCAGAGAAACCAATTTCACATAAATGACCCTGTGACCTTGAAAATTAGGTCAAGATCATCCAAATACAATCCCAACCTTGGTCTTGCCTAGATACATAATCCTACCAACTTTCATCAAATTCCATCAAGTTCTTCATGACTTATCGAACGGAAACCAATTTCACATAAGTGACCCTGTGACCTTGACAGTTCGCTTAAGGTCATCCAAATACAATCCCAACCTAGGTCTTGCCAAGATACATAATCCTACCAAGTTTCATCAAATTCCATCCAGTTCTTCAAGGCTTATCGCACGGAAACAAATTTCACATAAGTGACCCTGTGACCTTGAGAGTTCGCTCAAGGTCAGCCATATACAATCCCAACCTAGGTCTTGCCTAGATACATAATCCTACCAAGTTTCATCAAATTCCATCAAGTTCTTCAAGACTTATCGCACGGAAACCAATTTCACATGTGACCTTGAGAATTCGTTCAAGGTCATCCAAATACAATCCCAACCTGGGTCTTGCCAAGATACATAATCCTACCAAGTTTCATCATATTCCATCAAGTTCTTCATGACTTATCGAACGAAAACCAATTTCACATAAGTGACCCGGTGACCTTGAGAATTTAGTCAAGGTCTTCCAAATACAACACCAACCTAGGTCTTGCCTAGATACATAATCCTACCAAGTTTCATCATATTCCATCCAGTTCTTCATGACTTATCGAACGAAAACCAATTTCACATAAGTGACCCGGTGACCTTGAGAATTTAGTCAAGGTCATCCAAATACAACACCAACCTAGGTCTTGCCTAGATACATAATCCTACCAAGTTTCATCATATTCCATCAAGTTCTTCATGACTTATCGAACGAAAACCAATTTCACATAAGTGACCCGGTGACCTTGAGAATTTAGTCAAGGTTATCCAAACACAATCCCAACCTAAGTCTTGCCTAGATACAAAATCCTACCAAGTTTCATCAAATTCCATCAGGTTCTTCAAGACTTACTGTACGGAAACCAATTTCACATAAGTGACCCTGTGACCTTGAGAATTCGCTCAAGGTCATCCAAATACAATCCCAATTTAGGTCTTGCCTAGATACATGATCCTACCAAGTTTCATCAAATTCTATCAAGTTCTTCATGACTTATTGAACGGAAACCAATTTCACATAAGTGACCCTGTGACCTTCAGAATTCGCTCAAGGTCATCCAAATACAATCCCAACCTAGGTCTTGCCTAGATACATAATCCTACCAAGTTTCATCAAATTCCATCAAGTTCTTCAAGACTTATCGAACGGAAACCAATTTCACATAAGTGACCCTGTGACCTTCAGAATTCGCTCAAGGTCATCCAAATACCCAACCTAGGTCTTGCCTAGATACATAATCCTACCAAGTTTCATCATATTCCATCAAGTTCTTCATAACTTATCTAACGGAAACCAATTTCACATAAGTGACCCTGTGACCTTGAGAATTCGCTCAAGGTCACCCAAATACAATCCCAACCTAGGTCTTGCCTAGATACATAATCCTACCAAGTTTCATCAAATTCCATCAAGTTCTTCAAGACTTATCGCACGGAAACCAATTTCACATAAGTGACCCCATGACTTTGAAAATTAGGTCAAGGTCACCCAAATACAATCCCAACCTAGGTCTTGTCTAGATACATAATCCTACCAAGTTTCATCAAATTCCATCAAGTTCTTCATGACTTATCGAACGAAAACCAATTTCACATAAGTGACCCGGTGACCTTGAGAATTTAGTCAAGGTTATCCAAACACAATCCCAACCTAAGTCTTGCCTAGATACAAAATCCTACCAAGTTTCATCAAATTCCATCAGGTTCTTCAAGACTTACTGTACGGAAACCAATTTCACATAAGTGACCCTGTGACCTTGAGAATTCGCTCAAGGTCATCCAAATACAATCCCAATTTAGGTCTTGCCTAGATACATGATCCTACCAAGTTTCATCAAATTCTATCAAGTTCTTCATGACTTATTGAACGGAAACCAATTTCACATAAGTGACCCTGTGACCTTCAGAATTCGCTCAAGGTCATCCAAATACAATCCCAACCTAGGTCTTGCCTAGATACATAATCCTACCAAGTTTCATCAAATTCCATCAAGTTCTTCAAGACTTATCGAACGGAAACCAATTTCACATAAGTGACCCTGTGACCTTCAGAATTCGCTCAAGGTCATCCAAATACCCAACCTAGGTCTTGCCTAGATACATAATCCTACCAAGTTTCATCATATTCCATCAAGTTCTTCATAACTTATCTAACGGAAACCAATTTCACATAAGTGACCCTGTGACCTTGAGAATTCGCTCAAGGTCACCCAAATACAATCCCAACCTAGGTCTTGCCTAGATACATAATCCTACCAAGTTTCATCAAATTCCATCAAGTTCTTCAAGACTTATCGCACGGAAACCAATTTCACATAAGTGACCCCATGACTTTGAAAATTAGGTCAAGGTCATCCAAATACAATCCCAACCTAGGTCTTGTCTAGATACATAATCCTACCAAGTTTCATCAAATTCCATCAAGTTCTTCAAGACTTATCGAACGGAAACCAATTTCACATAAGTGACCCCATGACTTTGAAAATTAGGTCAAGGTCATCCAAATACAATCCCAACCTAGGTCTTGTCTAGATACATAATCCTACCAAGTTTCATCAAATTCCATCGAGTTCTTCAAGACTTATCGAACGGAAACCAATTTCACATAAGTGACCCTGTGACCTTGAAAATTAGGTCAAGGTCACCCAAATACGATCCCAACCTAGGTCTTGCCTAGATACATAATCCTACAAAGTCTCATCAAATTCTGTTAAGTCTTTCAAGACTTATCGCACGGAAACCAAGTATTGAAGAACATGAACAACAACAACAACAACAACAACAAGAAGCGGAAGAAACGGGCACTAAAACAATATGTCCCCCGGCTTCCACCGGGAGACATAATAATAATATATGGGGGGGGGGGGGTCCAGTTAGTTTGATAGTTTGTTAGTAGGTGCAGGCCTATTGCCAGAACATTATTACATGTACCAACAATTTGCAGCGGCACCCAGCTCGATGAGTCTTCTCTGGGAGCCCTCTTCACCTATCTTTTCTTTGCCGTGCTGTATGTAGCCTACATTTGTGTAAATAACATTTCAATTCAATTCCTAAGCATGAAGCAACGCAAAGCTGATTTGTCCATTTCATCAAGTTTGATACAAAATAGGTAGTGGATATTGTTACAGTAGCCGTAACTGTGACAAGCTGGGTTAATATACGTTACGGTAGTCACTTGACTAGGCCTACCATAGGCATTACAATTATAAGCAGGGTTATTGGGAAGCTGTTATAAATACGGCGGTAACTACTGCATGGTAGCACCATCATATCACTACCGTAAATGTAACAGGGCACAGACGGAAAAGTTAATCTTACGACAGGCCTAACTGTATACTGATCTACCAATATCATTACGTCAGTGTAGGCCTGTAACGGACAAAGATAATTACAGACCTTTAGCAACTAATACTATTTTTAAACGGGTTTAGTGACATGGTGTGAGCACTTTATACTGCAATTTCCAGTTTGCTTTTAAAAAGTGTCATGTCACCGACATATGCATACATGTACTGAAGGAAATCATTTCTTATTATCGATCTCATATCGTAGCCCGGTCTTTATCTGTTTCATAAATGCCAAGAAAGCTTTTGATAATGTAAATCACTGGACACTTCTACATAAGCTGCTTAACAGACATGTACCGACTTTCATTGTTAAGTGTTTAATGTTCTGGGTTCTGTACAGCAGTTTTGTGTATAGTGGGGGTCAGCAACCTCCTATTTTTCTCTCTATCAAATGGGGTAGGCCACGGCCGGATCTCCCACGGGCCATTCAATGTCTATGTGGATGACCTTAACAGTAAACTTGTAAACAGTCAAATTGGTTGTCACATTGCTGGTACTTTTGTAAACAGCCTCAGCTATGCAGATGATATGGTGTTGATTATACCCCTTCTGTGAAGGGTCTAAAACAATTAATCTCCACCTACGAAAAGTACGCCGTCAAACATAATATTACTTACAATACGAAAACAAAAACAAAAACAAAAAACAGAATGTACGTGTATCAAGCCGCCTTCTTCATTCTTTGATATAATCCCTACCGTGTATATGACCGGTGAACAGCTGACATTTGTGAACAGTTTTAAGTATCTTGGTCATATTTTGACACATGATTTCTCTGATGATTTAGACATCAAGCAACAATTTAGATCTATTTGTACACGGGCTTTTATGCTGTGTTGTAAATTTCATAATTGCAGTCATGAGACAAAGATTCATTGTATACACATCCCAGCTCTAGCGGGAATATACAAAGTTGGAAATGTATAAAATGAGAATATGTTTCTGCAATTCCAAAAAATGTTTTTTTGGATATCCTATCGCTGCAGTGCAAGTGCTATGTTTGCCCAGAATCGTGTTAAATCTTTGCAGGTGATGCTACGTCGTGTGATATATATAATTTTGTATTCAGACTCCACTCATCTGTTAACAATGATACAAACTGGAATAAATTGTGATGTAAGATGGTGCTCCATCATATTGAACACATGGTGTGGACTTTTATATGCACAATGTAATCGTGAAATTAGCTTTTTTTTTTAAACAAAAAAAAACTTTGTACTGTGCGGCATATTTACCAACACTCATTTTTAACATTCCTTTTTATTTGTACTATGTGTTTTATACTATTTATATGGACATATTTTTACGTGTCTGAATTAAAGTTATCGTATCTTATCTATTATCTATAGGCTACCCAATTTTTGTCCATAAGTCCTAGAATTGAAAAGTTACCCTGCATAGGCTATTAATATGTTCAAATGCATTTTTATGAAATTGGAAATCAGGCGAAGCCTACATAAATTCCTTTATGTTTGTACATATCATTGTAATTCGATCATAGAGGCGCTTTTGCCTGCCATGTGCATGGTTGCTTAGCGCGTACCTTCTGATATCGGGAGTACACGCCGTTAAGCCTGCAGGTAGGCGGGGCGCCGGGATACAAATATTTTATTTAGGGAGTGGTGCCAACGGAGCATTTTTTTCTTGTTTTTTTTTTCCTGATAAAACTGAAATAATGTTCTTCATATTTAATATGTAGGCCTAAGAATAATTTTTTTCATCAAGGTCACCTGGTTTGAATGCCTATATAGGTAGATATTAATTTTTGTATCATAACGCAGATCCACACCATACGTCACATTTCAGCTGGATTCAATGCAATTTTAAATGATTCGTAGAATGTTTGCAGGTAAAAGAACAAAAGACCGTCAGTAATGAGGCAAGCATCTGACTGAATTGACCATCATGCATATATTATAATTAAGACGTATATTAATAAAGTTCTTGATAGATCGAATGACACTGAATGAGGAATTTATTAAATCTGAGTATAAGCGCTAAATGGAGTGTGGTGAAGATTACCCTTTTTCTTTGTACATAAGCCTATAATCATGTTGGAGATACTGCATGGTTTCTCATTGACTGTCCGACCAGGAAACGCTGGATGCAATGTAATGCAAATTTGGATATAGGCCTATAGGTACTTATGTGGTGTTTGTCTAGTGTAACAATTAAGCTAGGATTTAGTATAAAAAGTATGGACACATTTGTTTTACATGGACTGTGAAAGAAGTCAAGCATTGACTTATCGAGTCAATCTCCATGGCACAGATGTTGGCGTATACTTCCCACCTTGACTAGTGGAGGAAACCGAAGAACTCGGAGAAAACCACCGTGCACGGTTAAAGTGGTAGGAACTTTTTCTACATGCTGCCCAGGGCGAGAATCGAACCTGGGTCGCAGAGGTGAAAGGCGAGCGTCTTGTCGCTCAGCCAACCGTGCATCCTTTTATATGTACCGGTACTGATACACATGCACTTTTAACGTTTAGTCAATCAAGCATTCGTGGTAATATATGGGGGAGGGGAGGGAGGGCAGAGAGGGTGAACCTGGAAAATCTGAACATGTATGTGCAATGGCCCACATGGAGCCTTATCTGCAATTAAGTATTGTGTATTCATCTGTGCAGTCGATCATTCGTGCTAATAAGATGAGGGAGGGTGGGCCTGGAACCACCACGTCGTCAGACGGAGCTCCTACACAGAAAGGCTTGAAACGAAGCTCACATCTAAGCTACCATCCCGCTTCACGTTTGACACGATTTCTCCGTTTCTGTACATACCAACAGGTACCCAAACAGATTTGCTTTGAAGCAAATGTTCTTTTCTAGTTAGTTATGTTGTTTTATAACGAATTCACTAAGAAAGCCTAACGGACATCCCCACCAAGTTTGAAGTGAATCTAGTTGATGGATTTGGAGAACAGGAAAATGTGAATTGTCATTGCAATTCCTATTGACTTACATATAGTAAGCAATGGGAATGCATGGATTAACCGCCACTTTTCAGGATTAAACAATTAGCTAAAAATCAGTAATCCACAATATCACCTCCTAGTGAACAACCTTGTTTAACCCTCCCGCAGGCTACATTTCTACAAAGTTTCAGAACAATCTGAAGTAAGAAATAGCGGTAACACCCACATGCACGCCACCAAAAAAAAAAAAAAAACAAATGTAAAACTAGAGAGCGCCTCACATGCAAAGACTGAAGTGGTCCTTTGACCTTCAGAATGATACGAAGATCACTTTTGTTTAAGACCATCATCACTTTTTCCTTACATGAGCATTTCCCCTTGCCGATTTTTTTTCCCGAATTTTGGATCATTTCGTTCAAACACTGAAAATAACAGCACCACCATGTAGTGAGCAATTTGATGGAGATCATGTCCACGTACATTCCAAGTAAGTCTGGAAAAGAACCAAATTAAGGTTTCGGAAAAAAGTCAAGAAAAGTGAAAAGACATAAAAATTCTTTAAAAGACGAAAAATAGTCGCATCGGTACTTTTTGAACACATTAAGGTCTAGAGGTCCCCAGAAGTGGCCCTTTGCAATTTTAAAGCAATTGGCTGGGTAGTTTTGGAAATTTTTTCAGAAGAAAGAAAGAAAGAAAGAAAGAAAGAAAGGAAGGAAGGAAAGAAAGAAAGAAAGAAAGAAAGAAAGAAAGAAAGAAAGAAAGAAAGAAAGAAAGAAAGAAAGAAAGAAAGAAAGAAAGAAAGAAAGAAAGAAAGAAAGAAAGAAAGAAAGAAAGAAAGAAAGAAAGAAAGAAAGAAAGAAAGAAAATCTTGCGATTATTGGAGCATGGCCATTTGAATAAACTTGGTAGAGACCGATCTACGGTACATCCACAGCAAGATTAAAGTGAATGAGCTTGACGCTTTTGGAGAAGTCGAAAATGTGAATTTCCATTGCAATCCTCATTAACTACCAACACGTACCCGAACTGAAAAATCTGTCACATATCAGGGATCCAGAGTATCACAACCAAGAGAACACCCCCCCCCCATCCCACCCACACACACACACAAACTACATGATGAATGCACACAACATCAGATCGACCAGAAACCGCTCAGCTGGATACAGCCCGGGTAGTGACTGTGGGCGCTAGCCCAAACTATAGTATTGAACAGACGGAGTGAACAGATCTGTATTGAGACAAGTTAGGGGAAATTGGCAGAACGTACGAGATAGTAAAATTAGTACTGTTGTTGAAGATTATTAATGGACTTGCTCCTGGATATCTTTATAAATTATAAAGTAAAATAGTTTCATTCAGAACTAACCAAGTGCGGGCCATAGAGGCAAAATTAAACACTTTCTGCACAATCCTTGCTTCTCTCTGCCATTCGTGGATAGAATTCGCTACCTAGAATTGCAAGAAATATGGTCATCTGGATGATTTTAAGAGGGAAATAAACAAAACCAAACCTAAATGTAACGATCTTTATTATATTGGTGAAAGGAAAATTGCAGTTAATCACGCCAGAATGAGGATGGGATGTACCCATCTGAAAAGTGTCCTTTTCAGAACAGGTGTTGTAGACTCTTTTATGTTCATGTGGCGTGCGTATAGAAGAATTTTATCACTATTTCTTTCGGTGTAATAAATATATCTCGCTAAAGAATGATCTACAAACAAATATAACACTAGTAGCCCTTGGAAATTTAAACTTAAGAACTTTACTTTTTGGAAATAGTGTAAAAGAAATACGAGACATGCATATTTATTTCCCGCCATAACTGCATACATGATTGCCTAGTCTCACTTGGCGAAATACGGGTCCGTACCTGTGGGGACAAGCGGGATATTACTAATATTTTGGAAAGAAAGAATACTTATTAAAGGCAGATGGAAATTTTTCTTATATATGGCTCGGGAAATGCTAGCTAAATACCAGTTTGGCATAAAATTGTGAATTTAAATTTCTCGGAAAAAAAAACGCTAGTTTTGTGAAAAATAAGCATATAGCCCTGTCTGTGACACTGATATAACCCGCACGTCCTCCGGGATCACCTGGCTTGACGCCAGGTGATCACGGGGGACGTTTTGACACCCGTGCTTTTTGGCGGGAAACTAACATGCACACGTCGTATTACAAAGGATAGGAACGAACCTAGAAAAGAAGATTTGCTTCACCGCAAATCTGTCTGGATGCCTTCAAAGTGAGAACAGTGTGAAATGCTACACTTTGCCATCGTTCAACATATTCTAAATTTTGTGTATTAGCCTAATTTGCATAAATTAAATGCGACAACTTTGGTTCTTGGTTCATTGGATGTGGCCATGTTACAAACTTATAAAAAAAAGTTTGAATGATACCACTATGTGTAATAGTTTTCAAGCTATTCAAGATTTAAATTTCGTATGTTCTTCTTATTTGCATAAATCAAAATTGTACAACTTTGGTTTGTTGGATGCAACTTTGTTACAAACTTATAAATTGAAGTTGGAATGGCACCTCTATCTATAATAGTTTTGAGTTTAGTCAAGATTTAAATTTTGTGTATTCACCTAATTTGCAAAAATTAAAATCCTACAACTTTGGTTCATGGTTCATTGCATGTGAGTTTTGCCACAAACCTACAAATTGAAGTTGGTATGGCATCTCTATATATAATAGTTGTGGAGATATTCAAAATTTTTTTTCTATGCCCCTAAAAAGCATGATTTAAAATTCTACAACTTTCCTTTACTGTCCATTATATTGGCAGGTCTCACAAACCTATACATGCACATTGGAATTTTGTGTCTATCTGCAATAGTTTGGAAGATATGGAGTTTTTTAGAATTTTCAATTAACCCTCATTTGAATAATTTTAAACATCATGACCATTCCAAAAGATATGCACAATTTCGCTAGTAGGTCAGTCACCATGGCAAGTAAGGTGGTTTTTTGAATAATAGTGTCCCAGAAAAACTCCAGACAAATCTGGTCGTAGAGAAAGGAAGAAGAAAGAGAGAAGGAAAGAAAGAAAGAAAGAAAGAAAGAAAGAAAAGAAAGAAGAAAGAAAGAAAGAAGGAAAGAAAGAAAGAAAGAAAGGAAGGAGGGAAGGAAGGAAGGAAGGAAAGAAAAAAAGAAAGAAAGAAGGAAGGAAGGAAAGAAAGAAAGAAAGAGAGAGAGAGAGAAAGAAAGAAAGAAAGAAATTCTCGGGAAAAAACAAAATGTCTGCAATGCACACAGACGTACAAAGAAAGAAAGAAAGAAAGAAATTCTCGGGAAAAACAAAATGTCTGCAATGCACACAGACGTAAACATTTTCGAAGCCGTACATGAGTAGGTAAAGAATTCTGGAAGGTTTAAAATATGAAGAATATAAATTTTTGGCCAGTAATCACACGCGAACCCAGTGCTTGGTGGCGGGAAATCAATATGCGTGTCTCGTATACCTTCATCTTCTATTGCTTAATTTGAAGTCCAGCATACGTCTGTCATCTGTGTAATAGTGTTCGCCATTGCAATGCTGTATTGTCATTTTTTTTTGTACAAGAGGCCTTAATGTAGGCTTGTGAGCCTGTTGGCCAATGTGTTTTTAATTTAAACATATTTATTTATACTGGATTACCCTATAGTACATGAAATTACTTGTATAATAGGTTCTCCAGACATGGAGAAAACGCACAGTAGGCCTATATACAGTACATACAGGACATTACAAACTATGTTACCAGATCATTTGTATATATGTAAAATATAAATGTCGTGATATACAAGTAAATCGGAGTAGTAATACCCAGTACAGAATATATGGTAGAGGTTGCGACACAAGGCATATAACTATTCACTGTTGACAGGGGAAATAGGAAAACGAAACCAACAACAGTAATTGGAGCAGGTAAATAAATGGATAAGTACATACATAATTTCGTCAACAAGAGGTTATACATTATAATATTGACAAAAAAAAAAGCTTTTCCTATTTAACCAGTAGGTCGCATTAAAGTTAAAAAAAACGAAACGTCTACTTTCTGCTATACAATTTTGTACTGCATCAAATACTTGTATGTTCAGGATATCTGGTAATTCACTGCTGCCAAAAAGGAAAATACGATGCAGTCTTTCATTACCGATATGGATTATCAAGTTAGGATGAACACCCGGAGCAATGAGCGGTATATGGTAGTATCGAGAAGTTTTTTTTTTCTAGAGGGAAGATATTTAGGACAAAAGAAGAAGAAATGAAAAATATCTTCAGTGGGGAAAGAGCAGGAGTAAATAGGACTTGAAATAACATTTACCTTGCAAAGGTCAGAGTTAAGCCTGGTGAAGCCCAGTCGCAGATGGGTCTGACAGATATTCAGGTAAAGTTGACCATGGGAAATAAGGCAGGCACATCGTCCACGGTTAGTAAGGTTGCCTTGAGTTTGGATTTAAAAATTTGAAGCGAAATGGAATTCCGAATATCTGAAGGAAGGTTGTTCCAAAGTTCGATGGTGTCGGGGAGGAAAGATTTGTCAAAACGTTGAGTCCTGCATTGGATGGTACGTATTGGACTGGAATGGCGCAAAGCTCGACCAATGTTAGTAGGCGGTAGGAGGCTGGAGAGATAGGAAGGAGTAAGAGTATGGGTCATTTTGTAAAGTAGGATCAATTTAAAGTATTTACGTCGTCTAGCGAGGGTAGGCCATCCGAGTTCGTATAATAGTTTGATATCAGAAGCGTGTCTTAACGCGCCAGTGCATATTTTTGCCGCCTCATACTGAATAGATTCAAGTAACTCTGTTAGGCCTTGACCACAATTATAAAGAACACAACGATATTCTATAGGATGGGTCTGACCATGGAGAAATACAGCCTGGCCAGGGCTTCTCAGGAAATTTTGAATTTAAACCTACGGAGAAGGGCAATGCGCTGGCTAGCTTTATTCACAATACGGGTTATGTGAGCACGCCAAGATAAATTACTGCTAAAAGTAACACCTAGGTGGGTGTGGGAATTAGACTCAGGTGTAGTTGACTGACCAAGCTGAACAGGTGGATGATGTGGTTTGCTGATTTTGGCAGAGAAGACAACGGATAAAGATTTAGCAGCATTGAAAATGACTCGCCATGATTTCCCCAAATTTCGAATATGAGCAAGATTGGTGTTCAAGTGTCGAGTAGATTCTGTTGGATTTTGAACAATTTCGAGCAAGCTTGTGTCATCTGCGAAGAGTCTTACGTCACAAGTAAGGTCGTCGACTAGATCGTTTACGTACACCAGAAACAAGTGTGGACCCAGTATGGATCCCTGGGGTACGCCAGCTTCAATAATAGGCCGCCACAAAGACGCTTGACCATGTATTTAATAAAACATGTTTAAATAAAACTGCATTTTACAGAGTTTCGGAATAATATAATTTAAGATCATATATAAGGGAGACGAGGTCGAAAATAGTGGAAACCCACAAACATTTGTAAATAAATATATCATTTTTAATTGCAGCGCTACCTGTTGAACAAGTTAAGGACTGAGGTACCCCAGAAATGTCCTGATGCAATTTGGTGGAGCGGTTTCGCAGATTTTTCATCAGATTTTGAAAACAAAATGACCAAAATTTCACAAAAATCCAAAAATCACTGGAGTATGGCCATTTTAAAAAACTGGATAGAGACCCACATGAGGTACATCCCCAGCAAGTGTGAAGCGAATGTGGATGATGGTTTTGGAAAAGAAGTCAAAAATGTGAATTTCCATTGCAATCCATACTGACTCACATGGTAATCAATAGAAATGAATGTATTAACCAACAGGTATTCGAATTGAAAAAAATCCTCACAAAGCACGAATCGAGAGTAACACAACCTAATGAATAAATTCGTTTAACCTTCCGGCAAGCTACATTTCTACAAAGTTTGAGAACAATATGAGATATGGTTTTGGAGAAGTGGAAATTAGCAAACACGCACACACACACACACACACACACACACACACACACACACACACACACAACGGCTTCGGATACGTTTTCAGGTCTTACCAAAACATAAACAATAAATGACAAAAAAATGCAAAAACCAATGGAGCGTGACTGTTTGAAACAAAGTTGATAGAGACTCGCCCAAGGTACATGCCCATGCACCAATTTTTAAGTAGATCTGGATGACGTTTTTGAGAAGTCGAAAATGCCGGCTTCGGATATGTTTTCAGGTCTTACCAAAACAAACAAAAAATGAGAAAAAAATGCAAAAACCAATGGAGCGTGACTGTTTGAAACAAACTTGATAGAGACTCGCCCAAGGTACATGCCCATGCACCAATTTTTAAGTAGATCTGGATGACGTTTATTGAGAAGTCGAAAATGTGAACTGTGAATGGACGGTCGAACGACGGACGCCTGACCCTCCCAGAAGCTCACCTGACCGACACTTAGCAAAAAAGGACCAATGAAACATGTAAAGGATACATTTCAGTTACTCCCTGGGACTCTAAAGTCTGAACAACATCATCAGAGGCGAGATCTTACAGTCTTACTTATCGTCCTTTACAACTCTTTTACGGTATGTGTTCTTTAAAAAAAACGCAAATAAAAACTACGTACTGTAGTTTAATTTTGACAAACTGTCCGAACCTACTGCACTAATTTTTCAGCCACGGAACCGGGAGGCCTAAAATTGGCTAATGAGATGTCATAGTCCGATTCCTTTCATTTGACATTTACAGCAATAATACATAACAAACAATGGCACTAACTACGTATTGTAATTTAATTTTAACAAAGTGGCAGAACCTACTGTACTCGTTTTTTAGCGAGGCAACCGGGAGGCCTAAGATTGACTGATGAGATGTCTAAGAGTCAGATTCCTTTCATTTGACATTTACAGCAACAATACATAACAAACAATGCTAATGTGACAAAATGTAAAGCTCACTTTCAGATGCAATATTTGTGTATACTGTATAAACTGGGAAATGCTTTCAGCTGTTACATACAAAACAATTAGGCACTGTACAAACATTTTGATACTGTTGGCAAAAATAAATTTTGAGTCATTCGAAAAGCTGAAATATTGGTGTGTTTCTATCTTGTCTCTGATACAAGAAGGAAGGAGGGGATATGACGTCCGATACATTGTTCTGAAGACGTTTTGGTTGGTGTAAAGGACTTTTTAACAAATATGAAAATGGCCGGCGATTGATTTTGGATATATCTGAAATAAAGCTTTATGGCCCCTTTTTGACAGCCTTTGGATCATAAAATTTTGGTTGAAAAATGGGATATCGTATCATAACCACACCTTTTCATGCAGTGGTATTAAAATTGTGTGAAAGTTTGAAAAGATCTGATTGGCATATACATGTAATTATTATGTTGGTTAAATTTTTATGGCAAAAATACAATGTATGTTCCAACATAGCTGTCATAGTTATAACTTTACCTATAACTGAAAGAATCAATTCGTTGTAGAGTAATTCAATTTCACGAAGACTCAAATCGATTTTGGTATAATACCAGGCAAAGAAAAGATCACAATTAGCAATTACACGTGTATTCAGCTGAATGCACAATCCAATGCACAAACTTCTTGCAGGCTAGAGTTGTGGATTCCCATTGAGCTGTATTGGTCTTATCTTGGATGACTTGGTTACTTTTAGCACTAAATAAATGACAATCTCGGAGTAATTTCAGTTATATACTTAGATCTTCAAAAGTTGTGTTGCTGCATGTCGTATTATGGACACACACGTGTCACATTGTAGTATCTGTGATACAGTCAATAGTTTATTTCATTTGTTTCACACATTTAGCCCTCCTGACTGAAGTGCGCTGTACAGTAAGGTTACAGGAACCTTGTATACTTGCTCTTCCCTGAACATACACAGTTGCCGATCTAATACCATTGATAATGTGTATTTGTATAGGCCTGTTTACTCATTGAAAATATTGTATTTAGTGCCCAACAAACTGAATTACACAAGAAATATTACATAACAAATCGACCAACTCGATATACTTACAATTTGAGTTCATGATTAAAATTGGACGAAAATTGAAGGAGTTATGGCTAGAAGGAAATTTCAAATGTCAAAATGACATTGACCTTTGCCATTTAGAGGGAACATGTAGTTACGAAAATGTACAGTGTTGCAGTACCTGAAATTTGAGTTCATGATTAAAATTGGATGAAAATTGACTAAGTTATGGCTAGAAGAAAATTTCAAACGGCAAAATGACTTTGACCTTTGACCTTTAGAGGTCACATGTAAATTACAAAAATATGCAGTGTTACAAACATATTAATTGAAGTTGGATTGGTTACCTGTACCTATTATCGTTTTGAAGATATTCAAGATTAAAATTTTCAAATGGCCCTAATTCGCATAATTTTAAAAATCGTTGAACCTCTTCACAAAAACTCAAGACTTCATGTATGGAAGTATAATCACGCCAAGTTTGGAGTTTTTACGTGTAATACTTATCAAATGAAATGTCGGACAAATTTGCCTTTAAAGAAGAAAGAAAGAAACTAGGAAAGATGATTTGCTGCATAGCAAATCAGTGTGTGTGTCTTCAAAGCATATTAGTATGGCAATGTACAACTATTCTATAACACAGGAGCAGAAGTTGGAATGGTATCTCTATGTATTATAGCTTTGAAGTTATTCAAGATTAAAATTTTCTAATGGTGCTATGTAGCATATTTTAAATTGCTGCAACTTTTATCCTTTGGTACTTCACATTCCATTAAGCTTATGGCTGCATACAAGTTTCAAAGTCCAAATGACCTTGACCTTTGACCTTTACAGGTCACATGTAAATTGCAGTGTTACAATACCCGCAATTAAAGCCAAACATGAACCAAACCGGATGAAAATTGACCAAGTTTTGACAAGATGAAACTTTCAAAGGGCCAATGACCTCGACATTTGCCTTTTTGAGGTTACATGTTCTTATAAAAATGTCCAGTGTAGCAACACCTACAATTTGAGTCCAACATGATTAGAATTGGATGGAAATTGGCCAAGTTTTGACAAGATGAAACTTTCAAAGGGCCAATGACCTCGACATTTGCCTTTTTGAGGTTACATGTTCTTATAAAAATGTCCAGTGTAGCAACACCTACAATTTGAGTCCAACATGATTAGAATTGGATGGAAATTGGCCAAGTTATGACTGGATGAAACTTTCAAAGGTCCACGTGACCTTGACCTTTGAACTTTAGAGGTCACATGTAAATTTCAAAAATGTGCCGGGTTACAATAGCTACAATTTGAGCCCAACATGATCAAAATTGGATAAAGATTGACCAAGTTATGGCTAGAAGAAAGCCACCATCGAAAGTGGCCTTTGACCTTGAAATGACCTTTGACCTTCAGATGACCTCTACCTGAAGTGAACTGTGACCTCAAAAATGACATTTTGGCTTAAAATTGACATTTGACCTTGACATGACCTTGACATTTGAGATGACCTTTACCTTGCTATGATCGAACTCCTATACACTCGGAACCACATCTACTATAGTATATAAGATATTGAAGATTTAAAACTTTAATTAGCCCTCATTTGCATAATTTTGAAAAGCATGACCTCTCATTATAAAAAGGCCAGACTTTATCCATAGAAGTATAATTGTGCCAAGTTTGGAGTTTCTACATATAATACTTTTCAAATGAAATGTCGGACAAATTTGCCTGTAAAGAAAGAAAGAAAGAAATAAAGAATTCCTAGAAAAACAGAAAAGTGTGCGTTGACACACACACTTGAACTAGAAAGGAAGATTTGCTTCAAAGCAAATCTGTCTGTGTGCCTTCAAAAGTTGTAAATATTAAATGCTACAACTTTAATCTTTTGGTACTTCACATCACATTAAGCTTATGGCTGGATGCAAATTTCAGAGTTCCCAATGACCTTGACCTTTGACCTTTACAGGTCACATGTAAAGCGCAGTGTTACACTACCCACAATTTAAGCCCAACATGAACCAAATCGGATGAACATTGACCAAGTTATGACAAGATGAAACTTTCAAAGGGCCAAATGACCTTGAGCTTTGCCCTTTTGGGGTGACATGTTCTTATAAAAATGTACAGTGTTGCAATACCTACAATTTGAGTCCAACATGATTAGAATTGGATGGAAATTGGCCAAGTTATGACTGGATGAAACTGTCAAAGGTCCAAATGACCTTGATTTTTGACCTTTAGAGGTCACATGTAAGTTTCAAAAATGTGCAGTGTACAATGGCTACAGTTTGAGCCCAACATGATCAAAATTGGATAAAGATTGACTACGCTATGGCTAGAAGAAAGCCACCACCGAAAGTGGCCTTTGACCCTGAAATGACCTTTGACCTTGAGATGACCTCTACCTGAAGTAAACCTTGACCTCAAAAATGACATTTTGGCTTAAAATTGACCTTTGACCTTGACATGACCTTGACATTTGAGATGACCTTTACCTTACTATGATCGAACTCCTGTACACTCGGAACCACATCTACTATAGTACATGAGATATGGAAGATTTAAAACTTTAATTAGCCCTCATTTGCATAATTTTGAACAGCATGACCTCTCATTATAAAAAGGCCAGACTTCATCCATAGAAGTATAATTTGCCAAGTTTGGAGTTTTTACGTGTAATACTTTTCAAATGAAATGTCGGACAAATTTGCCTGGAAAGAAAGAAAGAAAGAAAGAAAGAAAGAAAGAAAGAAAGAAAGAAAGAAAGAAAGAAAGATTGAAAGAAAGAATTCCTAGAAAAACAATTTGTCTGTGTTGGCACACAGATATAGTGAATGAATGAATGAATGAATGAATGAATGAATGAATGAATGAATGAATGAATGGGTTGGCATACATTGGCATTGAACCCCCGATAAGTTCCCCCCTCGTCCAGTGGCACTCAGAAGTGTTCCTACCAAGTTCAAAGCAATTGACTGGAGAAGTCTCACTGAAGGTATACATCATCACAAAAGTTTGAAGTGGATGTGGCTGACAGTTTTGGAGAAGTTAAAAGTGCGATTTACCATTGTAATCCTATAGCTGTTGACTCGCATTGTAATCAATAGGAATGCTCATACTTACCAGTAGAGGAACTGAAAGATCTAAGGTGGAAGTTGTGAAGCTAGTGCGCAGTGAGACGTGCAACTTTGGATCGATATTACCCATTTATTTTTTTGTCACAAGTACATTAAACCTTATATATTTTCTGATTACTACATATCCATAGATTTGTATCCATCGTTTTTTTTTTTCTTCTTCTTTTTTTTTTTTTTTTTTTTTTTTTTTTTTTTTTTTGCAGGATTGGAATTTTTGGAGATTTTATAGCACTCTTTCTGACTTGGTAGGATTTTCACATTTTTCACGCAGAAGTCACACATAGTTGTTTGTTTCCAGTTGAAATGAAAAGGAATCTAAAATATATATCCATACCCAGGATTGAATTCAATGGTTAGTCCCTAAATAGCATAAATAAAAAGTTATAAAACAATTAATTTAGTCCCGACAGGTTGTTCATTTTCTTTCTATAAATTGCTCCAAAGGTCACGGATGGGGTTGTAAGAAAAAAAAAATCCGGGGAACCCTTCCTGGATATGATATTTTTCTTTTAATGTCCATTGATTTTAATATGATAGGGCAATTCGCACGTTTGTGAGGCCAGATACAAATTGTAGAGGTTGAGCAAAAAACAGTTCCGAGAAAATCGCATTGAAAGAAAAAGATGCCAATTCTTACGCTTTTATGGCTGTAATATGACACATACTCATTTCTTCTGGCCTGTGTTTCAATTATGGTGTTAAATGAACTTGTAGCGTTACCTCTGTGGTGTTGTCATTAAAAAAAGTATATTTTGTGGCTTAAATCTCGACTTTTTTAACTTGGAAACACCACACTTGGCTTGTTTGGGTGTGGGTTCACATGCGGCTTTCCATATTTGGGGACCAGTGAGTGGATTGTGCTAATTTGTTTTTACATCAGTAGAGAATTTCAAAGTAATCAGAAAAATGGTAGCGATTAGTCTGAACTGGCCTATTCTCTCCAGGGCTAATGGTTTCCTGTGAGTGACCCTTGTCAATGGTTTAATTGGTTTTCAGGGGTCATGGACTAATGACTGCAAACAATGACATGGTTCATTATCATGCCCATGCAAACAAAGCCATGTGCCCAGCACTGCTTAAACATTTCAGTGTTAACAAAAGTTTTGAGATCAATTTTTTCATGTAAATTTTATGTTCATACATCTGAGTTTTTGGGAGCATGTAGTTTAAGTATTAGCTTATCCAAAAATATGAAAAAAGTGATTAGAGGTTGTCCAAAGGTGCTGGCTTCAGATCTTCCACCTTAATAAAAAATTGGGGATCCAGAGCACCACGACCTGGTGAGCAACTTCGTTTAACCGACCCTTTCACAAGGTACATAACCATATAACGTTTCAACACAATAACCGTGACAGTTAAGGAGAACAAGTCGAGAAGAGCAAACAAACACACATATAAAAAATCATGAAAAAAACAACAAACAAACAAACAAAAGAAAACAATCGTAGCTCCGCCTGTTGAGGTATAGGGATCCCTGCAAGTGTCCGTGTGCAATTTTAAAGTAAATGGTCAAGCGGTTTCGGCTATTTTCTAAGAATTGTTGTTATTGTTGTTTTTGTTTGTTTGTTTTTTCAATCATTAAAATGAATAAAAAGTAATGGAGCGGGATAATTTGAATAAACTTAGTAGAGACCCACGCAAGATACATTCCCAATGAATATGACTTCAATCTAGCTGTCGGTGTTGTCGAAAATGTCGGTTGTGGACGACGGACAAAGGCCATTCACACAAGCTCAACTGACCGGTAAGATGGCTGAAGTAAAAACATATTGGAGGGTGGCCATGCACTTGCTATGCTATACTGGCGCATTTTTATACGACACATCAATAAAAATATTGGCGCATGAGATGAAAACTGGCGATCTATGGGCAAATTTGTATGGGAAGGTCCATTAGATAGTGATAAGGCATCTTGGATAATGACATGATAATGACATCAGAAATCTTGGATAAATCTACTCTTAAAGCTTTCAGGTGCTAGATGGGAATCGTGACACTGTTTACCGACACCGAGAAGAGTTTTGAGTTTGCAGGTTTGTTCGGGTTTGAAAAAAAAATGACTTGGCTGTTACGTAGTTGTAGACATTCTGTGAGTGTGTAGGACAAAATAGCGTTCAGGCCATCACTGGAAACAGATCGTGGACACGACAAAATAGCGTTCAGGCCATCACTGGAAACAGATCGTGGACACGCCAGGCTTCCGTGAGGTTCACAGCATTAACAATCGGAATTCAATAGGAGGTAATCATATTTAACAATAGGCCTATTATCTTCAGATCTGCTCTGGTCTCCTCAGTTGCCAGGCAATGGAACTATGCTTCAGCCATGATCAGGGCACTTGTACCAATTATGTAACTTAACCATCCAGAAATTACACTTTTTCTACCAAACAAATTAAATTTTCTACATGTATTTAGCATCGCGTATGTTTTGAAACTTAATGAACGAGTATTCTTAAGCTTTTTGCTTTCTGAAATGGTTACTTTTATTGCAGGAGATTATTTGACCATGCTTAATACATGAATCTGCCCTCCTTCCTGTCAAGTTCCTTGCTGCAGCCTAGGTGGCAGCACAGGATCACAGTTATTATGAATACCTCCTATTGAGTTCGTAGCTTCCAAATTCTTCACAATGGAATTTAGTCTTTTTTAAGACCCTTTCTTAGTTAATTCGTTATATAAAAAATAGCTAATGAATATTATAAAAATAAATGAGGGGGTGGTCATGGCGTCGAGCAAGAACAAGCCGAGCCGCGAGGCGGTCCTGGAGAGGAGTGATAACCACTTCATGGCCGGGCTTGTTCTAGCTCGACGCTATAACCGCCCCCTCCTTTGGAGGAGTAAGGAGCCAATTTATGCCCTGGCGA
>OZ026630.1:15034635-15241956 GCA_964020975.1 Hermodice carunculata
ACCGAGTTTGCAGACTGGAACATTCGGCGGTCACAAAGGAAGATTTACATGTCCACTTCTTTCCGATAAAATTCAGTTTATTCATTAAATCTGTCTAAAATAGTTTTGAAGACATTCAAAGATTTTAATTTCCTGAGTGGCCCTAATTTACATAAGTTAAAATGGTACAACTTTGGTATACTATTCATTGAATTAATTACTTGACAAACCTATTATTTGAAATCGGAATGGGACCTCTACCTAAAATAGATTGAAGATATTCAAGATTTAAAATTTCCAAATGCCCCTAATTAGCATAAATTAAAAAGTGTAACTTTTGCTTTACGGTTCATTTGATTCGCCACTGGCACAAACCTACGTATTGAAATCAGACACCTCTATCTAAGATAATTTTGGAGATTTTCAAGATTTAAATTTCTGACGTGCCCTTAATTGCATAATTTAAAATGCCACAACTTTTTTTTTCATATGCCATTAAATTTGATTGGCAAGTGTCACAAACCTAAACGTACAGGATATAATTTTTGTCTATCAACATTTGTCTCGAAGATATGGAGCTTTTAAAATTTTAATTGTATTCAATTTTCATAATTTTAACATCATGACAATTCCAGATAATATGTTCAATTTTATGGGTAGGTCAGTCATCTTGCCAAGTTTAGTCGTTTTCGGAACAATAGTGTCCGAGTAAAGCTCCTGGCAAAATTGAGCACAAATAAATAAAAAACTCTTGGAAAAACAAAATGTCTGGGTTCGCACCCAACCATAACAAGATCAAGTTCTGCATAGCAATGCAGTCCTTCACCAGGGTACAGATGAAAATTCCACACTCACTGCATTGTTAAGTTATTGCGATGAGATTCAACAAGTATCGATGGACGGTTATGTCATAGGAAATATGGCCCAAAAGTCCAGGTCATGGTGTGCTAAGTTTGCTGCATAGGTGTTTCAGTATAGCAACTAGAAAAGATTTGCTTTCACGCAAATCTGTCTGTGTGCCACAAAACTTGCATACATTTCATGCTACAACTTTTGTCTGTAGTTTGTTGATGTGCGCCTTCAGCACAAACCTATGAATTAAATTTAGAATGGCACCTCTACCCATGAGAGTTTTGATTTATATTCAACATTTAAATATTTCCAGGGCCCCTAATCGGCACAAATTGAAATTAGACAACTTTTGTTTATGGTTCATTGGATGTGCCTGCAGCCCTTGAAATCAAGTTGGATTGGTACCGCCACCAAAAATAGTACAGCAGATATTCAACATTGTCACTTGCAAAGTACCCCTTATTACAATGAAGTAAAATTCAACAACTTTTGTTCTTGGTTCATTGGATGCACCTGCAGCAAAAACCCATGAACTGAAGTTGGAACGGCAATTCTACCAACAGGCCTGATACTAGTTTTGAAGGTATTCAACAAGTGCCCCTAAAACGCAACAACGTTTTGTGCGTGGTTCATTGGGTGCACCTATGGCACAAACTTATGAATTGAAGTTGGAATGGCACCTGTACTTTGGAGAATATTCAAGATTTAAACTTCCCAATGGTCCTGATTTACGTCTGTTATTTTCAAAACTGTCACCCCTATTTACAATAGGACCAGACTTCATGTGTGGAGGTTCTACGTACAATGTTCAGTCTTCACATAAAATGCCAGACGTGGGACTATTTAAAACTTTTAATTGCAAGCTATAATTTCTATAATTTGCATAAAACGGAAAACTATGACTATTCAATGCCAAGCCTTGGTAAGCAATTTCACGAGCAGGAATAGGCCTATATAGAAACTCCATATTTGGCAGGAACATATATAAATATATATATATATGTTCCTGCCAAGTATGGAGTTTCTGTGCACAGCAGTGTCTGATAAACTATCCGACCCAAATTTGTCCTTGAAAAAGAAAGAAAGAACTCATGGAAAAACGTAATGTCTGGGTGCAATGTCTCGGTTTGCACCCAGACATTACTTTTGATTAGCGTGGCAGTGACAAACTCAAAGTTTGGCGGGAGTGGGAGACGGTGAGGGAAGGGCGAGGAAGGAAGGGTCAATGGTCAAGGACAAGGTCGTAGTGAGCTTAATCTGGTGCGCGACACATCCGTAGCCCTATCCTATATGAAGTGTCAACATACCAAATTTGGTGGGTGTAAAAGTTATGGTACGGGAAATATGACCCGCACAAGCTTTGTCGAAAAAAACGGACGGGAAGACAAGGTGCAAAGCAGCAGTTGTCCTCGGTGGGAACCCGAGGGTGAGGGACTAAGTCTAAATCTTGACCTAGTAATAGTAGTATCTGACAAAACTTGCATCAGTGTAGGGGCCAAGCAATATTTTGCAATAAAAGAGCTGGGTGCTACTATTTGCTGCCACTATTGACGGCTGACACTATTGACTGGCATGCTAACCTAACTTGACTCTGTTGTTGTTGACTCTGTACCATATAAATAGTAAAATACTCCAGACCAAAAGTTGACTTCGAGAGAACATAGAAATAGGCCTAGACTAGTGCACACTTGCCTTGACCCCCGGCCTTGCGACGGTGTTCAACGGACGATGTCACATATGGGCAATAGACCAGGATATTATCCTGGTCAACTTACGTAATACTAAACACTGTGAACAGGCTAAAATCGACCAATTGTCACAGATCGAGTGCGGACACAAGAAAGTAGGCAGTAATCAACTCTTAGCAGTCTTGCTCCTTGTGAGACTGCCAATGGTGACTTCAAAAATACGATAATTGTCAATTCAGGGCAGCATGCTGCTCTGTCAGGGTCACGCGGGATCTGCTTTAAGTTTCAGTGTAAAACTCTTTCCAGACATTGTCATTGAGGATAGGCATTTATGACATCGAAAACCTGACCTGCTATCCCCAGGTCCTGGACCATGGGATTATTAGAAAACTTCACACAAAATAGAACTTATCCTACAACCACAGATAGTCTTGTCAGCGAAATCGACACCGTTTCAAGTCCCCCAAATACAACGTCTGCAGGAGTTACTAATCCAAGCCAGGTAGGTCGAGTGTTTCTGCATTCGTTGACAGGGTCCACATGGATCATGTTCCCTGCCAAGGAAAAAATCGATTAGAAGTTCTGTTTTTAGTACGTATATATGTTTATTTCCATGACGATGTAGGGGTAATTTACATTTTGTCAAGTTTCTTGAGGTAAATTTAAACACGTGGATGAGACCATTGATCATATGATGACTTGGTGTACAGATTATAGAGCACTTAAGTTAGAGACCGGCTGTTTGTACAGTAGAGAGCAAGAGATGGGCAGTGTAAAAGCTTAGAGCAAGTAAGGGACATGGCAGAGAATGATACTTTGATAGGTTAGCATGGATACTAAAAAATGTTCATGTTTGAACGCTTGCTGAAACGAGAAGAAGGATTGAAGGGCGATTTTCCAGAAAGTAGAGTAGGTTTAGAGTCAGTAAAACTAAAAGGCTTCTTGGTGCAGTGCTGGGAGAGTAGGAATAATATCTTCGGATTATTCATTGAAGAGAATAGAGGACCAACTGAGAAGGGAAGGGAGAAGGTAGCCCTTCGCCTATAATTAGGGCTCCCATGACCCTACTGCCGTTACTGGTACTAGGTGGCAACATCAGCAGGGGCTTTCGGCATGCCGAGCGCAAAGTTGCGACAGTGGGATAGGGCTGAGTTTTATATCTGTGTGCCAACACAGACATATTGTTTTTTTGGTTTTTTTTTTTTAGGAATTCTTTCTTTCTTTCTTTCTTTCTTTCTTTCTTTCTTTCTTTCTTTACACTTACAGGCAAATCTTTCTTTCTTTCTTTCTTTACACTTACAGGCAAATCTGTCCCAATACGTAGAAACTCCAAACTTGGCACAATTATTCTTGGTTTCACCATGACATCACAGGCACTGACCTACAAATCTCTACTAGGTGGATACAAGTGTGTATTCCCATTCATTCCCATGTTAAATAGGCCTTTTTTGGATGCAAATCACTCAGAGCTGGACAAAGATTTTGAGTTGAAAATCACTGATGCTTTAAACTATACTCTGCTCTATTAGTACATGGAGTTTAATAAAAATTTGAAGTTTGGAAACTGTACTTTTGACTCTTGTGGTCCAGCATGTTTTACATAGAATATATAGGTTGCTACGGGCTTGTTTGACCCTACTTCTTGTTGTCAATGCATGCTGTTCACGCCTTTTGATTCGCTGAGTGCCTTAAGTGCCAGTATGGTGAATCCAAGAATACTTCTACAGATGAAGTCTTGCCTGGTCATAATGAGAGGTCATGCTTTTCTAAAAGTTTTAAATCTTCAATAACTTATATAATATAGTAGATGTGGTTCTGAGGTTGCTCATAGCAAGGCAAAGGTCATCTCAAATATCAAGGTCATAACAAGGTCAAAGCTCATGTCACTGCACAATTTTGAAACTTACATGTGACCTCTAAAGATCCAAGTACAATGTCATTTGGTCCTTTGAAAGTTTCATCCAGCCATACCTCAGCCAATTTCCATCCGATTCTAATCATGTTGCACTCAAATTGTAGGTATTGCAACACTGCACATTTTTGTAAGAACATGTAACTTCTAGATGGCAAAGGTCAAGGTCATTTGCCACATCGAAAGTTTCGTCTGAGCCATAACTTTGTTGTCAATTTTCATCTGATTTGGTTCATGTTGGATTTAAATTGTGGGTATTGTAACTGTACATTTTTGCAATTTACATGTGACCTGTAAAGGTCAAAGGTCAAGGTCATTTGGACTTTGAAATTTTTCATCCAGCCACAAGCTTAGTGGAATGTTAAGTACCAAAGGACAAAAATTGTAGCATTTATTATTTATAACTTTTGAAGGCACACAGATTTGCTTTAAAGCAAATCTTCTTTTTTAGTTGTTTTCTTGTTTTTGTTTTGTTTTTTTAATAAAGGCAACCTGACAAGCTAGGCAGGTCTGCAGCAAAGAAGCAGAGTGCCACAGAGTATTATTACTTCATATAGGAAAACAATAATTTAAGTTTTTGATAAAATAGATGAAGTTGTAAGATGATCAGTAGCCTGGGGGGGGGGGGAATCTAATTTCGAACTTCGCTCTGCTGAAGCTCTTTTAAATTCCTGGCTTAAATTATGAGTAAAACTTCAGTGACATGCATACATGTGGACATGCTGAATACACATCATTGCTCATGACACCGTTAACTAGCCAGGAAGCACCCTTTGCATGCTTGTGGCAACCCTATGTTCAAAATAAGATGCCGTTCAAAATTCGATCCCCCCAGTATACCACGCGACATTTACCCAGCTGTTATGGCCCCTTGGATATCATGCCAGGTGTTGACCAATTAGAGAGATTGCAATTAGCAATTGCATGTGTATATGGCTGAATATACAACCCAATATACAACATTCTTGTGAGCTGGACTAGACGTGTGTATTCCCATTAGATTCTATGTTAAAGTAACATTCAATAACCCATGTGCGAGTATACAAGAACAATGTTTTAATTGGCCTGTTAATAACTGGATACACAAATCACGCTCCAGTAGTCTTGCCTGATGTCCTGCAAGGGTGTGGGTATTTTACAAAGAAATATACACTAGGAAGATGTACATTTTTCCTAAAAACTGCCCATGGATACCAGGGATACGTTTTGTGTGAAAAATGTTGAAAAGAAAGTTTTTCATTTACACTTTTTGCTTTACATACTTTAATTCTGAAATGCTCTGTCAATGGTGGAATATAAATTTCATTCAAATTGATCAAAGTTTGCCAGACTTTCTATTGTTCTATGTATTTACTCATGCATTTCACGCACATACACTATTCATTTAATAGTTTTGCAGCAAAATTTACAAAATTTACAGGAGTATTTTAATTATATGCAACCATTTACCACAAGAAAGTTGGTGCATCTAGGTAGAGTGATTTTAAAGTTACATAGGTGCAAATTACAATGGAAACTAAAGGAAATATGCATACCTAGCCCACCTGCCTTCAGAGCTCTCTACTGAGAACCCACATGAACCAGCTGATCTTGACCTTACCTATTGCAGTTCAGCATTAGTTTTGTAAATCTGTTGATATAGAAATAATATATGCCAAAAACTGCAAATTAGTTCAGAGAGAAGGAACAAAATTAGAATATTTAGATACCCATTTCAATTCAGTAACATGACCGTCGTGAGAAGTCACATTGAAGATGATAATTGATCAGAGATGCCAACTGTGCCTCATCATCAGGGACAATCCCTGAAATTAGCTGAATTTTTTACCAATTTAGGGTGTGTATTCCTAATCAAAATGGACTATTTCTTGCTGCTACATTCTTTGTTAATTAGGGCCCCTATCGTAGATGTAGAAGCACTATAGTAGTCTAACGGTCCGTCGAATGGAAAGTTAAAGTAATGGAGAAAGTGGATGAAAGAATTAAATACCTGAGAAAAGGACCTCTTCAAAAGTGGAGACAGATTAAACAAGTGCTGCAGGATTCACATTGTTGTCAGGAATTACAAGACTTACATGACAAGTTTGTCATCTCACCTATTGACAAAGCTAGCAATAACATTGCACCAACTTGTAAACCATACTACACTTACAATACAATACTGAGTGAATTAAATTATGAAAGTTATCAACAGGCAGGAACCTCTGATACTGTTATCAAGGACCAAGTGGATAAAAACAAGGAGTTGAAATCCATTGTATCAAATGAGGACAAGAAATTACCAATCATATATGTAATTGTCAAAATGTATAAAAACCCTGTTAAATTCAGATTCATCATTGCAGCAACGAAATGTGTTTCGAAACAAGTTGCCAAATGACTCACTAAAGTCCTCAAACTTTTAAAAAATTCACATACTAACTACTGCAAAAAAGTGAAAATGTACATGGGAGTGAATAGAATGTGGATTACAGATAGCACAAGTGATATTCTACTAGACGTTGACAAAATCAACAATAAGAATGGTGCCAAATAAATTCATACTTTTGATTTCTCAACATTGTATGCAAAGATCAACATGACAGACTTAAACAACGTGTTAATTTCAATGTTGGATAAAGCGTTCAAAGGTGGCACATGTCAGTATATTAAAATATCTGTTGCTGAGGCTGAAAATTTGATAAAGGTAAGAACAAAGGAATATCTTACACGAAGCAAGAGTGTGCTCAAATGATAGAATACATTATCAACAATGCATACTTTTGCTTTGGAACCAGAGTCGATCAACAAATAGTAGGCATACCAATGGAAACAGATCCAGCCCCATATATTGCCAACCTTTTTTAACATTTTTATGAATCAAAATGGATGGGGGAATTGGCAAAAACAAACTTTACAGCTGCAAGAAGATCCTTTTCTCACACAAGAAGATTTATAGATGATCTGTGTGCTTCAAACAATGGAGACGAAATAAAGGGCAATTGGAAAACATATATCCCAAAGAACTAATATTAAATCTGGAAAATGAAAGTGATACAAAAGCTACTTTCCTTGATCTGGGTATAGAAATAAAGAACAACCAGTATGTAACAAAAATATTTGACAAGGGAGACCAGTTCAAATTTGATATTATCTCCTACCCTGACCTGACAGGAAACATTCCAGAGAAACAAGCATATGGGGTTTGTATCGGACAAGTCATACGTATTGCTAGATACACAACACTATTTAGCAATTTTTTCAATGGGGTTAGAACTTTGTTGCATAAATTACAACACAAAGGTTATAAAAAACAATAATTACACAAAACTCTGTTGAAATGTTTCCAGAGACATGACAAAATACCTAATAAATACAACACTAACTCAAGAACATTAGTCAAATTGTGTCAAGATGGAGTTTGAAATGACAAAGTATAGTCCTCAAAGTGTTTAGAGTGGTAAGAGGGAAAGTACCTGAGGTAAAGTATACTTAACCCACCTAGAGAATTATCTCTAGTCCGTCTTAAGTTGGGAAAACCATGATCATACTCACTTTTTGCAGGATTTCTTTCTTTTTAATCTTCATCCAGTACAGTGGAAGAGGTGGCTTTCAGCTAATACCTTAGTACACTTTACCTCATAACACCTCTAGTCAACTTTATGGTGCTAAAAATTGTATTACTATTTACCTGTTTATACCAGTGTCGGTATGGTGGAATAGTGTATGAAGCTTTTAAGTTTCAAAGGAGATGTCCATCTGTCAGTTTTTCATTTCCGGACAACAACTTTCCACATTATTATTCAATTGCCTTCAAAGGTGGTCAAAGTATGCATCTAGGTCAAACCTAATGGCTGGGATTGTTTATGGGTGAGCTTGACCTCAAGATCAAGGTCACAGCTTGGGCCTTACTACTAAAATGGAGTTTCATGCAATATCCCCAGAAAAATTTAATGCAGGTTCATCAAAGTTGGTCATAATATGTATTCATATAGTTCTTTGCTACATAATGCTTTTTGTGACCTTGATATCCAAGGTCAATGTCACAAGAGCATAACAATGTAAATATGTTTCTGTGCAATATGTCTGGAAGTTTTTGATAGAAAATCATTATATTTAGACATTTTATGTATCTAGAGGAGGATTCACTTTTGACTTGTCACAAGTGATCTTGAGGTCAAAGGTCAAGGTCATGGGGCTGTTTGAAAAATGTGTTCCAAGCAGTTTTTAGAAGGACTTGAGAGAATTTTCATGGTTGATCAAAACCTGCTGTATTGCTCTCCATAGTCTCTAAACCAAGAAAGTCATGTCTGAATTGTTACAAAGTTAACTACAATCAACCATGATCATTTGAGGGGATTTAAATATCAGCTGAAGTACCCGGTAGCTGCAACAGTTTGGTCAACATTTTAACAGCAACAGGATTTACAAATCTGACCGGCACACCAACACAAATTAGTGGTTCCCACCTCAACCATGTTTGGTTAAAACATATCTAATATATGTTTTACCCAAACATGGTTGAGGTGGGAACCAGACCAAACCTCTGGAGTTACACAGATGTGGACCTACTGCAGCCATCACAAACAGATATTTGTTGATTTTCAAAATGGACCTCTGTAAGCTCACAACTTGTTATTGTGTCGACTATCCATGCTTTAACTCTCTTGCCAATTGGACACGTTGCAATAAGCATTTTATGTGTATTTGTCTGAATACACAATCCAATACAATAAAACCTGTTTTGAGAGACCCCTGCTTTGGAAGACCACCTACCTTTTGTGACCTCTTTTTTTTGTGCAAAAACAACTTGTAATGATAATTGACCTCTTTTGGGAGATCACCTGCAGAACCTGACCAGTGACCACCCAAAAGACCACTTATCCAGCCACAAATTCACAATTTCAGATAAGTAAAAGCCACCAATTTTGTACAAGATTAGTAAAAAAAATTTTTGTTTAAATCAGTTTACAAATGTTCAGTGTGTTTATAATACTAATAAATGAATTTACACAGGATTGCAAGATGGCATTTGGTTTACTTAGTGTACAAACACTCATGTATGAAGCTATATTATGGATGGAAATTCAAAGTAGAGGATAGTTGTTGGCCAGGTGGCACAAGATTCAACTCTCTTTTGGGACACTGCCTGCTTTATGTGAACACTTTTGGGTCTGCCTGGGGCGGTCTCTCAAAACAGGTTTTATTGTATATACAAAATTCTTGCAGGCTAGAGGTGTGTATTCCCATAAGATTCTATGTTAAAGTAACATTCCATATGTTGAATAATTTTGCAGCAAAAGTTTTCAAATTTAAAGGAGTCTTTTAACTGTATACATGTACAACCATTTACCACAAGAAATTTGGTGTTTTTAGGTAGAACAATTTTCAAGTTATGTGGGTGCAAATTACAATGGAAACTAATAGAAATACAATACAATTAAGAAAACTTCAGTTCCATGTACAATGTCTCCCATGTATATCACACACTCTTATGAAACGTTACAACAGGATCCCTTCCTCCAAACAATGTTGCAACTAAAGCGATGACATCCTTGTTTACATATATAAATTCAGTATCAAGTTGCATGCCCTTATAGAAAAAAAAAAGGTTTTCCATTAATTTACATTAATTCAAGAACGGGTTCATTATTCTTCAAAGTTGCATAGCATATGTACATAGGTAGCTTAAGAATTCACTTGTGATTGCAATAAAGTGCCCTTGACCTCCAGGAAAAGTCATATGACAATGAAAATATGATGCTTGCAGGGGCCCTTGATGACCTGGTCATTGTTCTGGTTATTTTGAGTTCCTGATGGTCTAATTGTGCCTTACTTGACTACTTGTCCCTGAAATGACTCATTGAATGTTGGCATCCCTGATTAATATATACATTTAGACATAGATCATCACTGGATCAGCCATGGAGTGTTGCGAGATTGGATTCTGATATTTTTGGAGGTTGAGAACTACAAGAAAGATGTGGTACTATTGCTTCTGTTTGTATAAATCAATCTTGTCAGTTATGGTGGTTGAACTTGTTTTCTAATGACTTGAAAATTGCTAATGTTATACCATGGAGCTATTACTCATAGTGTTTCCATGGTTATTTCTGATAGTAAAATGAGTAACTCTATAGGCGAGTAACTTTATCAGAAATGCAGATTGCTACTAAAATGAAAGGGCCTATTAAATTTACCTGAAAATTGGTTTCTTGTACTAGCAGTTTCTTGAAGAATAGAATAAGCAGTCTCATAAAATTCACACAGGTTTTTTGTTTGAAACCATTATCAGAATTTGATAAGTTCCCCCCTCCCCCCTCCCCCCCAACTTAACCTAGGATTATGCATTCATAATTAATTAGCTTGAACCTGTCTCACAGCTTTTTGTCCATGCATGCTGAGTGTACGCTTTGGAAGGTTTGGGTCTTGTAGCAAATTGTGGTGGTGGTGGGGGGGGGGGGGGGGGGGACTCCCAAGAACTGTGTAATGAGGCTCTCAATAAAATACAGAGTATCTCATTCTGTTCATGCAGGAACAGATTGACTCCATGCTGCCATATGTTCCAGGCAGACTTTTGCTGCCACTGGTGCCCTAGCTGGCCTGTTTTTGCCTGAGGCAATATCAGTCTGCTAACCTCATCAGTCCCAAGGGTACTCACAGCTCTGGACTTCTGGGCAGAACAAGCCTGAGGTACCCTCTGTTAAAAATAGACAACATACACAGCTGAGTCAGCCAGAACAGGGAAGTGCAAATATTTGTGTCATCTCAGTGGACACTTTCCTGTCTTTGTTTTCTTGTAACCAGCGAGATGAAGCCTGTTCTTCATAGCCAATGCTAAGACAGTAGAGTTTTGTCTTGATTCACAGGTACATGTTTATGTAGTTTCTTGACTGCTTCTGTTGAAAGTTGTTTATGTGATAAAGGAAAAAAAGACAGTTTTTGTATTGCATGTATACACATCCCTCTAAATTATAATATGTGTACACTGTACATGCACATATGCTCATCAATACTGCCCAGAAGGGCTGACCCTCTCAGGAGTGGGCACTTTTTTCTGGTCGCAAAGGTGCTCACTGTAGAGATGTTTCACTGTACAATGGTACTTGCACTTTAAGACCACCCCTAATCAATGAATGCCAAACAAAAGTGGTCACATAGGACAGGTGGTCTTTCATCTCAGATAAATTAACAAAGAAATAAAAGGCCAATTTCTTTCTTTCTTTCTTTCCTTCCTTCCTTCCTTCCTTCATTCTTTCTTCTTTCTTTCTTTCTTTATTCATTTAATTTATTTTATTTATTTATCCATTCATTCATTCATAGATAGATAGACAGACAGACAGACAGACAGACAGACAGACAGACACAGATAGATAGATAGATAGATAGATAGTTTTTTCAGACACTTTTTTTCCAAAAACCACCAAACTTGCCATGGTGACTGACATTACCAGTGTAATTGTGCATCTCATTTGGAACAGTCATGAGGTTAAAATTATGCAAATTTTTAGAGGCAACAAAAATTTTAAAAAGCGCCATATCTTCCAAACTATAGCAGATGGACTCAAAATTTCAATGTGCATATATACCTTTGTGACACTTGCCACTATAATGGACTGTATAGTTGTACAATTCCAAATTATGCCAATAAGGGGCATTGAAAAACCTAAAAGTTTAATATCTCCAAAACTGTTGTATATAGAGATGCCATTCCAACTTCAATTTGTAGGTTTGTGGCAAAGCTGCATTCAATGAACCATGAACCAAAGTTGTAGGATTTTAATTTATGCAACTTAGGTGCCATCCAATGAACAACAAACCAAAGTTCCTCTAGGCTTATAAATCATGCAAATTAGGCAAATACACAAAATTAAAATGTTGAATAGCTTCAAAACTATTGTAGATAGTAGTTTCATTCAAACATCACTTTATAAGTTTGGGACATGGCCACATCCCTTGAACCAAGGACCAAAGTTGAGCATTTTAATTTATAAATATTAGGCTAATACACAAAATTTAGATTATGTTGAACAATGGCAAAGTGTATCATTTCAAACTGTTCTCATCTTGAAGGCAGACAGACAGATTTGCTGTGAAGCAAATCTTCTTTTCTAATTTAATCCTGTATTTCACATTCAGTTGTATCCCAGTCAATCTCTGAAGCGTGTAGTATATTAGAAATTGTTTTCCAGTAGCCTATGTATAGAAGTGTTTCAAAGTGATTTTGTACAATCCAGGTTCATCGGTCCATCCATTTTTTAAAGAAGGAAGCACAACATTCGCTATAGCTTCCCATTTCGTAACTGTTAGGTATTTCATGATGCAGTCTAATGTATACTGTCTCACAAAGGTCATTCATATACAAATAACAAAGTCAACTTACTGTTGTACAAGATGTACACATACACAGTGTGACATAGATAGTAAACACAAAGCTTGAGGGGAGGGGAGATTGTACAAGCCTGCATAACTCTCCACCCTTTCCAGGCCTTGCTAACCCACCCCTAGCAGTTAGCTTTTTTCGTATAGAGGTATGAATGAATACAAAGTTTCTGAGGACATATGATTATCCAGGCCTGGATAACTTACCTTAGCACCTCTACTTATAACAGTTTTGAAGACATTCAGCATTAAACATTTCAAGTGCCCCTAACTAGCTAAAGTTTCTCACTACATGACCAAATGTTGTTTGTTTGCTGACACTTGACATTCTGTTTCATTCAAATTTCTATCTTTCTGTCTGGCATTTGCTTTTTACCAGCAGATTTTGTTCGTGCCGAGCCCTAATTTTGCTACTTTTTTTGTAACATTTCACATTTTCTGTTATGTAGCTTTTCCAACTTTCTATTTGAATTTAACAGGCAACAACTTTCCTTTGTAAGCACACAGACAGATTTGATTTGAATCAAATTTCTTTTCTAATGCCATTTTGCCTTTATTTCTTGGTTGCTATGTTTGTATGTGACCATGCTATGCAAGTTAGTGTACATGTATGTCAATAAAAAATTCCATAATATCTGACGGCAATAAAATTCTAGCACTACATTATATGTATGTGTGCAAGTAAAACATTACATTACTCTGTAAATCAAGTCTAGTGCAGTTAAAAGTTCAAAAGAAACAATCAGAATTAAAATATAGAGGGAAGAAAAAGTCTATGTAAAACAGAGTAGAACAACAAAAGAGTGTCTGGCCAGGGTTATTATATAGTATGTATGTGGAGTCGACTATGAAGACAATATGGAGACAGGACAAGTGCCAGAGGGGCAGGCATACCAGATGTCGCGGGATGCAAAGGTGTAGGTTTTATAAGCAACATGCAGTCTCTACATACAGTATTTCAACGAGGCTGGACCAGCTCATTTTTTCATGTGAAAAACTGTATTTTGCAATTTTTTTCTTACATTTACTGTTTTCTGTCATGCAGGTTTGGACTGGTTGATTAACATGTAGTCATTGCTTTGGTCCTGACAAAAGTCTGTCAAACTTCACCCTTCCTGCAGGTTTAAACCATCAGTTTTGCTAGCTCTATTGACCTAAGGTCGCAAAGCTTGTAGCATCACTCATGTCCATCAGTCTGTCCGTAACCTTTTGGGTTGAGAGCGTGATTACTTAAAAAGTCTTTATGTTAGCCCAATATAACTTTCAGAACTTATAGGATGTATGAAAATCTAGGTCCCTTTCGATATTGGTGGCGCCACTTACAATATGTAATATAGGGGTCAAAATGGGAAAATTTTGTGAGCATTGTAGCATTTTATATTTTTGATGGATCTTCACCAAACTTGGGTGGATTGTGTGGGAGGTCAAGGTCTAAGTTCCTGATGATACTAGTGGCACCACCTATAATTTGATGGAAATTATGAGCCAAAATACCTTTTAAGATATAAAATTCCATATTTGGAAGAGTAATTGGATGAGACTTGCCAAATGTATAGAATAAAAAGACCATGTCCAATGTTAGAATGTTATATAATATCAGTGACCTTGACTTATTTTTGTGAGGTCACCATGCCTGTAAAGTTGAAAGAGGTGATTTTGTAATGGCGCAGTGTAGCTTGGACATCAATGGCAAAGTGAATTGAGCCTTCCATGGACATATAAATGATGGTTTATTTTGTCATTGAGCCTTCAGATCAAAATTGTACTTGTAAACATAATACACAAAACTGTACTAGGTTACCTACTTTTTGGGTCACTGTGACCCAGTAATCATGGAGTTTGGCCCTGGTCCAATTATATTGTTTATCATCAATAACTCGAAAAGTTATTACCCGGTTTGAACAAACAGAGTATATATGGAAAGCTGGAAGTGGGGTGCATATTTCAAACTGTAACTATATTTAATTGAGTTGAAGGTCAAGGTCAAATGGTCAGTTTGAATGTAGGGTCATTTCATGAATGCTCTGCCCCCCGCAATTTTTGAGTTAGGCCTATGTAATGTTTAGGAGTTATAAAGTGCATAAAAATCTTGGTTGACATCAATGTTGGTGGCGCTACCTATAGTATTATGTAATATACAGGTCAAAATGTGAAAATCTTGTGACGACAATGCCATCCACACTTTCAAGTTTGCCCAATATAGTTTTCAGGAGTTATAGGGTGTATAAAAACTAGGTTTATTTAGATATTGGTGGCGCCACCTACAATATTATGCAATATAGGGGTCAAAATTTGAAAATTTTGTCAATAACACTGAAGCATATTCAATTCTTGGAAGATATTTACCAAATTTGATGGGATTGTGGAGGAGGTCAAAGTCTAAGTTGGTAATGGTACTAGTGATGCCCCCTATAACTTGATGGAAACTATGAACCAAGATCTGTTTTAAGATCTAAAATTCCATATCTTGAAAAGTAATTGGATTAGACTTGCCAAATTTATAGGATATATAGACAATGTCTAAAGCTAGAATTTTATGTAATATCAGTGACCTGGACATATTTTTGTTAGGTCACCATGCCTGTAAAGTTGAAAGAGGTGATTTTGTAATGGCGGGGTGTAGCTTGGACATCAATGGCAATGTCAGCACAGCACCAGGCCTATGGACCTCATGTATTACATAATCTAGGTGAGCTTGATATTCTGCCCCAAGGTCACTGAGGACATAAAGTTAAGGACTCACTCATTGTTGTCTTGGAACATCCATCACAGGAATTGCACAAATATGCTACAATTACATGTGGCGCAAGGTGCCATCTGGTGGACATTTTACACACTAAATGCATATAAGCTTTATATGTTCAGAAGCCACTTGAGGACTCGCAACTTTGAGATGAACAGATGCAATATAACCATGGTGTCAGCAGAGCGTTAGGACCATGAGCCTTTTGTTGTTGTAATTTGAGGAGCCTATTGTCAGTTTGGACTTTTTTCTTTTTCTTTTTCAGTAAGTGACCTCAGATTGCCCTATTTACATATGCAGAATAAACACTGGGACCATTCAATAAATATAAGACAGCTAAAAAGCCTTGTGTGTCATATATCTTGATGGATCTGCCTTGTGTGTCATATATCTTGATGGATCTGGATCTTATGCACAGAGGTGAACAAAGTATCAAATGCAGTCTTCACAAGCACTTTGTCCTGTGTAGTCAAATCATGGACCCTTGAATCGAGGGTCCATGGTCAAACTGAGCTAACAGGATCCTTGTATAAAACAACTTTGAATTTCGGCACTCATGAGGCAGGAAGGGATTTCTGCCATTTCATCAGTGCATGGCAATCCTTGGCAGTGATGTTTATATTGAGCTGCAGGGTACAAAGTTCGCAGATCAGGGATTGTCATTAGCATTTTATACTAAAGTAAACAGTACAAAATACTCTTTTGGCTTGATCTGGCTTTCATTAATACTTACATAGTTAGTTTAGCAATAATAGCTCAGGGGCAGAAGACCCCAGTGTTGATTTTAAAACTTAAATTTTCAGAAAGGTTGCATCTAGCCCAATTTTGGGGGGAGAAATTTTCTGTTGTGACAAAGGGCAGGTCATCATGATGGAATGCTCATGTGGGATATTAAAAATTAACAAACTCTTGCTGGTGCAAGAAGAGCCCAACAACTTTGCTGATTTGAAAGCTCCATTTATCATCAATATTGCTTTATGATGGAACTACCTGTTGTAGTAGCTCCATGATTTATAGGAAAATTCCAATGATTTTGACCACTCTCCATGCTCTCTGTGATAACCATTTTTTGCATGTTGATAACCATGACCAAAATATGCATAAAAATGTAACCACTAGTTATCAGCATACAGAAGTTCAAAATAACAGCTGCAGCAGCATCTTGGACCCAGGAATGAAACTGTCATCTGTATCAATAGTAGCATGTTTGAAAAAAACTGTACTTTTTGGCCCTTGTAACACGTACTGTTCGTCATAATTGTACACATATGTTTGTTTGTTTGTTTGCCTTTTTTTTTTTTTTTTGCCACTAAAGGTGATTAATCATGCATGAAATTAAATTTGAATTTGTTTAGCTGCCAGCCTAGCTCATTAATCTGGCACTTTGGCGTATGTTGATGTAGATCTGATTGAACTGTCTGGAAATATGGTGCCACATGAAATACATGTAACTGTAGCAAAGGAGGTTTTCATTGAGCAAAATGTTAACTTTTTTGTTCAATGTTGCAACTTTGTTTGAAAAAAAATATATATAAATAGCCAACCTTTTACATACCTGTTATAGGTGTTGTCATGGAACAATATATTTAAAGGAAGGCTCTCATAAGTAGTGATCCTAATTACTGAAAGTACTATTTTTTTGTATCATAATAGTTTTTTTAGGAAGATTAAACTTTACATCTGTTTACATTCTATGAGCAGGGTGTCCACCATTAGATAAAACCATGCAAACATTCCAACTAATAGGAATGTTGTGCATTGAGGTTTATGGATCATCCATCTTAGACCTTTCTAAGGCATTCGCTACTATAGATCATAAAATACTCATAAAAAAAAACCTTGAATACTATGGAATTTCAAATGTAGAACTTCAGTGGTTCAGTAGCTACTAAAAAAATAGATCTCAATTCGTCGAAATTAATAATATTAAATCCCCAACACTAGAAATCACTACTGGAGTCCCCCAGGGATCTATTTTGGGTCCTCTTCTGTTCCTCATTTATATCAATGACCTGTCCCAAGCCAGCAGCTTTAGCTCAACTATGTATGCTGATGACACAAGCCTATTAAACACTATATGTAATTTTAACTATGAAACAACACCCCCATCCACACTAACTGAAAACAGTTAATAAAGAATTAGCCAAAGTAAGTGACTGGCTTGCTGTGAACAAATTATCTTTGAATGTAAATAAATCAAAATATATGATCTTCCATACAAAACAGAAACACTTACCTCTTCATCAATTACCGTATGTTAAGATAAATAACCAGCCAGTTGAATGAGTTGGAGACTTTAGATTTTTAGGTGTCTTAATTGATCATAATCTTAGATGGAGCAAACATGTTAATTATGTATCAAATAAATTATCCCGAGTGTGTGGCATACTCTCGAGACTAAAAAACCTACTGCCCCAAAGTATATTACAACTGATTTACAATGCCTTATTTTTACCACATCTGAATTATGGAATAACTACATGGGGGTTCCACTCTTGCAGTAGACCTGTAAAGCTGCAAAAGAAAGCGATAAGATCCATTAATAATAGCAAGTACAATGCACACACATCTCCTATCTTCAAAAAGCTTGGTCTTCTTAAGTTCAGTGATATATTCAAGCTATCTTGTATCAAAATATGCTACAAGTACAAAAGCAATATGTTGCCTAACTATTTCAATGATATGTTCAACTATCACCAGACACAACGCACTGACGGACCCAGAAGAACTGTAACAATACCACGTAGATATGATGCAACAGAGCATAATATTCCTATTTAAACCCAGTGATCCCAATACTATTTACAAATACCAAAATTAATCGATTGTGTTTAAGACATAAAATACCGGATTTAATTAATGAAAATTACTTACCTGACATAGTTATGACAAAAATGGATACACACTCATTGAAAGGCTTCTCACAATATGCTAAGAATCATATTATTAACCACTATGAAATTGACTGTAACATTACTAGTTGTCACGTCTGCAACAGACTAAATTAGTCGTATGTATTATTATTGTCACTTGGTCTATCAACTTAAGTTTTGTAATCTCTGTTATCATTCAGCCTATAGTAATGTGTTAGAAATCTTATAGCGTATGAGTTTAAATATAGTAATTAAATATAGTATATCTTTAGGGTGGCCTACATGTCAGCGACTCTTCGGAGTCTTAATGTATGGTCTCCTCGTTTTTAAACATATAAATTTATTCTTGTAACACATTGTGTAATATTGTTTAGACCAAATAAAGCTATTCTATTCTATTCTATTCATGGTAACTACCACTGAATAGTGAACAGTATTGTTGGTGCAACTCTGCAGAAAAATGCAACATAGACAAGCTGCAGCACACCACACAGTAAAGGGTCATAGCTGCTCGAGCATGTCAGATAAGCACTCAGACATGTGAACTAGCAATTAATTGACCCATTGTGTTTCCTGGAATTATTGTGTAAAAACTTGCAGAGCCTAGTCTTTGATAAGAGTTCTGTTTTTTCCATGATCCTTGAAAATTTAACAATAATGCCTGAATATTCCTTTGAAGTTCCATAAACCCTGTACTTCCTGTGATTAAGACAAATTAATGGATTTCTTTCAGAAGAAATAGGCAAAATTTATACACCAAACATGATAATTCACGAGAGCCTTCCTTTAATTAAGGTAAGCATTTCCAGAATTATATGGAAATGTTTACAATTTAATATTATGAGTACTGGTACAAATATTAAATATATCTGGTATACATAAAATAAATTTTGAAAAGTACAGCGTATGACTTGTAGAATTTGCTCTTAGTGTCTTATGCAAATAGGATTTTTCTATATTTTGCAAAATAAAAATTGGCTTAGTATAGAGTACTGACAACCCCTTACTTATTCCATGAAGTTGTGCAAGAAACAAAAAAAACAAAAAAAAAAAAAACAAAACAAAACAAAAAACAAAAACACTTTATGTAGAAGCCAATTTTTCACAGTAAATCTGGGTGACAATTCTCAATTTTATTTCATTAAGCTCAAAGATAACTAGTTTATTCTTGGATACATAAATATACAATCTAATGGGACTATACAACTGAATACTCATGAAATTGCTGACTGTGACCTCTCCTTAAAGCAACTTTATGTGTTTTCAGCTGAATATACAAACTGTGCTCTATGCACAAATGTCATGTGGGCTGGACATACAAAAAAAAAATAACATATTCATATTAGCCTTTATTAAATTTTTGCAGACAAGGTGATAAAAGTTACAGGAACATTTATACCTGGATTTACTGTGAGAAAGTTAGTGTGTCAGCAGGTTTAAAGTTAATAGATTGCTAATTACAATGGAACCTAATGGAATACATGACCCTGCCTCTCCTAACTATAGTGCCCACTATGCCCCTCCTGACTATAGTGCCCTCTACACCCCTCTCGACTATGGTGCCCTCTACCAGGAGAAGCCCAGCAATCTTCTATTCTTGCTCTTCACAAGGATAAGCAGAATATTCTAGGTTTCAATAATAACTGAGATTGCTGCTATATTTGAAAATAGTAGGGCCTGTATTTTTCCGTTTTTAACAGAAACGGAACATTTTTGTCACCTCTGAAATGGAATTTGCTGTTTTGCCTTAATGTGTTTTACATACAATGAGAACTACTGAAACGGAATTTGAAAAATTGTGGCTGGTGAAACGGAATTTCTAGTTCTTAGAAACGGAAAAATACAGGCCCTAAAATAGTAATAAGTCTGTGTTACAAAATGCAGATTAGATCTATATGAACAGTGTGGCACAAGTGGGGCAGAAACAAGGACAATCTTGTTTAGATGGCATTCCTAGTACAAATTAATTTAAACATATGCAAATTGAAATTTTCCAAAGTGTGCATTGGTTTTAAAATTAATTTCAGTGCTAGTACATTATATGTAACACATGTCACAGAATTAAGATGCGTCCATTTAATGGAGCCAATAGGTGGTGCACAGGGGCTGGTCCAGCTGTTATAGGGCAGCAGGTGATGGCACTGTACACTGGCTCTGTCTCTCATTGTGCATGCCTCCATACCACTACAATAACATACTGCAACCTGAATATCATCTCCCATCGTCACTCCATTGCCAGTATGAACAGCACTAAGAATGGTGGAAGTTACTGCTGAGCCTGTATTTGTTAAGGCAAACTCGGTAAGGATATCTTGATGCACTTGCTTGTGCTTTGTTTTGTTTCTGGCAGGTTTAATACATTTCTCTTATTTTTTCCTTCTAATGTGGTGAGGCAGTGATGCATTTGATTGTCACATGTTCATTTTACAGGTTTGAATAACATTTCATAGGTCACGAAATACTCAGTCTTTATTCTGTTTCAAAATTTCCAGCTGCTGTATCCTCATTTTTTCCCCTTAAATTCAGGTTTTAATTTGTCATGGACATCTTCAAAAGTAAATTTTAGATAGATATATATATATATATATATATATATATATATATATATATATATATATATATATATGTATGTATGTGTATATATATGTATATATATATATATATATATATATATATATATATATATATATATATATATATATATATATATATATATATATATATATATATATATATATATATATATATATATATATATATATATATATATATATATATATACATAATCAGATTGGTATCAAGGGTGGAATGATCAATGATAAATAAGTCCATGGCACACATAATGTTACTGACACAAGGACACATCTGTATTGGAGAAATATCATGCTGTGTCACACCATAATCTTGCAGCATGTACATCATATGTACCACATATTAGTTATTGTGTCATGTGAGTTATACAAGTTCACATACCAAGATGCATGTACCAAGAATGTGAACATTGTTTTTGATGATTATTTATAATGCTGACAATGACACGAGGAATAGCAAAATGGTGAAGCAAGTAGACATAAATGATCAGCTGCCCCAACTGTTGTAGTTTGTCGAGACAAAGTTTGTTTTTCACTGGGAAAAATATGCATGCATTGAAATTATTTTGTTTTTACATTTTGTGCATCTTATTCTGACATACGGGCATAACATTGTGTAAAGTTTTGAGGAAAAATATTAAAATGGTTCCCTGTTACACATTACACACACAAGAAGTTCTTTTACATTTTTAAGTTTGGGTACAGCAAAATGCACTTTGTTGATCTTGACCTACAAGATGGCAGTACTCATACACATATTAATATGATGTAGGCATATGTGCATGTGAATTTCCTTTGTATAGTTTATATGGGTTGATATGAAACCATGAATGCACATAGTTTAATGAATGTTTAATTTATTTAATACAATTACAATTCATACATAGGTGACACAAGATTAAAGTTCTCTGTAAAAGAAAGTCAACAATTTTTAAAATATACACCACCATTATCTGTTTATTGAGGGAAATTTCCAGGTGCATGCACTATGCACTTCAGTAGAATTTACTTCCAGTATATATTCCTATACATGTACCACACTGACAGAATTAAGTGCACATATTTACAAGTATATGGTGAAAACTGGTATTATGACACGATCTGTTCCTTAAGAAATATGTCAGACAACTGAATATGTCAGATAAAAAATAAACTTTTTCCCATGAAAATTTGTGTCATTATCGTGAATATGTTGGATATCTTAGTGTCGTTATAATGAGGTTTCACTATATATATATATATATATATATATATATATATATATATATATATATATATATATATATATATATATATATATATATATATATATATATATATATATATATATATATGTATATATATATATATATATATATACACATATGTTTCACCCATACTATAGATTATAATAGGGTTTTCTTTGTTCATTGATTTTACCAACTAGTACAATATTGTGTTGCTGCATGAGTGAGAGATAGTGAACAAGTGCAGTAACATGATATCACATGAGTTGGTAAAATCAATAAACAAAGAAAACCATATAATGATTTTTTTATCCTATGGTTCTTCTCTAAACTGGATTATAATAAGACTGGATTATAGTAAGGAACTCATTCATACACATGTCATAAAGAACGTCCTATTTTAGCAGATGGCATCTTTGTGTCTTGTTGATCAGCCGTTGATGTCCCCTTGTGGCAGATTGAGTCACTTTCAAGCGTGCACAGAATAGAATATCATGCAGAAACATCATAATCATTTGTTGATATGGTATCAATGTACATCAAAAATCTGTATCTAAAATGCCCTATCATTGCACTAAAATACATGTAACCACGGGATAATACACATGTATCACACACACTGCATATATACTGTATGCCCTATTATTGCACTAAAATACAATTAATTATACATGTATAAGGAAACACAGGCAAGGGCCTGACAGCTTCCGAAATTATGAATTTTCTGACTTAAGACGGACTAGAGAAAATTCTCTAGGTGGGTTAAGTATACTTTGCCCCAGGTTCTTTCCCTCTTATCACTCTGAACACTTTGAGGACTACACTTTGTCATTTCAAGCTCCATCTTGACACCGTTCGACGTATGTCCTTGAGTTAGTGTATGACGGACAATGGATCTTGGGACTTTGGTATAAGCTCAGGTAATATGGATCACCTGAGCTAAAAATCCAAAAATCACTGAAGCATAACAATTAGAACAAACTTGGTTGAGACTCGCCCAAAGTACATTGCCACCAAGTTTCAAGTCAATGTGGTTGACCGTTTCAAAAACGAACTCGAAAATGTGAATCAGCATCAGAATGCTCATTGACTTTTATAGTAATCAATAGGAAAGGTGCATTTACTGATAACTACCCGAATTGAAAAAAATCATTAAAAGTCAGGAATGCACAGCAGTGCTACCTTGTGAACAAATTTGTTGGACCTTTTAACAAGGAACATATCCACAACACTTCAGCTTAATGTGAGTGAGGGCTTTGGAGAAGAAGTCAAAATTATCGAAAACACACAAAAAATAATAGGAAAAATTGCAGCACCATCTGGTGAACAAATTGAGAATTAGGAGTCCTTAGGAATGTTCCTGTGTAATATCGAAGCAATTGGGTGAACGGTTTCGGAGATTTTTTTTTAAGATTTGCCCAAAGAAAGAACAAAAAATTAAAAAATTACCAGAGTGTGACTATTTGAACAAACTTGGCAGAGACATGCCCAAAGTACATTGTCACCAAGTTTCAAGTAAATCTGGCTGACGGTTTTGGAGAAGTGAAAAGTGTGAATTGTGAAGGGACGGCAGATGAAGATCGACGGCATATAAGCTTTGCTGGCTAATATGCCAGCTGAGCTAAAAAAAGCAGCACTTGGTGTGCTCTGTCTGGTCTGTGACCCACAGGTCATCCAGTATTACATGCCTGTATGCTAGGAGTCATATAGTTAGGAATAAACTCATCATGTGTGTCTGACTCTTAATAGGATCATGCAGTTCTGTTACCATGCATCTGTGTCGTATGACCATCCACTGTCTTCCTCTGAGTCGTTGCCTACATGAACTTTATACTTAGTACTGGCTGCCATGCTTACATACAATGCAACTACTATATCACCAGAAGACGTTCTACCAGCCACTTGGGGTCCAGAAATTAGTAGTGAGGTAGGCATATGTATGGATTGTACTGGCTTGGTCAGCTTTCTGCCATTTACAGCAACCTGCAACCTCAAATTATATATATGCACCCAAGGAGGGTAGAATTTTATCCTACTTGATGTACCTGAACAATTTCATTTGTGCAGACTACATGAAGTCTTATCCAGATGACCATCATGTCCATGGAGTGGAGCCATAGCACATGCTGCATGTCACTGCTAGGCTACAACAAAGGTGTCTAGCTATACTGCTGTGTCTTGATTTCTCAGCCATATACAATATTACATATAGAGGATGTAGTGTTCTATAGCTTGTTCATTCCCTTCCATGATCAAATTTACGCCTGAGTCAACATTCTTTTGTGCAGTTGGGTGCTGAGTGTCAACCTTGCTGTGCCAAGGAAAGCTTGTCACCAGAACTTTTTGCATGTTGTACTGGTCAGTTTGATCTATCATTGTCATTCACAATACTTTCTATAAAACCTTGGAGGGTCGTATTATTGGGCTGACTCAACAGCTTTCCTTGGAGCACTCTGGGCACTTCAAAACCAAACACCATTGGCATGTTATCCAAGTATCTTGCCAGACATTGTCATTGGAAATACTTTGAGAGAGCACAATATTGAATAAGATGGATGCTCCTGATGGCCTCTGAAATACCCAGTTGCTGTAGACTGGTTTGACCAGAAAAGCATCAAGAACATACATATATTTTCTGAAAATATTGAAGCAGGTGACATTTGACATCTTGCATGTTTTTTCCCTTTAAAGGTTAGGTCAATTGAGAATGTTTCAAATTGGATACATGGATGACTCATGTTTTTTTTTCTAAACATATGTTGCCCTTAAAAAAAAATTAAATGTGAAAATGACACTTTTCTTCACATTATTACCAAAAAAATCACTGCACCTTCAATTGTCACTTTCTGTTCATTTTCTACACCCTCTAGGCATGAAAGGTTAGTGACGTCACAATTGCAACACCCCTAGCTGATAGGGAAGACCCCATGCTAGTGAGCTATGGCTGTCAAGTGTCACTTCATCAACAGGATTAAAAATGCTTGTGGATATACATGTACTCATTTTCATCCCTGTTCCCATCCAGGATGGGTTGATGCATTGTTGGTAATTGTAGCAATACAAGTTTTACAACAATTAGCTTATTTACATTCCCCAAAGACCCGAAATTACAGAGAGTGTAGACCCATGTTGTTAGTATTACATGAACATGAAATATATATTTTCGGCATTTCCTTCATGCTGGTGGATTTAAGTCCCCGATTCTGGAAATAAATGCCGACTCAGTAAATATACTGCATTACCGTGTTTATATGGCACTCGCACATAACTACTCCATTGAACCATTCTTTTTTAGGAATGGGGATTTGGTTGAGTGGATATGTGCGTTTCCCATTTCAGCTAGGCGACTGGTGCCAAAGGTTGCAGGTTCGAGTCCCACTCGTTCCGAACATGAAATATAGTAATAAAACATTAGTGTGTTTAACCATTTTCATTCAATTAATGGGAAAAATGGGTGACTCCCCTTAATTGGGTGTAAAAACTCTTATGTTATTGTATCTTTGTCTGTTGATATGGACCCAGAAAATACTAGTCAGTCAGAGGAAAATATTTAGCAGTGCTACATAATGGATATTATCCTAAATAAAGGATCATAAGTCCATGTACTGATGTATACAGAAATGTACATTACCATCCTCCAAGGGTCGCGAGGTTTCTGCCAGGTAGGAGTTTTGATATTAAATGCCATTCATAAATGCAAACTTGTATTTAATTATCCATACAGATGGGAAGGGAAAATTAACTGTTTGTACAGACCTACACCGTAGGCATAGGCCATAGCTGTATCCATGAATGCTAGAATTTGAAACACTACAAGACTAGGCCCTGCCTAATGCAAATTCCAATTTATTGCATGCATGCTTGTTCTTGGAAAATGATGTCTAGTAATTTTTTATTGGAAATATCTCTTATGCAACAAATTATCATTGCCCAGACATCAATTTGCGATTGGCTGTCCCACAGCTGCACTTCTTTTGGTACTTGTGACGGCAGGGTTGTGGGCATCCGGCTCATGCCTGTAAGGTTGAATGATCTTTTCCTCTGCTGCTACAGCTTTTCTTATTAATTCTTCTTCATCCTCATCAGACCACATCCAGGAAAAACTCAATTCAGACTCTCAAGAATCACTATGCTCTGCTGTATCTGCCATGACTCTTGGCGAACTGAAGGCAGTCTGGCTTGTAGCACATTCACCCCAGCCAGCGGGTTGTGTTTGTGACCTCACCAATACTTTCCCACATTGGGCCACGATCGGAGGAAATTTCTGCACTTTCATGTGGCAAATGTGGCAAGCTTTTGGACCTAAAAAAAACACGATTCGAAAATGAAATTTATCATTTTGGTTTCCAGATATCATTTCTAACCACCCTAAACATCAGCTTTCTAATTTGTGGTACCCATTCAATCAAACTAACCATTAACCCAATCCAGCTCAAAGTGCATGGATATAAATTATGTGCTTGAATTTCATGGCAATAAACACCTGTTTTGCTGAAAATCATAGAGAAGACTTGATGGCACACTCCATGTCAAGAGCTTGCCTAAGCACAGGTTGGGTTCATTGCACCCAACCTGTGCTGAAGAAAGCCCATTCTTATTCTGGCGAAGAAAGGGTCACACATCTCTCATGTTGCTGTCCATTCATGGTATATTAGGCATTCCAATCATTGAGGGAATTTTCATGTTGGGATTTTTGGAGCCAAGTTCGCATACTGTGTTGTGTGGTAACACTACAAAGATCGGGCTGTTTGAGTCCTGATAGACCTGGTTCACTACATACTGACAATGTCATGATCCTGTGTCATGAGTCATGACAGACCTGGTTCACCACATACTGACACTGTCATGATCCTATGTCATGAGTCATGACAGACCTGGTTCACCACATGCTGACATTGTCATGATCCCATGTGATCACACATGCTTGAATTTGTATGTTTTGCATCATCCTGATCATGTGCCATGGGTCATTACAGACATGATTTAGCCTGCATACTGTCATAATCATAAATCATGATACAACATGATTTGTATATGTTATACCTGTCATACATGTAATTATGTGCCAGAGTCATGACAGACGGTATGCTAACACTGCCATGATCACGGTTGGCATGAGTCATGACAGACAAGTTTCCCTGTATGCTGACAATATCATAATCATGTTGGAAAACTCATCTGAGCATTCATGCAGTGTTGTGTACTGACATTGACATGACCATACAGCATGAAATTTGTGATAAGCATGCCAGACATGCTGCTGCCACTTTCCCATCTGGGACTGAGTCTCAGTCAATACTTGCCTGGTTGTGGCTTTATGCCCATCTGGGGCCAAGTCATGCTATTTTGATACAGTTTTAAACAAAAATCAAACAAGACAATATATTGTGTACTGTTGTGTGTTGTATATTGATATAATTACAAATTTTATGTTTCAGAATGTGCTGATAGGATGTGGTCTGGCCATCTTGGGTAACCTGCTGATCAGCGTTTCACTTAATTTGCAAGTAAGTTTTTTACACAAGTAGTTCCAGTGAGTGCATGTATGTTTCTATAGGAGTGGGAAGGGTGGGCAGGTACTTGCATTCCATGATGTATCCACTCATTAAGGACATGAGGACAGTATGTGAGCACCATCTGTCTCACATTTTGAAGATATGCCGTGTTAGGAACAGGAAGGAAATTCATGATTGACCTCAAGATTAAATGGTACTTTCCAAGTTTGAGCCAATATCAATCATGGATTGAGATTAAACAGCAAAAGTGATCTTTTTGAAAAGATTACAAAAAAACAATTCTAAAATCCAAAATCTGTGACTGTTTCCTAAAGGAACACTTTTGTTTCCCTTCAAGTGCATATATCAGTGCCTGATGCGTGAAAATACAAGCAAAACATTGTACTTGTAGGTCTCAAAACATTGTACTTGTGGGTCTCAAAACATTGTACTTGTAGGTCTCAAAACATTGTACTTGTGGGTCTCAAAACATTGTACTTGTAGGTCTCAAAACATTGTACTTGTGGGTTTCAAAACATTGTACTTGTGGGTCTCAAAACATTGTACTTGTGGGTCTCAAAACATTGTACTTATGGGTCTCAAAACATTGTACCTGTGGGTCTCAAAACATTGTACTTGTAGGTCTCAAAACATTGCACCTGTGGGTCTCAAAACATTGTACTTGTGGGTCTCAAAACATTGTACTTGTGGGTCTCAAAACATTGTACTTGTGGGTCTCAAAACATTGTACTTGTAGGTCTCAAAACATTGTCTTGTACATTGTGCATACTTTGCAAATAGCTTTGCACATGTCATGTAATTTTGTTTTGGGATTCTTTTTGAACCCAAAATGAGGCCAGACATCAGTTCATGTGTTGTCACAATAGCTGAAGAGTTCACCTCTGGGTTCAGAAAAGAACCTGTACCTGTGGCATGGAAGTCATCTTGTTGTAAGGGTAGCACATGTAACCATTCTAGCAAATAGCATTTGGCAGCAGCTATCCAGTATTATCTCAGGAAAGCTGCATTAAACATGATCTCACTGATTCAAGTAAACAGTAAAGACAAACAATGAAGTTCATTTGGCAATTTCTGCCTCTTTTTGTTTTTCATAGTATAAAGATCAATCTTAAAATTTGGGATCCGTTTCCATTGCTAATGAATTGGGCACCGATTTCGATGACTTTGTTTACTTGCTGTGTTATCAAAAATATTTGAAAAAACTTGTATTTCTGTAAATTAAGCTTAATGCTTCAAAGATAAATGTAGTCAGTACTACAGTCAATGTTTCCACTAGGATTTTTCACAAAGTCCTAAGGACCCTTTAACTTCAGTTTTCGGGGTCCCCAAGGGTTTTAAAGAGGTCTGGGGAGTGGCGGAGGGGGGGGGGGGGAACTCACATATGTGTGCAACATTACTAGCCCTGGTTTTCACATGAATTAGTACAGAGTAGTACCTGCCATATGTAACCACCCTTTCTCCTTTCTACCAACAGAAAGGGGTCAGCAACAGGTGGTCTTTCACTACAGGTCAATTTATGAAAAAAAGTGACTCTTGTTGCCCCAGAAGTGTGGCCACAAACAGCAGGTGGTCTCTCATGGCAGTGGTCACATACAACAGGTATCACCGTATTACTGCAAGTTGCACATGTATACTGATAACATATTCATTATTGAATTTCAGAAGCTATATGTTTCAGATGATAGAAAATTTTCTTTGTGTCCCAAGAATGTGGTGTATCCCTAAAATGTATGGCCCTGTTGCTCAGTGCATCAGATATTCAATCCACTGCATAATCTACATACAAGTTTTATAATGTTTTGTTTATAAACAAAACCCCACATTAGAGATTTTGTGAGGTTGTCATAGAAACATTATAAAGGTGTTTTTTACCCTCGGCACATAAAGTGCTGTCTGCTGTCTGTAACGTACTGTGCGTGTATCTATATGTTATCTGGCAGTCCAACATTGTATGTATGTATTGTCACTTTATGTACAAGAGGTCTTAATATAGGCATTGTGCCTGTTGACCGATTGTTTTTCGAATAAAATATGTTTAAACCAAAGTGCAAGAGGGTATTGTCATCCCCTGAGTCATCCGTCCATCTTGTCAAGGTTACCACGATATCTCAAAAATTCACTGTTGCTGTACCAAATTTTTGTCACCTAAGGACCTTATGATGGACCAGGTTTCTATTGAAAAGCAGCTTCCTCTGATTATTTTTAAAGTTTTGTTGAAACTTTTAATGTATTTATTTGAAGGCCGTCTGAGTGGCGTCAACCCTGATGATGTTACCACGATATCTAAAAAAAAATATTGACCACAGTGTTAACAAATTTTTGTCAGAGATCCATCTTATGATGACCAGGTTCCTATTTAAAACTAGCTTCCTCTTTGTATATATTAACTTTTTATGAAACTTTAAAGTATTTATCTTTTAGGCCGTCTGAGTGGTGCACAAGGGGATGACGTTACCATAATATCTCAAGAAGGATCCAATGCAACTTCCACAATTTTTTTCAGAGATGCAAATCATGGTGGACCACATTCCTATCAAAAAGCAGTTCCTTATTATTATTTTTAAACTTGTTATGAAATTTTTGAAGTGTTTATTTGATGGCTGACTGAGTGACGCACAGTACAGTGGTCTCTGTCACCAGAACTTGCCCCAAGAACTCATCCAGAAGTGCTCCTTCATTTCATAGATAACAATATGGAAATTGTATGTAAAGTATTCTACTGTTAAGTCTCAAAAAAAAATCGCAATTGAGGAAAAAAAAGATTGTGGGCACTGAGGGTAATCTGTTCTCTGAACACTCTTGTGTATAGTGCCACCAGATGTTCATATTAGTGTATTCTAAGTATTCATGAAGTTTTAAAAAAATCCATTGGCCATTGGCACTCATTTGGAAATAAGAATGTAAAGATAATGCTTTAAACTACATGACAGTCAAATATTGAGTGCAAAGTACCTTATCTCTTGTGGTTTTCTTATCATTTCTGGTACTTGTATGATTGTCACCATTAAGCTAAGAGGATAGTGTTATGGTAAACTTAAGTTCATAAGCTTATAGTGCAATAAAAGAAGTGATAATAGGGTATACATACAGGTATGTGTAGCCTCATATACATACAGGTGTGTGTAGCCTCATATACCGGTACATATGTCATATCAGCAGTTCTCTTGTTTACAAATACATAATATGTAATGATTATGAGTACAGTAGTACTTGCTGTAAAACCATTTTTGCCAGAGAACAGAAATCTGTATCGGGAAATTTTTTTGCATCATTACAGCATACAGAAGGTAAAATGTTCTAAAATAATGGAAATACAAAGTACAGCAAATAAAATGGAGTTCAGTATGCTGGTACAGAAAATAAAATGCCACAGCAGTACGGAAATACTGTATAATCATAAATTTTCACAAGGGATAAATATTCCTGAATTTTCCTGAGGAAACCCATTTCGGGAATATTAAACTCGGGAAAATTGTAGCCGATTGAATGTGGAATATAAAGCCTGCATAAAATCAGGAAAACTAAACTCGTGAAACTCTGATTTGGAGTGTATTTGTGAAATTTTGTGGTCGGGAATATAAATCATTGTACAGTAACCTCTTCCCCTCCTCAAGGGCCAATGTGAGGATGTCTGAGAAATTGCTCCAGGCCAAACCCAAAAATGTATTTCTCAAGCAGTGCTAATGTGAGGGATAGTTGCAGGCCATAACCTTTTTACAGAGAGCAGAAAGTGCTCTCTCTCTCTCTCTCTCTCTCTCTCTCTCTCTCTCTCTCTCTCTCTCTCTCTCTCTCTCTCTCTCTCTCTCTCTCTCTCTCTCTCTCTCTCTCTCTCTCTCTCTCTCTCTCTCTCTCTCTCTCTCTCTCTCTCTCTCTCTCTCTCTCTCTCTCTCTCTCTCTCTCTCTCTCTCTCTGCCTCTCCCCTCCCTCTCCCTTTCTCCATGTGATGTCTGTCTCTATGGACCTCAAGTACTGTTTTGGGGGTGGGGGTGGGCGTGGGCGTGGTTACAAACCAAAACCAACAGATTACATAAGGCTGTGCCACACCACAATTTTCATTCATAATTGTCTATCTCCTAACCAAGACCCCATGCATCCAATAGCAATTTGTTTTCACTGTATTAATCCCTATGGCCTTGAACTGCCCACTTCAAAGCATGGTTTATGAAGAGCTTTGAAAAGTCACATGTTTTCTCCACATATACCCCATGAAAGAACGCAAAGTGGATATTTGGTCAAATTTCTACACATAAAAGTTACAAGGAACAAAGTTTGAATTGATCACCTGCAAGAAACAGGCTCGGGTAACAGCCATGACCATGCACAGAGAAAGCTCGTACTCAAATGGGACATTTTCAGCGAGTATTGAATTTGTTTCAAGATTACATGGTTTAGTGCCCTTAATTTGTACAGCTCAATTATTGTGCAACTTGCATGAATGGTCTGCGACATGTCAAAGCATGTACACTCATTATTCATGCTCTGGATTATGGAGCTGTTGTAGGTAATCTGTTTTTTTTTTTTTTTTTTTTTTTTTTTTTTTGCCAGACTATGCGGAGACATTAACCTAGGATTGGACCACAGCAATGTATTTAAACAATTTATCTGTCTTAATATTTACATGGACCTATCAAACAAAAAGATCCATGATATTTATAACAACTATACTTTGAGCTTAAATTGTGCAACCAGATGGTAATATTTGCACTCGGGGAAACACAGTGTGGCTATACAGGTATTGCACTCGAGGGAAAACACAATCTGCATCTATGTAGGCTTATAAAATAGCAGGATCAATTTAACAGCTATGAGACTGATATTGCAGAGCTGCTTGTCCAGTGTGCAAGACATTAACATTTAATCCATCCGTAAACATATGTGTTATTATACAAATTGAATTTTACATATATGAAAAAGATTTATACTTATGCAAAGTAGATTTACATATATTAAAATTTTTTTTACCTGTATTTGTAAATGTTGTTCACTTCATAAATAAAAGACTATGTCGTGAGTGAAAAACTGGTACATATTTACAAACATTAAACATATACATGTATAAATCTTGTTCATGTATGTAAAATAAATGACAGTTTTACTTATGTAAGATAGTTTTACATATACATGTATGTAAAAAAATATTTATACAATATGTAAGAAAGGTATAGTAACACATGTGTAGATATTTACAGATATTTGCATTTTTACATGTGCAAAATGATCATATACTGTAGTTCTAGAAAGTTTCGCGCTCGATTTAATTTTGCTCTTTTCGCGCTACCACCTAAAGCGCGAAATTAAAATGCGCGAAAATAAGTTGCATTGTATTTCACTACATTGTTTGGCATTGGATTGCGCGAAACTAAAATGCATGAAAATTCTGCAGTTTCAGAAAAAAATGAGTTTGCGGGAAATTAAACACGCGCGGAAATTTCTAGAACTACAGTATTTAACATGATGAAAAAGATTTACATGACAGGCAAATTGCATGTATGTTTAAATCTTTTTATTGTATGTAAAACATTTATTTTATATGTGTAGAAAAGATTTACACATGTATGAAATTCTTCACGTATATGAAAAAGATTTATACATGTATTATAGTGGAGTAAATGCTAAAATGCCTTCCCACAGTCCTCTGTGGTGTAGCTTGAGTGGAGTTGCAAAAAGGTACATGGGTGACCTTGACCTAGTTACCAGAGCTTCATGGCAGCTTAATTTGGTGTCTGGATATTATGACTGATAACCCTGTCAACACGTATGGGTGAAGATCCAAATACAAAGCTCATCTTTGATGAGTTTCTTATAGGTTTTCGTCCAAGTTGATTATACTTTACACTATTTAAGGTGCAGTGTATTGAAAGAGGATGATTTTCATTTTTGAAAGGAGAAGTTTTTCATCATAGAAGACTGGTTGTCCAATTTCTGATAAAAATTTGAAATTAAAATGAGAAAATTGTGGAGAGGACTTGACAGGTAAGAAGGTTTCAGTATTTCTTGATCAGCTTTCATGTCCATCAAACATATTGCCACCAATAACAATTTATCCTCTAAAAGTTCAATTTATATTTCAGAAATACACACATGTACAGAATGCGGAGTCTGGAGGAAGGCGCCATTACCTGAAGCAGCCACTGTGGTGGCTGGGCCTGACCCTCATGGGGTTCGGGGAAATCGGGAACTTCTCAGCCTATGGGTTTGCTCCAGCTTCCCTGGTGGCTCCACTTGGAACTACCACAGTCGTAGGTAAGTAGATTTATCCTGGATTTGTGTTGTTTTTTTACCCTCGAGCATTTTGCAGGTCACTGCACAAGTTTGTGACTTTGGATTTTGAGTGATTACTTGCGAATTGTTTGAGGTACTACTTTCAAATTGTGTCTAGATTGGGCCTTAAAAGGCCAAAGCTTGGGTTGTATGTGGAGATACCTTGACCATCTTTTCAAGATCACATTGTAACTTGTATGAACTACCTTGGTTTCCGGTTTGAAATCTCAAATTGCATGTGGATGTCATTGTGTCTGTCCATCAATCCGTGCAACTATAACTTTATGCGGCTGTGCATATGGTGATCACTCTGTGATTGCAGATTTCTGCTTTTATCTGTAGTTACAAACATTTAGCTCAGAGCATTCTGCATGTGGAACATTGTTTGAAAGTTGAAATTACATGTATATATGTGTACCCAAGAGCAGATGGCACTTCCCCAGACTTTTTGTAAGAGAGTGTGGCTTAAGTAAAAACCCATACCAAATCTGTCATCTTAGGGCACTTTTGCAGTTTGAGATTTTCAGCCTCCAAGGTTTGAAAAAATATGTTTTCAAAGTGATCTCCAAATTGTGGCTTTAAAAACTTTTACCTTCACTGGGGAAATATAGGAAAACACTGAGCCATTGACTTAGGCCCCATGTTGAAAGTAAAAATAGGTATTGTCTAATCACTGAAGCACTTATTATTGGTAAATTTGTTCAAGAATAATTCTTATGGGTCCATGCACCCGGGGTAGGGGGGGAGGGAGGGACCATGTTTTTTATAGTGTGTGTGCATCCGTCCACCCATGAGTCTGTCTCTCTACCATTTGTTTGCAAGCATAATATCCCCAGACTTACTGGCCACCTGACACTTAAGTTTACCTCATTTGTACCTTGACACTGTTTCTTGACTTGAATACATTTTGGTGACCTTGACAACATTTTGAAAGTCACCGGATCCATGTACATTTTGTATGTGTAAAAGTGGGCCCATCAGTCAATGCTTTGCAGTGGAGCGCTCCTAGCTAGTTATACCTGGTGTGAAAACAGAAATGTGGATATTATAGATGCCTATAATTTCTTGTAGCCTTCAAGCTTTACACATAGAGCTCCTCTCAAGCATATTTTGTTGATCCATAGGGATACAGTAGTACCTGCTGTCTGCGAGTACTGCCGTCAGCAGCTGTATTGCTTTTTGTGGCCACTAGGCTTGGACATAAAAGTCAGTTTCTTTGTACAATTTACCTGTGGTGACAGCTCAGCTGCTGTATATTGCCATTTTTCCTTGGCAGAAGGGGTAGCCAATGATACAGCAGGTACCACTGTAGTCTGTCAGGACAGGATATGTACCACACAACAGATAGTATTGCTGTTATACCCTGGATGAATGCATTGTGTCCTGCCAGCTGTATGGCACAGCACATACATAATCGTTCAGCGATCTGTTTGAGTTTGCAAGTAGCATCACATTATGCTTTATTTACACATTTTGTGTTGCATTCATGATGCATATCCACATTGATACAATTTATGTGTACAGTAAATGTACTTATTTTCAAGTGTTTGTGCATTTAACTGAAGCGTTAATTTCACTATTTTTGACATGGTGCCTGTTAAACATATATTAACCCTTTCCTGCTCAGACTGAGTCAACAGCTTTCCTGGGTGCAGGTTGGGCATACTGCACCCAACCCACACCAAAGAAAGCTATTGACCTGCAAGCCATCATTATGATAGGTCTTAGCTACAATCTCAGAAAAAATATTTTCTGTTTAAATGAGTTTAAAATAAAAAATTAAGGCAGACTACAAATTACATCTGGGTGCTTTTTGGTGATTTGAGGGGAAAAAAAACCTTAAGATACTATTTTGTTGTATTTTTTTATTCTCACAGTTTTATGCCATCAGCAAAATAAACAAAAGTAAAAATACAACAAAGTTAAGTGAATTTTACATAACATGAAAAGCACTTAGTTAAGTATTCTCAGAGATTCTGTGTTAACATGTTAAATACAGTACAGGGCAATCTGTAATTGGAGTGATCTTTGAAGATGTTCAGGATACAGACCACTATGGTTTCCCATTAAGGGACTGGTGAGAGACTATCTGACTGAACAAACCACATTTGTCTGGTCCAAAGTGTTATCTCTGCTACATGTTATTGTACCTTTACAGACTATTTACCTTCTGTCTTTAGGGTGGCTTGGGATCCCCCACCCACCCACCCACCCCAAAAAAGGAAAAAAAAAAAAGCACAGTCTGATACATGTTTATTGGCTTTTAACATTACCAGTAAGGGATTGCTTCATATTTCTATCATTTTGTCATGCTTGATTAATACTTAACATTCCAAATACCTTAACCCACACTCCATCCTAAATTAGAACTTTCAAATAATATTTTTCCAAAAAAATCTTAACACAGTGCCACTGAACTTTAGTTAAAAAAAGTCCATCATTTTTTAACATCATTCAAAATGTACAAGGCCCATTTACCTCCTTCCCTAATGGCATACCCTTAAATCACTTGCCAGAAATGATGCAAACGTTGAACCAGCCCTAAATATGGCATAATTCCATGTGAGACTGATTCAACTCTTTAATTTTGTCTATTCCAGCCAACATGTTCATTGCAGTCATATTCTTGAAAGAGAAACTTCGACCTGAGGATTTATTTGGTAAGTGTTAGTACTGTTACTATCCAAGCTGTTCAGTATGCTGTGAATAACTTCCAACTACAGCGCTCTCTCATTATAATACTGATCAACTACAGGGCTCCCTCATTATAATACTGATCAACTACAGGGCTCCCTTATTATAATACTGATCAACTACAGGGCTCCCTTATTATAATACTGATCAACTACAGGGCTCCCTCATTATAATACTGATCAACTACAGGGCTCCCTCATTATAATACTGATCAACTACAGGGCTCCCTCATTATAATACTGATCAACTACAGGGCTCCCTCATTATAATGCTGATCAACTACAGGGCTCCCTCATTATAATACTGATCAACTACAAGGCTCCCTCATTATAAAGCTGATCAACTACAGGGCTCCCTCAAAAAATGCTGATCAACTACAGGGCTCCCTCATTATAATACTGATCAACTACGCACATGTAGGTCTACTTGAAGGTTTGTCATGTAGATATGATCTGAGTACGTGCACATGGGCCATATATAAATTAATCCTTCATCCTTGAATTAAGACTGAGTCAACAGCTTTCTTTGGCATGGGTTTGGTGCTTAGTACCCAACCCATGCCAAAGAAAGCTGTTGAGCTGGGACATGTTATTTGGATGGATCTCATCTAGTTTCCATTCAAATTGTTTTTCAGACATTGAAACAGATGACATCTAAACACCACCTAGTTTAAGGGTAAAGGGTTAATTTGACACAAACACACATGCACGCAAGTGCGTGCATGCAACAGTAAGCATGCTACACCATTAACCTATAAAACACAAACTTTTAGTTCACTGTGTGTGTGTGTGTGTGTGTGTGTGTGTGTGTGTGTGTGTGTGTGTGTGTGTGTGTGTGTGTGTGTGTGTGTGTGTGTGTGTGTGTGTGTGTGTGTGTGTGTGTGTGTGTGTGTGTGTGTGTGTGTGTGTGTGTGTGTGTGTGTGTGTGTGTGTGTGTGCAGGTGACTGTATACATATTGTACTTTTTGTGACAGGCCATGATCATTGCATAATTATTTTTAAATTGTCCAGCAAGAACTTCTGTATCATAATGATTGAACTTCTGGTGGGACAAGAATGATGTGAAAGGGGGTTGTTTCAGATTTATGGCTGATTTAGTTTAGGAGAATAATTACAACTGATATTTAATTGTCCCCTGCCACCGAAGGTGGCATAGGGGGACATAGAGTTAGGGAGGATAGGGGGCCTGCCGTCCGTCCGTCCATCCGTCCGTCCGTGCGTCCGTCCGGGAGCATATCTTTAGAACCTTAAGATATAGAATAATGAAATTTATACCAGAGATGCATCATACCATGGGCATGTGCACTGTGTATTGTTTTTGACCTTGACCTTGACATATTTTCAAGGTCACAGAGCCCAAGAACATATCCATTTTTGTGTATTATAACTATTTTCAACTTCTTCTCCAGAACTGTCACTCAGATTAAGCTGAAACATGGTGGATATGTTCCTTGTAGAAGGGTCAAACAGAGTTGTTCCCTATGTGGGAATGGTGCAGATTCCTGATTTTTAACGATTTTTTTCAATTCTGGTACTTATCGGTCAATGCAGCTTTCCCATTGATTACTATGGCAGTCAATGAGCATTCTAATGCTAATTCACATTTTCGACTTCTTCTCCAAAACCGTTATCCAGATTAACTTCAAACTTGATGGCAATGTACCTTGGGTGTGTTTCTACCAGTTTTGTTCAAATGTTCATGCTCCAGTGATTTTTGGATTTTTAATGAATTTTGGGGGGGTTTTTTTGGACAAATCTTACAAAATCTTCTTCTCCGAAACTGCTTACCCAATTGCTTTGATATCACACAGGAAGACACCTAGGGACTCCTTGTTGTTAAATTGTTCACCAGGTGGCGCTGCAGTTTTTTCTAATTTTTTTATGGATTTTTGTGTGTTATAGCTATTTTCGACTTCTTCTCCAGAACCGTCACTCAGATTAAGCTTACACGTGGTGGATATGTTCCTTATGGAAGGGCCAAACAAAATTGTTCACTGTGTGGGAATGCTGCGGATTCCTGATTTTTAATGATTTTTTCAATTCGGCTCCTTTGGGGTAAATGCACCTTTCCTATTGATTACCATGTAAGTCAATGGGCATTCTAATGCTAATTTACATTTTCAAGTTCTTCTCCAAAACCGTCATCCAGATTTACTTCAAACTTGATGGCAATGTACCTTGGGTGCGTGTCTACCAGGTTTGTGCCAATGGTCATGTTCCAATGAATTTTGGATTTTTTCATGATTTTATTTCAAACATCTCTACAAAAGTTTTAATAGGAAAGTTTAACATGGGAATTTCTTGTAATGGTCATAACTTTAATAATATTGACCAGATTTACTTCAAAATTGGTGGGGATGTGCCTTGGATGGATCTGTACCAAGTTTGTTCAAATGGTCACGCTCTGTTGATTTTTTGATTTTTTTGTTCTTTTGGGGGGCAAACCTTCAAAATTATTCTCCTTTGAAACTGCTCACCCAATTGCTTTGATATCGTACATAGACACTCCCAGGGACGCATAGTTCCCAATTTGTTCAGGAGGTGGCGCTGCAATTTTTCTATGAATTTTTTGTATGGTTTTGCTTTTTTTCACTTGTTCTCAGAACCGTCCCTCAGATTAAGCTGAAATGTGATGGATATGTTGTTGTGGAAGGGTCAAACAGTTGTTTACTAAGTGGCACTGCTTTGGATTCCTGATTTTTAAGGATTTTCAATTCGGGTACTTATCGTTCAATGCAGCTTTCCTATTGATTACTATGTAAGTCAATGGGCATTCTAATGCTAATTCACAGGACAACTGACATGAAATTTACTGTTTACTTGATAACTTGAGATCTGTTTTGAGTTAGCTATGTTAATTATTCTGTATGAAGGTCATGCTTAGACAGTACATGAATGACCTTGACCTCGTTTGTGGGGTCACAGTGCAACATACATGAATTTTACTCTTCATTATAACTTGAGAACTACTTGAACGTTGATGTTGCACATGTAAGTGTTCTTCTATAAAGGTCAGACTTACTCAGAACATGGTGCCCTTGATCCTTTCCCAAGTTCATAGAGCTGCAAGTGTGATAAATGTCAAGATCAGCTGAGGCACGGGCTGTTCACACAGCCCTCTTGTTTCTGTCTATTGTGGGAGGGGACATAGATCCTTTGGATCACTGTGCACTTGTTTCTAGTGGTTTTGAAATTTAGTGTATGATGTTTATTTATAATTCAAAAGGGAGTTTAAAAATAGAATATTTGCTCAATAATCTACCATATTGGTGCACCATATGGACACATAGATCTGTGTTGCAGCCATTTTTATGCCCCCTCCACTTGAAGAGGGTGGGGCACATAGCTACTGCCCAGGGTTTTACTCCTGTATAAGGGCTATATGAACTATGAGGATGGTTGACCTTGGCCCTATATCCAAGGTCACAGACTGAGGTACTATAGTAAGTTTTGTTTTCTGCACAATAACTAGAACAGTTTTTGTGATAGGACCTGTATACTGCACAGGATTATCGTCCTCATCTAGGGCTGGGTCAAGTTTGAAGATTTTGTGACCGTGGCCTAAATTCAAAGGTCACAAAGCCACTTTAGTAAACTTGGTTTCTGCATTGTAACTCAGAATTTAAATTATGACTTCAATATATTGCACATGGTAATGGTCCTCAATTAGGGCTTGGTCAGCTTAGAAGATGGATGAGACCTTAACCAAATTCCCAAGGTCACCACACTAGAGTCCTATTAGTGAACTTTTTTTCTGCATGATAACTAAAGATGCTTTTGCCCTAGGGCTTTAATATTGCACAGGAATATAGCTTTGTGTAGGAGCAAGGTTAAGTTCTGAAATGGATGACCTTGAGTCAATTCCCAAGGTCAAAGAGTCACATTACTGAATTTGGTTTCTGCTTAGTAACTGCAGAAAGTTTTGAGTCAGAGTTTGTATTTTGTAGATGTTTATAGTCTTCTATTTGGGCTAGATCAGCTTCAAAGAAGGGTGACCTTTACCTAATTTCCAAGGTCACACATGCACTTCAGTGAATTTGGTTTCGGCATCCACTTCATAAGGTCATGACTGCCCCCATTTAGTACTATCAACAGGGTAATGAGGGCAAACATAATGATGATAGGGGGGCATCTTTGTTTTACAAACATGTCTGGTTTATCAAAATTATATGGTTAATTTTATTTTCAAGAATAAAGTGATTTGTTATCACAAACAAAGCTTGTTTAATTTTTGAAGGTCTGTCTGCATGTTCAGTTTTAATATTCAGTTTCCACAACTCTTAATGATATTGAAAGTGTACAGATACATTTGAATGGCAGTCACTTTCAAGCAGCTCACTTCTCTGTGAACATGTACTGATAAGGGTCTGGTTGTCAGTCAAAACCTGAGATGGATGTATGTTACTGTGGTATCTATTGGGCATAAACCTTGTGCCAGTAACCTTTGTCATGGTGAAGTACCCAAGGACTTCAGCCACAAGGAAAAACAGTGTTATGTGTGTCAGTGGCACAAAAACAAATAAAGAAATCATGCCAACAAAGTCTGATGTGGCTAGCCAGTTGAACATTTTAATAATTCTCAAGTTGGATCATACAACCAGAGAACTAACGACAAGATATTTTCTGTTGAGATATAGTTATACACACAAAGGCAGGTGTCCTTGTGAACAAAAGACCACTGACATATGTAAACTTGTTTAAATCATATTAACCCTTGCCATGATATTACATTAACCCTTCCTGTAATACCAAAAGGACACTGACAAATGATATATGTGGACTTGCTTAAAGTATATCATATTGACCCTCTCCGTGGCATTACATTAACCCTTCATGTGATACATTGTTTAACAAGTTGAGTTGCCAATGTGACAGCTTGCCATATGAAGCAGTGTAGACAGTACATGCATTTCAGACTCTGTGGAGATCGAAATTAGTTGGACTATTTTCATTCCATATATGTAATATCATCTGAATCTTTTACCTAGTATTATATTAAACCTTTACTATTGCACACACACACACATATATGTGGCTTTTTAAGGATCCATTTTCTGAACATGGGATTCTCAATGACTTTTTCAATATTTACAGAAAAATTTATCTAAATATTCATTCAAGTTATTCTTTTTTTAATTTTGTGAAGAGTTCAGAAAAGTTAGAATGAAAAAAAGTGTACTTCATGGGCAGGATTGAGGATTTGACCTGTAGAATGACACAAGAGAAAGGATGCATTTATGATTATAGTTTTAGGAAAAAGGCAAGTTCTAGGAAGCAGGCATGCTGTACTGCTGCATGTCTGATCTCCTGAATTCATCAGGGACGTGACAGAAACAGCTTTGATGTGGCTGGTCATCAGACAATGCAATGTGGCAAGGCTTTTGCAACAAATCTGCAGTGACAGGATTGTTGACGTATGAAAAAGGGAATGAAGCCTTACAAAAGCTTTTGATCTTACTGTTTGCGGTTTGGCACAGATGTTTTTAGATTTTTTTACTTGTTCACATTTCCAGTTCTTGGTTTGCCTCCTGAGCGCTTCTGTATACATTCTGTTTGTGGATTTGTGGTGGCCATATTGCCTTGCAAGGACAGATCTATGATCGCTTATGTTTTTTATATGAGCGATTTTATCGTACGGCTGTGGCGGGGGAGAGCAGATTGTAGAGGAGCCACAATCTATCTTCGTAGGCAAGTCGCCATATTATCCTTTAGCAAACATCCTGGGGTGCACGGTTGGCCGAGCTGCAACACGCTCGCCTTTCACCTCTGCGGCCCGGGTTCGATTCACGGCCAGGGAAGCATGTGGAAAGAGTTCCTACCACTCTGACTGTGCACGGTGGTTTTCTCCGAGTCCTTCGGTTTCCTCCACCAAACATGTAGGTAGGAAGTATACGCCACGATCTGTGCCATGGAGAGTGATTAATATAGGCTTTGCCTGCTTCGCAATCCATGTAAAAGATATGGGTCTATACTTTTTTTAGCAAACATCCACATTGTATTAGGTTAGCATCATTGGGCAGTGGCACAAAGAGTTGGGTTAGGAGACAGCACTGCCATGTTTATTACCTGGGCTGGTGCTAGAGTCACAGAGTCAGAAAACTTTGATTTGACATTTACAGCAATAGGCAATATATAACAAACAATTTTGCAATGTAACAAAATCTAAAGCTCACTTTCAGAAGTAATATTTGTGGATTAATGGTGGCCATATTATACTTGTAATTGGCCAAGTGGCCATCGGTTATCAGATGTGGTATTTGCCAAAATATATGTTTATCAGCTTGTAGCATAATCAGGTGAAAAGGTTTTCAATTTCTCAAGTTTCTATTTTAACTTTGCCCTTCCTAAACATCTGCTTGCTGTTTGAATAACACTGAAAAATTGGCTAATATATGGATTTGGCTAAACAAAAATGAAATTTAAAAAGATGGTAATTTTAGCCAAAGTGGCTAAAATATTGTGTGAACACATTTATACTAAATGGGCACATGTGTCTGCTATATTGAAGGTCACCGATTCTGACAGCCAAAAGTTGTCACAAAAGAGGGTTGAAGTTTTGTAACAAGTAGACTTTACATGCAGATAGTGTCAAGTGGTTTGAAATGCCCCGATGATTTTAGACTGTGATACTAAGATACTCTTTTGTCTTGCAAAATTGATAGTAGCAGATTTACCACTTGAAAAGGGTGATTGTCAGTTTTGGTCCTGTAAAGGTAATGGATTGTCAACATGCAAGGTGTGAACAGGTATGATACCTGTTGAAGAGTGATGGCCAGAGTGGTGCATTAATAACAGACAGTGTTATACTAATTTACATACAAGATGTATATTGATTTACATACAAGGTGTATACTGGTCTACATACAAGGTGTGAACAGGTGTTATCATACTTGTTGAAGAATGATTATCAGTATGGTCCAATCCTGTGATGATTACGTAGAGTGTATCATAGTCAGCATTATGTGTGAACAAGTAGAAGACAGAGTGTACCACTTCACATATATACTAATAGCTCTACCAGAGATTAAGAGGAAAGGTGTAATTACTGGTTGCCATCTGTTGGCAGATCAGGATATAATTGTATTCATATATGCATAGATATTGTGGCAGTACTTGCAGCTTGGTCTAATTAGGTTGTGTTGTGTCAATATTCACACTTGTGGCACAGCTATAGGTTATCCCAGTACTCTGGGCCAGCTCCATAAACAAGTACACATGGCAGGGGAGAGGTCCTTTCTATTGTTCCAGTCTCTCACTGAGCAAAATACAGATACATGTACATGTACATTCAACATTTCCAACTTGGCAAATGTCACATGTATGGAGCCTCAGAGGGGACATGAGAGAAAAAAATATTTTTTGCGTTGCCTCGCAAAACATTTTGCATTCCCTCGCAAAACTTCTGCGTTCCCACGCAAAATGTTTTTTGCGAGAGAAGGCAAAACCTTTTAATGGGAATGCAAAAGTTTTGCGAGGGAACGCAAAACCTTTGCGTGGGAAGGCAAAACTTTTGCGAGGGAAAGCAAAACTTTTACGTGGGAACGCAAAATATTTGTGAGGGAAAAAATAATTCTTTTCATGGAGGGGCATAAATTTCAATATATTATGGTGCCTCTGGGGCTCCAGATACTGCTTTTTGCTGTGAAAAAAATTGCTTTTGCGTTCCCATGCAAAAGTTTTGCATGGGGAAACAAAACTTTTGCGAGGGAACGCAAAAAATTTTTTTTTCCTCATGTCCCCTCTGGGGTTCCATAAACATGTACACTGGTTCAAAATCAAAATGAATCCTAATCAGTAAACTGCAAAGATTGAAGTTGTGAGTGCAGGGGGGAGACTTATCCTAGCAATGTGGTTCATAGCTAGGATCTTTTGATGATTTGTATTTGTGTCTTTTTGCCCAGAACCACTTCCTAGTAGTCAATATCCTATTCCGCAGTTCGAACTCTTTACTCTCCATAAGCTAACCTGTCCCTGTCTAACCTGTATATATATGGAATTACTATTGTCTATATTGCACACGTTCCTCTGTAAAATTTTGACGTAGGCTGTATCAGCCCAAATAAATTAAAGGGTCTTCAGCGGGTAACTACTCGACATGTTTCGGAGCCTTTTACCCGTACACGTCTCTCTGAGTAGCGGCTCCTTGCCTAAGCTAAATATTCAGCAAAGACAACCCACATAATAATGAATAAATATGAACGTGGCAATTGGTGAATTAGCTAAATATGTGAAGTTTTGCTTGTAAATGCAGAGCTTCATATCAAAGAAGAATACCTGTCAAACAAACCATAATTACCAAATTTTCATAGTACAGGTTCAGATAAGAACAATTTGACTTACCCCTGAACCAAAATGTACCCTTTCTAGCAGGACAGCTTTTCCTAGTTAAACCATCCGCCAATGTTTAACTGAAGTGGAAACAAGCTGGGGCATTATATTCAGTCCCAGTGATTGTAAAATAAACAGTTGCAGCTAGACCACCTGTACAAACCAAGGAAAATCCTAACAAGGACTGCAACAATGTACATCCTGTACCAGAGATGTAAAACAAACTCCATGATGACACCTACTCCTCAAACAATTAAGCTCTATTTAACTGCCAACCCTGAGTCAATGTGTCAACTTAATGTGTCAGGTTTGTGACACTTGAGAAAATACTGTCAATTTTGAGTAATTTTTTAATAGTGAGTAAATGTGCATTTAGGCATGTCAGAAAAGAATGGAAGTCATTAGCATTTATACCAAAAACATGCTATCAAAACATTTTTTCTTAACAGGATTTTAAGTACAATTAGGCAAACATGCAACTGTCGTAGGCCGCTTCTTGCTACCTGTAGCCCCTGGGGGTTTACCTAACAGAAAATGTGATGTCATAAGCTTTAATAGTGATGTCATACATATTTAACCTTGGCATGGCATGGTATGGTATGGTTGCACCCCCTTCCTGAAAGCTGGTCCACTTTTAGAGGTCTATTTTTAGTACTCCTTGTTGCCTTTAACATTTTGGCCATTGTCATTGCCAATGGTTAGATGAACAGACAACAGACGTATATGGAATGCCTTCCTTGGAGTTAACAAGCAACTAGAATGGGTGACATTAGCTACTCACTTTGAGGTCATCACTGTAGGCAGATCACAAATAAATCAACAATAAAAAGTTCCAAGTCTAAGTGTCAAGTTTACAACTTACTTATACAGTATATTATAATAGGCAGGCAAGGTCAAGATCAATCTACTGGTTCATATGGGTTCTCAGGGGTCTGTACGCAGGTGGGCTAGGTATGTGTATTTCCATAATACAAGTTTCCATTGTAATTTGCACTTATGTAACTTTAAAACCACTTTACCTAGAAACACCAACTTTTTTGTGGTAAATGCTTATGTAGCTAAAATACTCCTGTAAATTTGGTAACTTTCACATAGAATCAAATAGGAATACACACCTTTAACCCACAAGAATGCTGTGTATTGGGTTGTCTATTCAGCCAAATACACACATATACAATTGCTAATTGCGACCTCTCCTATTAAGTCCAGTTGAGATGAGTAACGGAACATCAGTTTAACTGCTAAACAGAGAACAGACCAATCTCCATGCATTCTCCACTAAGTAGAGATTCTGTGGAGGATGGTCTGCTACACACGCAACTCGGCAGTCACAGTTAGAATCAGGGGAACTGGTCACTGGATATCTTTACTGAATTCCATTTTGAGATTACAATCTAGGAGCTTCCTGAGGTGAGAATTGAATATTGTACTTGATGATGGGCCTACATAAAGTTAGTATAATGATTGCTAGGCATACAGATGACCTTGACTGTATCCTCAAAGTCACAGGGCCATTCTTGTGAATTTGAAGCAACTGTCAATCTTCCCACAAACATCTTGCAAAAAGAAGTCATGTATCTCAGAATGCAATGATACTCAACATAAAAAATGGTCAAGGTAGATGCCTGATTTCATTTAACCATACACAGATGTACACACACAGAGAATTATCATTTATTTAAATAAGGTTAGCTTAGCACATGACCCTCACAGTCCTCTTGTTTTAATATGGCCATTTACAGTACCAAAGGGACAATCAAATTTGTTGTCCTTGTTGAAGCCTACTGAGATAAATCCTCTGACTCATCCTTCCCTGCCCACTCCAAAAGTATAATGTAAGAAAGATGATGCTTTTTTTAGCCCCTCATGTTTTCTGTTAGTTCTTCGTAGTCAGCAAAAAAAAATCACAATGGTGATGATTGTCGATGTGGGTTGATTATTTATTTAATATATCTTTTTAAAAAACTGATATTTGTTTATTTTTATGTTTTATTTGTTTATTTATCTTATTTATTTATTTATTTTTTTTTTTTTTATTTATTTATTTATTTTTTTTTTTTTTTTTATTTATTTATATTTTTTTTTTTGGTAATCCAAACAATTAAAAGAACATAAATGATAGAAAGTTGAATCATTCTAAGTTACAAGATTGCAGTTTTTGTGAACGAAAATTTACTGGTACAGTGTATACCTAGTTCAGTTCTTTGTCCAGTGGTATGATTAAAGTGCATGTCTACATTTACGGCAATCAAGAAACCTGGCAGACTGTATGGTCCCAGACATCTTACATAACTTGCAGTAGCTACAGCACAGTCATTAGACAAACTTGACTTGAAATGTGTACCTTGGCTGGTTCATTCCTTGCATTTAATACAACATGTACATAAGAGATTAGTTTATATAGTGCCTCTGATATATCTGTTTGTACTGTTGAACATAAATTTGCTGGCTTATGAAGGCAGTTTTTATTTGTCATGAGCCCACCCTAAATATTTCATCACTGAAAACACCTGGGCTAGGTGGGTGAAAGCTGTTAACTGCCAAGGTTTCTTTACAAAGAGCAGCAATTTTTGTTTTCAAGATGATCCTTCAGTGACTCTTTCAAGAGAGGTTCATATACAGCCTGGTTCTGTTCCTCAATTGCATTAATAAAGGATGTTTAAAACCAACCAACAAACAGTGACTTTCAGTGTCCCTCACTTGTTCTGGAGGTACCTGCTTTCCTGGTTAAGGTGCCCCATGTTGTCAGTTATTAGAGGCTTTAAACATGAAGACCACATTCGAGGTCAACAAAATTCTGTACATCTCAATGAGCAATACGCGGAAAGATATCTGTATCACAAGAGGAATATGATTAAGAAAACAAAACCAAAAAACAACTGATGTGGTCTTTTATTTTTTTAAATGATCCACACAAGGAACCAAGACAAGAGGGATATTTACAGTTTGTACTGGGCCTGTCAGTTATGCACTTTGTCATGTTCATAAATGAATTAATTTTGTCTTTTGCACATTTGATGTTCATATTAAGCACATCCACAAAAATATTTCTGATACATGTCTGCTACATTATAAAGTAACAAAATTTTACTACAAGGATATAGGAATTTAACTTCAAAACATCAACAGTGGGATTTAAAATGCATACATGTATAAACATGTATATACCTGTGGATCAGAGACAAAACTACATTTAACTCTTTCAGTGCCAAACACATTTAAAGTCAATCTACTTAAGTCAGACAAGTCTGAATTGTCATTAGGATCCCAGATTTGTTTTCCTCATAAAAAGACCTTTTATTTAAGTACCAGTATGCCTATAGTTCAAGAGAGAATACCCCAGGTCAACAGCTTTTATCAGTGCGTATTGGATGCATTGCGCCCAGTACACACCGAGAAAACCTGTTGACTCGTCCAAAGTTTGGCACTGAAAGGGTTAACATGGTACCTTGGCTGTGATGTCTGGCCTCAACAGTGTTTAGTATAGTTTTGATTTAATGGACCAACACAGCAGAAATGAATGATAGCCCAACAGTAGTGTCATGGCTGAACAAACTCATGACCTCTTCTTTCGGGGGTCCACAGTTTAATGCCAACAAGTCACTGGTACACAGGAAGAGAATGTCTGGTATGTGGAACTTTGGGCATAGTTCAGAGGAGAGAAATGGGGTATGACCTGTACTTAACAATTTATATATCACTGTATTATAATATCCTTACTGCAAAACGGTTCTTAGAATTTGTTTATCTTGGATTGTCCTGGATGGCCATGAGGGTGGGAAGGATTTTAAGTAAAATGACTACAGTTAAACTGAACTGCATGGGGTGCTGCAAGAAATAATCTTATTTCAAAAGATCATCTTTTCTTGGAAGTATATACAAATATTGTTTGATTATGCCCCACACCCACCCACTCCCGCAGGAGGAGGATTGAGGCATATTGCAATATAGCAATCACTTTGAACGTCCATCCACAATGTTTCTGCACAATAACTTCAGCACTTTCTCACCTAGGGTTTCATGTTGTACAAGATTTTAGTCCTCTATAAGGGTCAAGTCAAGTTTGAAGATGGGTGACCTTGACCCAATTCCCAAGCCACAGAGACACATTTGTGAATTGGTTCCATATGATAACTTGAGAAGTTCTTGAGCTAGGGCTTTCGTATTGCACAGGATTGTAGACCTCTAAAAAGGCTAGCTGAAGTTCAAAGATTTTTTTACTGCACAGGTTCTGTTTGTCTGTCCAGCCATCTAGCCTCATTCTGGGTGATAACTAGAGAGCTTTTTGAATTAGGATTTCCTACTTGCACACGCTTATGCACCACTGTAAGCCCTAAGTTAAATACAAAGCCCAGTGACCTTGACCTCTTTTTCAAGGTCACAGGGCAGGTTTCATGTGTTTAGTGTCTGGGTGATAATCAAATTGAAACCTGTGATTACCAAGGTTATAGATGAGACTAGGGGGGCATGGATCCAGTAATCTCTGATAGTGTTTTACTTGATTATATCCCTGTGTTTACAGGTAGTGCCTTGGCAGTGGTGGGGGCTTTCCTTCTGGTCAACTTCTCATCAAAGGTAAGGTTACTGATTTTTTCTGCAAGACTACCTTAATGTTGTTGTTTTGTGGCTACCTTTTTGACAATGTTTGGTGAGACAGGTGTTACTCTAGTCCAAGTTAGATACAGCAATTCTGAAAAATTGGTGTGATATACAACTAGTAAAATGTATGGCAAAAATCCATCTTGAAGTTGCATATTTATACAACCTGTATTGACAAATCAAGTGAAATTAGTATAACTTCAGTGTTTGTGACCCATTTCACCTTGAACGGTCAAGCTGTGCCGGTAAACTATAGCTCTTGCAAAGTGGACTATCCATTGCTAGCCCACAATTTTAATGCTCACTAATGCTGGCACGGACATGGCGTGCCAATAACCAGGTGCACGTACCACTGGCAAGCGTACGATGTGTGTTAGACTTCTGGCATGCTACATGCTAACCCACCATTAATTGCATGGCAAGTTGCAGCCAGTATATAAGGTATCAGCATTTTGCCACACGTTCTAATTGCATGAGATCCTTGCCCGGCAAGTGACCAGCATTTTTATCAGTTTCAAAATGTGCCTATAGCCAGATGCAAGTAGGGAGTCATGCATGCTAACATACCCAGCTTATTTTCACACTGGCGCACGAGCACATTGCCAGGCAAGCATTTCGGTCTACTTAGCCAGAGCTGTACTGTATTTATGTGACCAGGAGTCAGTTCCTACCAGTGTAACAAGTGTAAGTAAGTCTTCCTTGTGATCCCCTGACCCACCCACCCACCCACCCACACATGTGGCAATGCATACCCCTGAAGTGATTAGAAAGAGGCGAAGGTGACCTGGAGCTGGCTGGGAGATGGGGATGGAAGCATAACTACTGGTTACACTGTCGGCAGAAAAGACCAGTAAATGATGAGATCTATATTGCCCCTTTCGTGAGAAATAAAGCTCACGTGCAGTGTCGGAGACACTATATACATCTCTCATCTTATTCCTGTGTGTAAACATAGCTTACATGTGTTGCCATGGTCTGAGCTCCTGCCATCTGCTGTGTGTATGGACTAGAAAATACTTAATTGTATTTGTGTCTTTTTGTCTAGAACCACTTCCTAGAAGTCATTACCCTATTCCACAGTCTGAACTCTTTACTCTCCATAAGCTAACCTGTTACTGTCTAACCTATATACAAATATGGAAGTACTATTGTCCATATTGCACAAGTTCTTCTGTAGAATTTTGACATAGGTTGTATTAGCCCAAATAAGTTAAAGGGTCTTCAGTGGGTAACTACTCAGAACATGTTTCAGAGCCTATACCCGTACATGTCTCTCTGAGTAGCGGCTCGTTGTCTAAGCTAAATATTCAGCGTCAGCCGCTGCTTGCTACCGATAGCCCCTGGGGGGTTTAACCTGACAGAAAACATGTAAACCTAAAGTGTCTGAAAGGGAATACTAAAACAGAATGATGCCAAAAGATAAAATTTAAGTAGCAAAACAGGAAAGTCTAAAAAGTGTAAAATTATTGCAGCCAATCTTTCCTATAATCTTTGGATATTAACAGCAAAATTTGTAGGGCAAGTCAGAAAAGAATGAAAGTCCTTAATATTTAAGTAAAGAGAATGCAATCAAAATATAATTTTTCTTAACCAGATATCAAGTACTTGCAAGCTTGTAACTGTCACTTGTTGACTGTGTAAGCAGGTACTGTTATTTTGAATTACAAACTTGGGAATGAAATGACGAGAGTCTCTCCTGGGATGTGGGAAGGGATGCTACAATTTTGATGGCATGGAATGCTGTAATATTTGACTTTGTCTAAAAAAAGACTAATCGATGCTCAGCTTGCTCAACTTGTTGAGTACTGGCATTGTTATATCCATTGACATTGACGGTAACCTGTTCATGTTTGTATTCTGTTTTGTTCTTGTTCCTCAGAAAGAGCTGGTGCTTACTGCAGATGAAATAGTCCAATTACTCATACAGATAGCATTTCTCATATATGTGGTACGTACCTTGGGCAAATATTAAAATAGACTAAGTGACTAATGTAGCAAAACATTAATGGCATGCACATTGCTTGTATTTATTCTTCATATATTAACCCTTTCAGTGCCAAATTTTGGACTGAGTCAACAGCTCTTCTCAGTGTGCATTGGGCACTGAGAAAAGCTGTTGACCTGGGGTATTCTCTCTGGAACTAAATGCATACTGGTAATTGAATGAAAGGTCTTTTTATGAGGAATATGAATATGGGGTCCTAGTGATAATTCAGACTTGTCTGACTTAAGTAGATCAACTTTAGATGTGATTGGCACTGAAAGATTTAACTTAAATAAAGTGGTATGCTGCTGTACTACACATTTTGTTTATGGAACCACAAAATTTTACTGATTTTAACTGTTGTTATGTGAGTTAGTATATTAGTATGCACACAAATGTAACATGAGTGACATTTTCATGTTTGTAGGTTACTGTAAAACAGTTATGCTGATTGTCCAGGATTCACATTAAAACACCTAAACTCTTTTAATTTGATACCCCCCCCCCAAAAAAAAAAACAAACAAACAAAAAAAAAAAAAAAAAAAAAAAAAAAAAATATATATATATATATACATACATACATACAAATGTATACACCCACACACATGAATCAGGTACAGTGAAACCTGTTTTGAGAGACCACTGTAATGAAAGACCACCTGCCTTCTAAAAACCATATTTCCAAAGTCCCTTTTGCTATCTCTCCCATGTTATTGCACCTCCATTGAGAGACCACGTGCCTTATATGACCACTATTTGGTCTGCCGTAGGGGTGGTCTCTCAAAACAGGTTTCACTGTACTGACATTCAGTCATATTATTAGGTTAAGTCAATAGCTTTCCTTGACACTCATTGTGCACTTAGTGCTTAGTGTATGCTGAGGAAAGCTGCTGACTGTGACCATGGTATCCTGGTAAGTCTTCTGTGAACATCTTGTATAAAGTATTTAGAAGAAAGAAAATATTTGATAAAATGGATGAAGCTGATGACCTGTAAAATTAGCAGGTGATGTAGACCAGTTTGATTGGACAATTCTGCAGGCATGAAACCCAACCAACTTAAGGCTACTTGTGAACAAGTAATGGTTTTCATACAACTTGGTGGCATGCATGGATCATTATTTTTGTTTATTTCAGGGTGTAGAGATTGTGGCCTTAATAGTACTCTTTGTCATCAAGTATCGTTTCAAGGTTGTCAATGTGTTGGTACTCTTACTGATTACATCTTTATTAGGTAAGCTGCTTTTGCCTATGAATATTCCAACTACAAAGTACAAGAAGTAGGAAATAACATTATATATAGTTACATGCATAAACCTACAATATCCTGGCTTTTTAGTTACATTTTGGCTGTGTAGAAAACACTTTTAGGAATTTAGTTGAACAACATTGGGGACTCAATTAGGACTTTTGGCTTTTGACCAGGGAACCAGGTCTTGCTAAAATAGACACAGACCACCGTGGACATCTACTACATGTATATATTGAAATATCCGTTTTCTGTGCTAAAATTAAAGCAAGAAATTTAGAAACTCCACAAAATTTTGGAACTGTTGAGTTGTATTTTGATTTCCTTCTAGAAAAATGACTTTGTTTACAAGTTCATGCATTTCAATACATTGGGCTCATGATTAATGATTAATGAAAGTATTTAAGAACTTCCTGATGTGTGTTAAAAGTGTGAATTTAAGACATGTGATTTGCAAATGTTTGAAAAGTGCAAAATAATTATATGTATGAAGATAAAGCAATTTACAGTATAGCATAAAAGTGCCACACAAATTTTAAAAAACTGCTGCAAAGGGAAAGTTTAAAATCACCATGGTACAAAAGCAAAGTAAAAAGAGTTTTTGGGTTGCTACAGTCAAAAACCCAAGAAACATTGGTTAAATGATGTTAGTACAAAAATAAAGAAAAGAAAAACTGGCTTGATAATGAATAGATATCTTAACAAGAGAACATTTTGAACAACTTCTGGTTATCATATATATGTTTGCATGTACAAATTAAATGATGAGAAAATATTTGTCAACAAGTTCATGACACAAGGGTGCAAATTGGGAACTTGATGGGTAGAGTGTTAATTGATATTGATAAACAAATGGCCACTGTCACCTTGTGGACTGGAAATGGTTAATATCCTGTGCCACAAGTGGAGGGTTCATAGGGTTAAGTGTATCCAGCTGTGGTGATGTACCTGTATACATATACATTGAGTGCAACCATTAGGCCAGCACTGGAAATTGCTTTATTTTCATGTGTTCAAATTTTTAGAGTTTTTTTCTTTTTTTTTTTTTTTCTTTTTTTTTTTTTTTTTGGGGGGGGGGGGGGGACATTTCACTGTAGTTTTAATTTCATTATTTTGGACATAATTCCTATTTGAACAATGGTAAAATGCTAGTTCACTGTTTTCATTTTCATAGTTTTGTACCATCAGCAAAACAAGCGAAAATGATAATATGGCAAAATTAAAGCAATTACAGTATTGTAATGCAAAATTGTGTTATTTTTGTCCCATGCAAACAGCATCATTTACAGTCATCTCAGCCAAGGCAGTATCTAGTATGATCCAGATCACATTCCGGGGACAGATGCAGCTGTTACACCCAGTATTCTGGGTTATGGTGGTCATCATGTTAGTGACTGCAGTTACACAAGTCAAGTGAGTCTGAGTGCCATATATGTACAGTAAAACCTGTTTTGAGAGACCACCCCTCTAACAGGCCAAAAAGTGGTCACATAAGGCAGGTGGTCTCTCAATAGAAGTGCAATAACATGGGAAAGATAGCAAAAGGGACATGGTAAACATGGTCTTAAAAGGCAGGTGGTCTTTCCTCACAGTGGTCTCTCAAAACAGGTTTCACTGTATATGTACAGTGGCTATTCTGCTTACCTATTCACCCAATCTGCTCCACAGTATGAGAGATACCTGGTGTTCCACATCACAATTTGCTACCCAGACTGGCTGTCATTGCTACACACTTTTTGTTAAAATAGCATTCAACTTCCAATATTGTGCAGCAAAATATTGGAGAAAATGTGAAACTGCCAAACAGTTGTCAATCCTATGTCATACACTGGTCCCAGCTGCCAGTCCAGCAAGATTCATTTACATGTGTGTACTCCCAATTTTAACCTGCGATCTCCACCTGGATAATGACATATCAACACTTTGTCACGAAATGTTAAAGGTCAAGGTCCTCCCTACTTTTTATGAATCATGACCATCATTTCTGAGTAAAATGCAATTGATTTCTTCAGATAAGTTATGGGTAGAGACACTGAAACCATACACACAGGTTGTGAACTACATATACTGATGGAACACACTTCATTGTTCCTCAGAAGTAAACAAGTTTGGACTGATTTTAATGACATTTAATTCTACAGCTCTTTGTCAGATTAAGACTTGAAGTGACTGAATTTCTGGGTCACTGTGACCTATTTAGAGGCTAGCCTGTATCATGATATACCCCTTCTTCAGCCAAATTATTATCTGGTGTCTAAAAAATGTGCTTCTATGCACAACAGTTATCCATATGTTGCAATGAAATGAGCAAGGTGAAATGTGTTCCACCGGGGATGAGAGAGGCACTATATACATCTTTCATCTTATCTGTCTGTGGACCTTTCCTTTTGTTTTAAGACATGTATACATCACAAATATATACAACATGGGAAGTTGTATAACAACTGTGGGAGGTCACAATAGAGTAGTGAGGGATGATAAGTGGAGAGGGTGTCGCATATGTGCATGACCAGGAGAATTTATTTACAAATGCACCTATTTTCTGTTACAGATGAACAATTCTCAGATGTAATGTTTGTATGGGTGTTCAATTTAGGTACTTTAGACTGGTTCAGCTCCCCTTAACTATTGCTTGTACCATGACAATGGAGATATTAAATATGTAAAGTCTTCTGTGGCTGAAGCTGACTCCAGTCTTAAAGTGGGAACTTACTGATATTGGGCCTTTTTGTCCAAAACAGCATTTTATTTTATTTATTTTTAATTTTTTGTATAACTATAGATTTGAATCTGGGATTGTTGTTTTGTATGTTTTTAGATTTTTGAACCAAGCCATGAAGGTATTTGATGCCACAACAGTAGTACCAACTAACTTTGTCTTCTTTACTGTCAGTGCTATAGTAGCAGGTATGTACTAGAAAAACAATAGACTTGGCATGTTTTAGGTCTCCATGGACTGAGGGCATTATTTTAGGCCTGATCCTGTCATTTAGGACTGTGTCAGCAGTATCATTCAGCCATATATTGTTGAATGAGAGAGTTGTCAACCTCCTTAAAATGTTTGAGCTGTGCATGTACCAGAAGTGAATTCAACCACACCCTTGTTTGTACTCCAACATCTGTTTGGGTCCAAACTTTGGGACAAAGATCTCAAGGGTTATGTTACACCAAGGAAGGCAGAAAGGCAAAAACAAAAGAAACTTAACATTGATAACAGTTAAGCAGCAAAGTTAATTTGTGTCTCACTTTAAGCACAAAAATCTTCATGACAAAGAAAACAGCATTTGGTTGACTTTGAGACTGTGGCATTATGCCAAAACAGAGAAAAACAGATGTAAATGTCTTGTCCCTCTGCTGCTGAAAACAATTGTCCTGTTGTTTTCAAAACATTATACAGTGAAACCTCATTATAACGACACTCAGATATCCATATATATTCAATATAATGACACAAATTTTCATGGGAAAAAGTTCATTTTCTTTGTTATTTGATTAATTTATCTGACATATTCAGTTTTCTGACACTTTTTAGGGAACAGATGGTGTCCTTTATAAAGAGTTTTCACTTTATTTTGAAATATACAAGATGTTGGCCTGTGTCATATAAAAATTATTAAGTGGAGTGAAAGTCTTCAGTTTTTATGTATTTATACTTTTTAGCTCTGCTGACCTAAGGCAGCAGAGCTTATATCAATGCTCATGTCTGTCCATCCATCTGCAAACATTCACTCATTAGGGCAATACTGTCCACAGTTTTCAAGATAACCCAGTATAACTTTCAGGACTTATAAGGTGTGTGAAAATCTAGGTCAAGTTCGATGTTGGTGGCCCATGGCTAGTTAGAATATAGGGGTCATCTTGTGAATGTTCTGTACTCCACAGTTTTTATGTTAGCCCTCCATAGCTTTAAGGACTATGAAAATCTATGTATGTGTCAGTGTTGATGGCACCACCTATATTGTTATGTAATATACAGGTTAATATGTGAAAATCTTGTGGCCAGTCCAACATCCTTGATTTTTTTATATTGTATATAAAACAATTTTTGGTAAGCTACTTTTGAGTCACCATGACTCAATGATTGTGTGACCTTGACCTATTTTTCAAGGTAACTAAGCACTGAAAAAAATGACATGTAATTCAATATCTCGATAAAGAATAAAGCAAATGATGTCAAATGTAACACAAATGTGTACAATGTGGAAGTTTTGTATTGCATTATATGGCTCAGCTTGATTAACCTGTCAATGTTGTGGATTGAATACATTTCAGAAAATGATTTTTTGATGATGGTAGTCAGCAGAGCATTAGGCCCATGGGCCTCTTGCTGTCATATAAAATTTATTCGTTTTAGTGAAAATCTTATTTTTATATATTTATACTTTTTGTAACCTAAGTAATAAACGTGGTTGTGTTACAAACTTGAAAATTTCATATTTAATGGGGAGATCTAAGATACATGTTATGTTTTAGTTCTATTCAGTAAGAGACACTTTGAACTAATACAATGCTTTACTTTGTTTGTAGGTATTGTATTCTATAAAGAATTTTGGGGTTTAGGACCATTGGATATTTTCATGTTTTTGTTTGGGTAAGATTTTTACTTTATAATTCTGTTGTCTTAATTTTGTATACAAGTATGTATAATAACTCACATTGCAATCCTATCCAATGATTTAAAACAGACATACAAGTATTTGTTTATCCTGTTATGTTGCATTTTACTGAGAGAGAAGTATACATGTATAAGCAGCTGTGCTGCCTTGTGAGATCTATTGCTTAGTCTTCAATATGTTCACTTCTTCGAAATATCATCTTCAGAGAACAGTGTCAAACTGACATCCCAGCATGCTACCTTTTGTACCATTGGTGTGTTATCAACGACTTGATTGATTACGTGTGGTTTCAATAATAATTGTTATCCCAATCTATCGCAGTTTAGTTTGAACTTGTGACTCCTCTCTGCTCAAAATGTAGATTATGCCCAACTCATCATCAAGTATTTAACACCTGCTGCTAGATGGTCCTGCACTTCCACTTGACTAGATACTGTTGTATAGAATGCTGTATATGAGCTTGATAGTCGTTCATGGGTCAGTAATTGTCTTTGATAGATCTATTTTTACACTGTCTATTAAAATACTGAAAAATCTTGAATTTTTCCTGAAGGATAAATATTCCCAATTTTGATGGGTTCATCCCAGGTGGGGTCCCAGTATGTTTTTGGGTTGTCAGTCTGTGTCTATAGTTCTATCCATCCACAATTTGGTTTGTCAACACAATATCTCGAAACTGACTGCCCACCTGAAACTCAAAATAATTAGCTGATTTGTACCTTGACACTTCTTCTTGATTTGATTACATTTTGGTGACCTTGACCTCATTTGCAGGACCTGTTCATGTGCAAAGGTTGACCCATTAGCCAGTGCCTTGCATTGAAGTGCCTCTAGTTTTATTTTGCAGGTCCACTTGGGACTATTTGATATGGAATTCCACTGTGGATCAAATAGGAGTTGAAAATTATTTGGATAAAAAAACTTGGCCCATTCTGTTTTGGGGCAATTCAGGAAATCAAATACATGGGAATATACGGTAGCAAAGGCCATGTTTTCATTAAGTTTGTGTTCTGTGGCTAGCTAACAACTGTATTTGCCCATCTAAGATCAGGACATAAAATAAGCAAATATTGATGGGTCATTAAAACTTCACAGAGGTTGATTATAATGATATGACAATTTAGGGGTGTTAAAGGGTTTTCCTACTGTTACACTGGATATTTTTATTTACAGTACCTAATTACTGGAAACGCCTATATTTTCTGTACTTGGTAATGGTCATTAACTCTACATGGTTTCCTTATTTTCTGTACTGTGTACCAGGGCAAAATTCGTACCTGTACTAGCATACTGAGAGGCCCCTTTACCCCCTCTGTTTATACCTTGCTTTCATTGTCCAGCCAGATGTCATAAAGAGTTTTTAAATGCTTGGAAACTGCTAATTATGTTCAACATAAACATGTGCACAGCAGTTGCACAAGCTATCTATGCTATGTGATGCATTTCCTATGGAGGTGTTATTGTGAATACTTTTAATTTGTACATTTTGAAAGTTAATAAGACCAATCCTTTTAAAGTTGTTTCACACTTTCTGTTTCTTGGGCAGGTGCATGCTGTCTTTTGTTGGTGTCTATTTCATCACTGCAGGCCGAGCCATGCAGGGAGCAAATGAACATGTGGACAGTGAGGATGAGGAGATTGACCCATCCACCGGCATAGAGGAAAGCCAAAAAGTTCCTGCAAGTATATTCCCATGTAAGTAGACTTGCACACATTCTGTGTACCATTTTGGTCATCTTCGCAAGAGTGAGTGGTTGTGTACACTTTGCATTAAGCAATAAATTGAAAATTTAAAGTTTGATTGGCTGTCTCCACTAGACATATATTTCACACAAAACAGAAACAAAAAAATTCCATTTTTAGTGGAGTTCCAACTGCAATCAAAGAGATCACTATAGGTTCTGCCAGGTTGAAGGATTCATATTTATGATGCAGTGTAGGCATTGTTGTTGCAGAGTAATAGAGATCTCATAATCACTAGATTAACAAGAGTGTCATATGTCCACCAGAGTGCAGTAACAGTCATGGGAGCTTACAATAGTGGAGTCCCAACAATGCTTCTTTCACTACAACTTGTTTATGCTGTAAACATGTGACAGAGGTCAGGCAGCAGAGAATACGTCAACATGTCAGGCAGGCCGTTGCTGTTCAACTATTTCAATGCCAACTACAACAAAATTCTATCTATTTAAGAAGAACTACTCACAATTATAATAAGGATGCTGGATTCATATTACTTGTGAAAAGACCTTTCATTCAAGTACCAGTGTGCCTATAGTTCCAGAAAATATAATGGTCCAGGTCAACAGCTTTCCTAGGGGCACTTTGGGCACATTGCACTCAAAGCACACGGAACGAAGATGTTGACTCAGTCGAAAACTTGGCATTGAAGGAGTTAAAGGCCTTAACATGTGTTTCAGCATTAGGTGTCATTATGCAGATGGTCACATAAGGTTCCAGCCTATTTATTGAAATCTGTCTGTTTAAATGACAGCAGAGCACAAGGCCCATGAACCTCTTGTTTTGTAGATACTATGCTCTGTCAACTGGCACTTGCCAAGTATTTGAATGAATGATGATAAAACTTCATAATCATGCATGTGATGATTTCTTGTGAAACAGCAGCACCATTTTGACTCTGGTCAACATTTTTTGCAACATGCATGTTTTCAGGACAAGACTAAAGCTACTTATCTTCAGTACTGGAGCATAAAACATCTCAGATTTTTTTTCCCCTTTTTTCCTCATTAAGTTGCTGTTGTGATTGTTGAAAACCTGTACTACTTGTAGTAATCACATTTGATACATGGAAGTGAAATTGTAGTCCACTTAGTGTTTCAGATTTTCAGATCAGTCCTTTAGGAAAAGCCTCATTTACAGGGCAACAGAACTGAAAAAGTACTTCATGGATTGTTCTCTTGTAAAATGTGTGAGAATGTTGACCTTTCTGAAATAAGTCTGTGATGCAGACTGTTTAGTTCAATCACTTAAAAGACATCTATGTGACACTTCTGTTTTGCTGCTGGCATTGTCCCTGTGTTACAAGCACTGTATTCATTCTATTTAGCCCCTGTGCCCTTGTGAGAACACCTCTCAATAGACACTTTTAGGACCCCAGGGGGCAGCACTTGAGGGTGATCATTTGCATAATTTCACTTATTTGCATAACAACAAATCCCTTTGAAGCTTTTGTCAAGGAAATATCCAAATTTATGCAAATGAACACTGTCAAGTGCTGCCACCTAGGGTCCTAAATTCCACTATTACTACCAGGGATGTGCTAGAACTACATATTCTTGAAACTACAGTGGTCCCTGTTTTTGAAGACCACCTCAAACACAAAAGTGGTCTTTCATGACAGGTCTCTTTCATTAGAGGTACAATAACATGGAAAAGATAGCAAAAGAAACCTTCCAAAAGTGGTCTTTCTAGCCAGGTGGTCTGTTATTAGAGTGGTCTTTCAAGGCAGGGACCACTGTAGTTTGATTATTTCCATTTGATCAGTATTAAGTGTGTTAAACCCCCCAGAAGCTTTCCTTTATTCTTAATAAAAAATTAAGAATAAATCAATTAAAAATAGGCAGACAACATTTATGACACCAGAAGTTTGCCTGCTGATCATTTTTATACGGTCACATTTCATGCAGATACACCTGCATTAGGTACCTCAGGGTTAAGTTGAAATATTTGCAAAAAGATGTGGACAGGAAAAAATATTTGTCAGTTCCCTGGCAGTAATTGCAGTATGTCTGTATTGACTCTGTGTCTGCAGATTGATGAAGTTTGCTTGCTGTAAGCTTTATTTACACTCACTTTTACATTTGACTGCAAATATGAATTTGTTTGCTACATGCTTTGGAAGTACCCTTTAGATGCATGTACGTGTATTGTGCTTTATGCATGGTAATCTCGCATGCTTGGCTAATATTACAGTGAATTTCATGGACATGATGCACCGTTGGAAAGGTAGGACCCAAAATGAGAGTTAGATTAATTCTTTCGTACTAACATTAGATTCTACTAGCTGCAACTGTTAGGCCTACCACAGCATACAATCGGCTAAGTATAAGTGACTCATTGTTATGTAAATATACAAGTCTTTCAGCACACTCCCCCCTGCTAGGATACAGGGCTCCAGAAAGTTCCTCGATTACCCAGAGCTTCAGACAGTATTTGTTTGTTGTTGCTAACCAACTAAACGGTATCTCAGTGATGGCTTGGTAGGAGGACCTATGTCCCCTCCCGCTGGATGTTGCCTCTTGTGAGGAAACTTGATGCTGCGTAAAGTTATTTTTTTGTCCTGTCAATTAACTGTAGGAAAATGGGGTAATTGGGTTGATTGACAACAGCAAACAAACAAAATCATATTTTAGAACTCTTTTTAGGTTTGGTTCCTCATCTAGTTTAATTCTGAATATAAGCATTCCATGGGTGTTAAAATTTGCTCAGTGAATAGCACTGCTGTATGTGATTTTTTAAACTTCTTTAGTTTTGTTACTGTTTTTTTTTTAATGTGTCTGTTTCATTTGGGTTTCCTAATAGCTACAAATTAATCTTGAGGCTCTCCATGTACAAAGCAAATATCCACAGATGCTGTAAATGTTACAGCAGAAGTTGTAAGTGACTACCATCATGACTGCCACCTGGTGGGCATTTTTTTGAAAAATGGGAAACTGAAGTTCTTTGTTAAATTACCTGTGGTAAAAGGCCAGATGCTGAGTGCCATGGCCAGATATAGGCATATCTACGGGGGGGGGGGGAGGTGCTGACAAGTGTGGGCCCCAGGGTCTGGGGCTGAGCCCCATCTGGCAGGTGGAGCTCCAGGAAGGCCCCGAATTTTTTGCATTTTCATACCCCGTTTCATGGCACCAGAAGGCGATATTTTTATTGTGTTGTTCTGTAATGTTCGTGAAACTTTTGGCCCATTGAGGAGAAAAAGCAAGAAGAGAAAAAACTAGAAAAACTCTTTTATATTTGGAGACGGGGTATAGTGTATGTGCACCTTCTGCAAAGGACCTTTCTGCATGTATATACAACAGACTTGTAACAACAGCTAGAATGTTGTACTGACTCTACATAGTGTGGTGTGTGAAATTGTAACATTCTATCCATGAGTGGTTATGTCACACATAACATAGTTTATTGCTGTCTTTGCGCTATAGATCTTTTATTAAAACTGATTCCCATTGTGGTCCATTGTGAAGTGCTTGTCTCATAGATCTCTGGCTGTGCTGGTTTGTTCAGTCAAGAAGCCCATTGAAGGATTAGTTGAATGCTCTTAACTAGGTTAGGAGTCTTAAACAAACATGATTATAAAGATAAGACTTTTGTACATACTTGTTCTCTAGTCTTACTCTGTGCTTCTTTACACCCAGGATAATATTGATGAGAAAATGTTTTGAGAACTCAAGTGAAAAAACTAAATTAAGTTTGAAAATGATACTTGAGATTTTAAAAATGATAAGTTTAAAATATTTTTTCCATGAAGATCATCCTGGATGCATAACAAATATATGTGTTACATACACAACCCCGGATACATGTATATCATTAACATCTCTCATATCATTGATACGGAGTTCCCCAGTATTTGGTTGTTTTGTTGTTTGTTTGTTTGTTTGTTTTTTGTTTTGTTTTGTTTTGTTTTGTTTTTTTAATTTTTAATCAGTAGGAGGTTACATCAGTGTAAAATACACTACTGTATCGATTACAATGCATCGAGATTCATACAGCTTAGTGTTGGCTGCAAACATAAAAGTATCCTGATCAGATAACAGCAAAATGCTGAAACATTCCTGAGAGAAAATTTTTCCTGTTTTATTCTGAATGAATACTTTGCATTCCCCCCCCCCCCCCCCCCAATGCACAAACATAGTAATAGATTATACATTATTTAAAACTGCACTGATTTTTATTTTCCAGAGGGGATCTATTTGGGAAAATTCAGGAAATTAAATACCTCGGGAATGCCTCACCAGTACAGTAATGAATGTCTACCACCAATTTGATACATGTATGTTGGCAAGAGAAGCTTCTTGCCCAGTACAAAGTAATGTGTGACATATCTTTGCACAAGACCACAAATTCAACCCATATACATTAATCTGAGAAAGGTTTCTGTTTGGTCATATGATTGTGACCCCTGTCACTGAAGGTGGTATAGGGGGACATAGAAATAGTAGGGATAGGGGCTGTTGATCTGTCCGTCTGTGACCTGCCACTGAAGGTGGTATATGGGGACATAGAAATAGTAGGGATAGGGGCTGTTGATCTGTCCGTCTGTGACCCCTGTCACTGAAGGTGGTATAGGGGGACATAGAAATAGTAGGGACAGGGGCTGTTGATCTGTCCGTCTGTGACCGCTGTCACTGAAGGTGGTATAGGGGGACATAGAAATAGTAGGGACAGGGGCTGTTGATCTGTCCGTCTGTGACCCCTGTCACTGAAGGTGGTATAGGGGGACATAGAAATAGTAGGGATAGGGGCTGTTGATCTGTCCGTCTGTGACCCCTGCCACTGAAGGTGGTATAGGGGGACATAGAAATAGTAGGGACAGGGGCTGTTGATCTGTCCGTCTGTGACCCCTGTCACTGAAGGTGGTATAGGGGGACATAGAAATAGTAGGGACAGGGGCTGTTGATCTGTCCGTCTGTGACCGCTGTCACTGAAGGTGGTATAGGGGGACATAGAAATAGTAGGGACAGGGGCTGTTGATCTGTCCGTCTGTGACCCCTGTCAGTGAAGGTGTTATAGGGGGACATAGAAATAGTAGGGACAGGGGCTGTTGATCTGTCTGTCTGTGACTCCTGTCACTGAAGGTGGTATAGGGGGACATAGAAATAGTAGGGATAGGGGCTGTTGATCTGTCCTTCCATTGGGTCTGTCTGTCACAGCCTGCAGCCCATAAACCATTTCAAGTAGAATTATGAAATTTATACCACCTATGTATTATGTGTGGGGCATGTGGCCCATGCCTTGTTGTTGACCTTGACCTCTTTTCAAGGTCATAGGGGCACCTAAAAGTGTATTTTGCAGCATACTTTTTTCCCATATTTCAGTTCTATTTAAACTAGGCCTTTCATTTTTGTACCAAAGAATTATTCCGGAAAGGTTTTGTGTATGCCTTAATTTGGATGACCTTGACATAATTTCAAGATAATGGTGACCCAATACATATTTATTTGGGTCAATTAGTATCATGGCACCTTTCTAAGCACATATAACTGATTGCAGTGGGATGATCCTAACCAATTTTGACCATACTTCTTTTATATGGACAGCCATTTATCTCGTATTATGACTTGTGTCTATTTTATACTGTTGTATCTTGACAACACGAGATGGGGGGGGGACATCGATCCTTTGGATCATCTACATGTACCGGTAGTTCAATTTGTCATTCCTTACTGGTACATTAAGTTCCACCGTTTCAGTTTCTTTAATCTTGTGTTTCAAACTCTAAATGTGACCATCTGTTCCCATGGCAAAGATACAAGTTATATTTTGCAATTAGGAAAAGGAATGACCAAAAGTACAGTCCTGTTGACACAGTTCTATTAAAATTTCAGCTTTGGGAAAGGTGATGTTGTTTACCCAATTTAATACTGCCCACCAGAATTGTTGAGTAACTTCAACATTTGCAAAAATAGTGTATAAACATTTGCTCCTCTTCATTACAAGTTGAACCAACAGCAGATAGCACTCTTTTTAATACCACATTTGAGTAGTTTGAATTTGTATGAATAATTCTTTGCAAAAATCTATATTGAAAAGCTCTTAATGTAGCAGAAATAGTGCATCTGTAAAGTTATTGGAAATGTCAATATTCTTCATGAATTGTATTTCCCTGACCTTCATTCCACTTATTGAAGGCATTTCATGGTGGAATAAAGACTTTTCAATCAAATAATGAAACAAAATTAATATAAAAAATCTTGAAGCATTTTTTACCTTCATTATTTTTACCACTTAAATAAAAACTTGTCGGTACTTTCGGACCTGTATCCACTATCAGGGCAACCTTCTCCCCTAAGCTCCATCTTTCACTCAGCGGGAACGCTTACCCTAACCCTACTAGAGCTGCTACTTAATTCCTAACCTGGGGGCGGCTTCCGTGTCCAATACAAATCCCTAATCTGGGGCCCACCACTGCTTACAACTGGTAATTGTATGGTGTTGTATTTACATTTTCAGGTAATGCTCATTTGGGAAAAGTCCCATTATATATTGTACAGTACATTTATTCGACAAATTAACCCTCTCTTAACACCAATCACACATATATTTTGGATACTACCTCTTCAAAATATCCAATCGGCTAACCAATAGGCACATGCCTGCCATTTAAAAAATTGTGGATTCTGCACCCAATGGTTTGTAAATGAGGATAGTATTGGGACAATCTTGGGAGTTTATAATATATGACATCAAAAATGTTGCAAATATTTCAGAGCATCAATAATGATATGATATATGCTGTGGCCGTGATTCACTTTGATATCCAAATCAAATGTATTTTTGTGCAACTGTCCTGCAATGTATTGCACAATGTTCAAAATGGTGCATGCTCACCAACTGATCTGCCACCTCGCATTTGAATTTGTAACTAATGATAACTGCTTCAGACACAACCAAGCAGGCAGATTAAAGTTAACATAGTAAGCAATGTTTTAAAACTACTTTAACGACTGTTTGCCCTGGTTACTCAGAGAACGGACACTGGAACCTAGTGAAATATTACGATAACGATCACCCATGGACCTATTATTATTAACAAGAGGTCCAGAGGGGGTAAAGGGGGTTTCTATACTAGTTATTTTTATTTGCTGTACTTGCACACTGAAAACATATTTATTTTCTGTACCTGGTACTTGTGCTAAATGGTGACCTCCACTAGCACAATGGGACCTCCTTACCCCTCTCTTTAAAGCATTGAACCTATTATTACACTGTACTGCACATGTAATTTTAGAGTAGTTAGTGTTATGCATATCTACTGTACTGTTGCTTCTGACATGCCTTGTGGCAAGGAGATCAAAATTCATGTATTGTGGAGTCCTCATATACTTTCACATGGCTGCATTTTATATTTTTCACTTCCAGAGTATAATTTTGCCAAGCTTCACAGAATAGACTTTTGTAAAGGTATCCAAGTACACGAAGATTTGTTTGTACTCAAGTGACTTTTACAGTGTTCCAGTTTGTTGTACTCTCCTCTATTTTCAGTTAAAGCAGAATATTTATATTTTGCAGCATGGCTGTTCTCCAGTGTGAACCAGGCGGAAGTACAACCACGGAAGAGCAGCAGACACAGCAGTCGACAGCACTCAATTGTCAGCACCACCAGCGAGGACAAATACCCGATAGTACCCAGAGAGGTCCCTCCAGATCAGGAAGCCCCCGAAAGGGATCTTTCAGATAAAGAGCCCATCGCAGAGAAAAACAGCACAGTTAAATCCTACGGAGCCACAGAGGAACAAGCACCGCAGCATTCCACCGATAAAGACAAAAACGTTGACAAAACATCACAGTAATTAAGTGGTAGAGGATGAACATTTGGATTGTTGCTTTATGTCAATATACTGCACAAGTCTTCAGTGTGACTGTGGTTGTGTAGAGCTGTCACCACAGCACAACGCAACAAAACTTTCTTGTTTCCAGTAATTACTTTACTGGATCAATTTTTTTCACAACAGCAGAGTTGTACTTTAATTCTTAAGAGCAGATAAAGTGTTGTGAACACATGGACTAGAAAGATGAAGAAACCTGGAGGCATTGTAAAAATAATAGAAACTCCAGGCAATATGCAATTTTTGAATGTTCATAATTGTAAATGTTTCACTGGATTCAGAAGGTTACTAAACTATGCACACACACACACACACACACACACACACACACACACACACACACACACACACACACACACACACACACACACACACACACACACACACACACACACACACACACACACACACACACACACACACACACACACACACACACACACACACACACACACACACACACACACACACACACACACACACACACACACACACACACACACACACACACACACACACACACCACACACACACCACACACACACAGAGTAAAGTCCCTACACTGGATACACAGGAGGTGGAATTTACAAACTGGATATATACTACAGGAAATTAGTATTTTAGAGGAGATGCAGATATTCAACAGTCAAGTCTCAGTTCCTTTGAACAGTTTTGCAAATTTGAGTGGCTTCAGTGTAGCAAGCTTAGAGCCTGCATCCAGTTCTAACAGTAGTGGCATGGGAGTCTGTCTATATACACACAACCAACCATCCCTCATCATAAAAATATTTAATTATGTCTGCTGAAAAGTAAATTACTAAGATCAGTGGATTATTAGGCACATTCAAGTTTTCAATCCCTGGGCTCTGCAAGTGACTGGGCATTGCCATGATCATAACGTTTGTCCATGTGTGTGTCACTTTAGCTTGTATATGCAATAACTGCTCACCAAGTTGAGATACAACAGTCAAAATGAATATGCCAGAGGCATATTAGTGGCTTAAGTGTCTGTGAGACAAATCAAGAATCACTATTTCAGCTAGGAATTTGATATTGACTTCCCTCATGATGGTCTTTGACAATGGCAAGGTCAATAGCAAATGTCTTGTTTTGGTGTTATCTTGGGAACTAGGTGAGCTGGCACTTTGATGTTGTGTGATGATCTCCTACAAGGACAAGTTTATGGGTGGCCTTGAGCATTAAAAACTGAACTTACTTGGTTACTTTAATGAGTTTAGTTTTCTGACAAGTACTCGAGAAATGTTTAAGACAGGAGTTTGATGTTGCACATCCTGATGGTCTTCTCAAGGGGTACATATGGATTGTAATTTTTTGAGGTAAAAATTTGAGAAGTGATTAAGCTACGAATGACTGTGCACATGATGATAGTCCTCTCGGAGTTCAGGCTGGGATTGCATTTGGGTGACCATCACTTAATTCCTTGCGGTAATTATAAACCTTATGGAGTTTCATTTCTAGAATAGAAGTTGAGAACTGTTTTATGTGAGACTTCAAGATCATACTTTTTGATGGCCCTCTGCTAAGACTCGATTATGATTGAGGACAAGTAACCTTGACCCTATTGTCAAGGTCACAGTACAGCCTCCATAAATTTGAAGCAGCTGTCTCTATAGCATAATATGCTGAAGAGAGAGGGGCATATATCTCGTATTGCATTTGACTGCAAGCATATTTGATCTCAAATCTGTCAAGTAATTTCCTCATATACACACTTGCACAGAACGGTCATTTATGCCCACAACCATGGGGCTGTACTTGCAAGGTCAGCTGAGCCTTGACTGCCACAATTTTGTAGTTATTTTCCAATATGATACCAATTGGCAAAAATGATGTTTTGGGGTAATATGCTATGGTAAACCAAGCACAATTTACCTTGTGCAGAATATACTGCAGCAAGTTTTTACTCTTACACAGGCATCAGTGGTGTTTATTGCCAAAATGAAAGAAATAGAACTTTTCCATAAACAATGCACACGCTTGCAAGATAATGAAGTTTGACACCCATGCACTTGTGAGTGAAGTCAAGTCTATTATATGCGAGTGTAGCTGGCCAATATAAGTATAAAGCTAAGCTGCTCAAAAATACCTATTTATTTATTTGTGAAGTACATTCATTTGCTTGCACATTGCTTTACTTTGTAAAATTGTCAAACTCACAAAAGCTTTTAACGTATCGATTCTTTTTATTGTGTCATCTTATCTCTATGATTCTTGTATTTTGTATTTTTGCAGACATTTTGGAATATAAATACTATTGAATTTTGCTGTGATAATAAAGCATTTTTTAAAGTGTCTGCACTGAGGTGTATTAAGACTTTCATTCAAGTTGAAAGGACTTACCAAAGATACCAGCAGATATTCCATTTCACACAGAATGCTATCATGTACAGATATTGTATAGACTTGAATAAATACGTAGAATATGATGACTTGTCATTTTTCTTAATGGTGTATGTTTTGATATTTTGGTTGCCGAGCATTTCTGCAGTGACATCAACTGCTTGCTCCAGGATGACAGAAAACTTGAACTTGAAATCCAAAGCAGGCAAAAGAGTAGAACATGAAGGAATTGAACGTCCTTTAATCTATTGCATTCATGAGCATTTGCTCTTTTTAAGAGGCCCGTGGATCTAATGCTCTACTGACCACCATCATCAAAATATCATTTCCTGAAATGTATATTTCCTCCATGACCTTAAAAAAAATTAATGAAGGTCAACTATATTATGCATTATCCAACTTCCACATGATACATACTTGTGGTGCTGTCTATTCACCACAGTCTTTATCAAGATATTTCATTAAATGTCCTTTTCTTAAGTGCTTAATGACCTTGAAAAATAGGCCAAGGTCACAATCATTGGGTCAAGGTGACCAAAAAAGACGGAAACCAAGTTAGATTTTGATATACAATGTACTCTAGAGCAATTTTGATCTGGAGGCTCCATTCTTTGCTTTTGATGTCCAAGGTACACTGTGCCATTGCAAAATCACCTCTTCCTACTCAACAGGTCTGGTGACCTAACAAAATAGGTCAAGGTCCCTGAACTTGTATAACATATTAGCATAGGAACTTCTATATCCTATAAATTTGGCATGTCAAATTCTAGATATAGAATGTTGTATCAAGAGGGCTGTGTGAACAGTCCGTCTTCAGCTCACCTTGACATTCAACACATCAGTCCTACTTAGTCTGGGGGATGAGGATGCAGGGGAAGTAAAAAAGGCAAGCTTCAATTGCAATCCCTATTGACTTGCATGGTAATCGACAGGAATGCATGCATTAACTGACGGGTAGCCAATCTGAAAAATTCTTTAAAAATCGGGGATCCAGAGTATAGTCACCTTGTGAACAATTTCGATTAGTCCTCCCACAAGCTGCATTTCCACCAAGTTTGGAGAACAATCTAAGAGACAGTTTTGTAGAAGTCAAAATGGGAAAAACACTAGAAGGACCCACCCAAGGTACATTCCCAAGTTCAAAGTGAATCTGGCTGACGGTTTTGTAGGAGTCTAAAATGTGAACTGTAGATAGACGGGCGACGGATGCTGGACTTGTCAGCTGAGGTATGAAAATTCCAGGTAAAGGACTGGTCACATGATTTTCACATTTTGTCCCAGATATTACATAAGGTGATGCCACCAACATTGAAGTTAAGGTGGAAGCTGTGAAGCTAGTGCGACAGGCAACTTTGGATTGCAATTACCCATTTAATTTTTTCACAAGTACATTAAACCTATATATTCTCCAATTACTACATATCCATAGATTTGTATCCATAGTTTTTTTGCAGGACTGGAATTTTTTGAGATTTTCACATTTTTCGCGCAGAAGTCACACCAATTTTTTTCTTTTTTTTCCCAGTTGAAATCAGAAGAAATCTAAAATATATATTCATGTCCAGGATCGCATTCAATGGTTAGTCCTGAAATAGTATAAATAAAAAGTTATAAAATTTTTAATTTAGTCCTGACAGGTGGCTCACTTTCCTTCTATAAATTGCTCCAAAAGTCACGGAAGGGGTTGTCAGAAAAAAAATCCTGGGAACTGTTCCTGGATATATTTTTCTTTTGATGTCCGTTGATTTTAATGAGATAGGGCAATTCGTACATTTGTGAGGCGAGAAACAGATTGCAGAAGTTGAGCAAAAAAGTTTTGAGAAAATCGCATTGAAAGAAAAAGTTGCCAATTCTTACATATTTATGGCTGTAATATGACATTTCTTCTGTCCTGTGTTTTAATTATTGTGTGAAATACACTTGTAGCTTTACCTCTGTGATGTCATTACACAAAAATATATTTTGTGGCTTAAATCTCGACTTTTTTTAACTTGGGAACACCACACTTGGCTTGTTTGGGTGTGGGTTCACATGCGGCTTTCCATATTTGGGGACCAGTAAGTGGATGGTGCTAATTTGTTTTTACATCAGTAGAGAATTTCAAAGTAATCATAATAATAGTGATTAGTCTGAACTGGCCCATTCTTCTCTCCAGGGCTAATGGTTTTCTGAGAGTGACCCTTGTCAATGGCTCAATTGGTTTCCAGGGGTCATGGACTAATGACTGCAAACAATGACATGGTTCATTATCATGCCCATGCAAACAAACCCATGTGCCCGGCACTGTTTAAACTTTTCAGTGTAAACAGAAGTTTTGAGATCAATTATTTCATATAAATTTTATGTTCATACATCATAGTTTTGGGGAGCATGTAGTTTAAGTATCAGACTATCCCAAAATATAAAAAAAGTGATTAGAGGTTATCCAAAGGTGCTGGCTTCAGATCTTCCACCTTAACAGATTTTCATACACTTTAGAAGTCCTTAAAGTAATCTGGGTCTAACTTAAAAACTTTGGAGTGCAGGGCATTGACAAGATTTTCACATTATGACCCCTATATTCCAAATAACCATTTGACCTTGACCTTCAACTCTAATTAAAAAATGTTACACTTCCAGCTTTCCATCAATGGTCTGCTTTTTCAAATTGGGTAACAACTTTTTGAGCTATTGAAAAAGAAAACAGTAAACTTGGACAAACGTCAAACTTGATGATCATTGGGTCATGGTGACCCAAAAAGTAGGAAACCAAGTACAGTTTTATGTACAATGTACTTATGCAGCAATTTTGAGCTGCATGCTCAATTCTCTGTGCCATTGATGTCCAAGCTACACCCTGCCATTACAAAATCACCTCTTTCAACATTACAGGCCTAGTGACCTAACAAAACTAGGTAAAGTTCAGTTATTTAATAACATATGAGCATAGGACGTGGTCTATATATCCTATAAATCTGGCATGCCTATTTTATTTTTTTATTTTATTTTTTTTTGAGATAAGGAATTTTACATCTTTTAACAATTTCTATCAAGTTACAGATGGTTCGACTAGTATCATATGCAACCAGGACTTGACCTCCTCCCACAACCCCACAAGATTTCATGAACATCTATCATACATTAAGGTTGCTACAGTGATCACAAGATTTTCACATTTTGACCCATACATTATATAATACTGTAGGTGGTGTCGCCAATATTGAACGACCTAGATTTTTGTACACTTGACTTGATAAGTCCTGAATGTTATATGGTGCTATAATCTTGAAAACTGTGGACTGTATCGTGTTCAAAAGCAAAAGTTTACGGACGGATGGAGGGACAGACATGAGTGATGGCACAAGCTTTGTGACCTATGGTCAGCAGAGCTAAAAATAATACTGTAAGCTAATAGTTTGCTTTCATGCATGTAAACTGTTTGACCCTTTAATGTGGTTATGACCAGGTAGATAGCATTACTCTTCCTAACATACAGTCATTTGAGCTGTTACTATATAAAAAAGAATAGGTTACCAATGGAGATCAACTGTGGATATTGGCTCTTCCACTTCATTTTGCTAGTTTTGGCAACAAGCTCATGCCATTGTTGTCTCTGCCAAATGATGACAGACAGAACTTACTTGTATTGTCCAGCCATGCACACCAGTGAAAATGAACACATCAAAATACTTGGCAGTTGAAGAAAAGAGCTTTATTTTTACACATATGTATCTTTCAATGTTACAAAGTATCTACATTAGAGTTAACCTTGTGAGGTACTGTACATGACTCCACCATATTACAGTTCTGTATTAACAAAGTAGACAACAAGTTCTAACATTCTGTCGAAGTCCTCTGTTTGTCTTATCTTGTCTTTCTTGATCATCACATGTGGACGCCTTCCGTTGCCATTTGTATCTTTCTAGTCAATATCTGAAAGTCCTTTTCACTGGATATGTTATTACTCTCATTGAAAAACTAAGTCCATTTAACCCTTTCCCCCTTGAATGATGCTTGAGTCAACAGCTTTCTTTGGTGTTGATTAAGCACCCAATCCATGTATAAGGGAATGTTGTTGACCTGTGGCATGTTATCCTGATAGGTTTTGTCTACAATTTTCATCCAACTATATTTTCATTACTGCTGAAATATATCCAAAACACTGAAACAGACATTTGACCACAGGTTGATTTTGGCTGGTTTGAGGGGAAAAGGGTTAGCACTCACTCCATACTGAAAACATTTTTTTCTCTGTATACTCAGCTGAGATTATTCATAAACTTCACATTCAAATTTCTATGGAAATTGCCTCCATTTGAGTGTGTACACTGGCACATCAAGTGTAAAGTTGGTGGTTTTTGCTTTGCCTGCCAATTCATGCCACAGCATCCCTTCTGACAGCTGCAGCATCTCTTGCCAGGCAATGCAAAAACCACTGACCAAAGCCTTTACTACAGCAGTATGGAAAAAAATGAAAAACTCAGTAATAACAAGGGTTGTGTGTCACCCAGTGTGCTTTGGGTTGACTCTTGCATTTCTCACTGCTAGTAAACAGTGACTTGTACACCTGACTTGCATTGGGGTCATTTTGTATACTCTGGGGCTTCACAACTCTGTCTGTAGCTTTTCCATTTGCCAATTTGGCTTTGTGATCTGGAACTTTAGGACCAAGTTTTGATTTGACAGCTGCCACACCATTGGTCAATTTGCTAGAACTGGGCGTGTCTTTGCTTGAACTAGGTGTGTCTTCCAGTCTGGCCTGTTTACTGCTGCTGGGCTGGTCTGCAAGCATAAACAATTTTTTTAACACATAAAGATAAAACTGCTGAAGTTTGTACAAATCTGATACTGTATACAGATGAATCCTGTTTGTCACACTAAAAACAATTCCAACCAACACCACAGTAAGCTTTTGACGCCATCTTATTTGGAACAGGAAAGGGTTAAAGCAAGTAATAAGGTCAATTCTGAGGCCAACACTTCCACTGCCTGTACAAGTTTCAAGCATTTGAATATAGATATGATTAATTTGATATATTTACACATTTAAAGCCACTTTAACACTACATGTATTTCATGTATCATTTCAAATAAATCACTGAATGGTAGCTTACATTTACACTGTATTATGATACAGTACATGTAATTAAAAAGCAATCAGAGATTGCTAGATCTATGCCCCTATTTGGGAACTGGGTCAAGGTCACCCATCTTTGAACACATTTGAGACCTTATTCAGGACTATTAAGTGCATAGCAACAGCTGCCATTTTTTTATGTATGTACTGACACATGTGTACAGTTCATCAGTGTACTCACCCACTACTGTGCTGCTTGTAGCTGTCTCTAACTTGTGCTTCTTCTTGGCTTTCTGTCAACACAAGGAAGAAATTATAAAAGATTGTACTGCAGTATGACAACAGGACGGTTAAAGCAGTAGTTGTTTAAAAGAGAGACTGAAAACAAAAAACAACAAACAAACAGTCAATATCTTCTACAGATATCCACATCATACTGAATTATGGTATTATCTCTTTTATTAAAATTTTCCCACTAAGTTTTCTTAATCCAAAAGTTTTGAACTTACACAATCATTCCCAATTATTTTTTCTATCACTTATATACTTCAGCAATAGTATTCCAGCTTCAAGTCTGCATAGGGTTTAATTTCCCATGTGCCCCCAATGCTTAAAGTGATAATACGGTATCAAATATATCTGGCTATTGTTCTCATTGCATTACTCTAAGGCAACTCCTCTTTTGAATTCCCAATTTGCTGAGAGAGACTTCCCAGCCTGATCAGCAGACTACAGTTATCACTGCCCATGTGTCGCTTACATGTTACACTGTTAACCATCTGGACATTGAGTCAACTGGTATCCTCTGCAAACACTGTATGCAATGTACCCACACTGTGCTGTGAAAAGCAGTTGATGGATGCCACATTATTCTTAAAGACAAAAAGGAAGGAGGTAGATGATATTTACAACAATAAATGCTGGTTGATAATTTTTAGCGGGAATTAATTGCATGCTAATACATCAGTGTTTGGTTCTTTTAAGGTGAAAAGACAACCTCATTTGAGGAACCATTTTTGAGCTTGCCCTTGTCCATGCATTTGTTTTTCTTTTTTGTTTGTTTTTTTCTTTTTTTTTTTGTGTTTGATTTTATTTTTTAAAGACATATCTTTATGCGTGTATGCGAATATTTGCATACATATGAATAAATGTAATACAGAATACAGGGGTCGACATCAGGGATTTTTTTTCCTGTTTTTGCTAAATTCCCCAAGTAATCTCTTCCTCACACTTTGGGGCAACCAGTGGGTTGAATCCTGATAGAGCTTTAAATTTTTGTTTACCCTGACTGAAATTCTAGTTGCCCCAGGCAACAGGGCTTGTCTTAATGTTGTACCCTGGAATAAAAAATACCTTGTCAAGTTTTGCTTGAAGTTTACGCTGTTCCATTTTTCTTCGCAATTCCTCCACCTCCTCATCACTGCCATTTAGCACTACAGTGTCACCATCTGTGTATGTTCTGCCACACTACAAGATAAAACAACCACCTGTTGTAGCAGATCAGTGTAAATATCAATATTTCATAGTCTGCTTGTCTGCTCAGTTGCACATTTAAAGCACTTCTGTCCTCATGCATGACTGAAACATAAGCAAAACTACAGCAAAAACTCAAGTGGCCAGAAATCATGAGGATACTAAAGTCATGGTGAACTGGTGATGCTTGCTATACGTACTCAATGGCATAAAACAAGTCAAAAACATTTTTGTGAAACACTTCCGTACTGAGGCTCATATACTGAAACACATGGACAGGAATACATGTAAAGAGACTTTTTCAAATTTGAGGTGGCCATGATAACAAATCAGTAAGAATGTTATCATTTCAGAAATAATTGCTCAACATACTAATTTCTCAAAAAACTTTATAATTTAGCATGCACGTACAGATGTTAAAATTGACATATAACAGGTTTCACAAGATTAGGCTCTTTTCCTGCATTTCCCCTGCATGTAATCTGAATATATTGCATTAAGTTTAAAAAAAGAAAGAAAAAGTAGCAATATAATTTCATTATTTGTGTTTGTTTTGGAATTATGAAGAGTTAAAATTGAACATCACTCATTTTTTGGGTTCCATAATTTTGAAACATTCAGTTGGAAATATAGCAGAGCTGAATAAAAAAGAAAAATCTTGCTACATGCACATAATTTTAACAATATCCCATACACCCACATTTTGAGTGTATAAAAACTTGCATGGAACCTGTAAAATGTTTATTTCAACATCTGTATAAGCACATTCAATTTTATATTATTGGCCAAAGTCTTCATAATCATTTAAATATCCACTCAATTGGTTGAAATTTTAGATTCTGAATTTGTCAAAAATGTCCACATTTCAATCTATGACCCTCCACAGGTTGCAATGGGTTCCACAAACATAGTATTACCTTCTGTGTGCCTTTGTGCTGTTTTCAAAACTCCTGTCAAATCATCACCAAACAGATATGGTGCAGTCTGCAGTGTGAATATTTCTCATTTGTTTGTTTTCATGTGAGATGTAGATTCCTTTATACCAGGTAAAAATCAAGACACACTCATGTTCTCAAGAAGTAAATATGTATACAAGCATACACATTGTAACATTCCTTTCTCTGTGTTATCTTTAGTGCCATATCACTTATCAGAGTTTACACCATCCTGCACAGCTTTTTCCTTCAGTAATGCAAGTTTTTACTGTTTGTGAATGCACTTAAAACCTAAAAGATCTAGCAAACTGTTCACATATTTGTGAAAGGCACAGCATTTGTTAGATGTTTTCCCTAACACCAGTTAAAGTAAATTTCATATAAATTATAGTGAATAAAACTTTTCTTCTTTTTCCTCAATGGAAGATTTATACACTCTTAAAACTTGAGTGGGGGTGGGAGCATAAAGCAGAGATTTAAAATTTTTGAACTGTTAAATCTTTCCCAAAGTTAAATCATTAGCAACATGCTATTTTTACTGCATATAAATCTTGTCTTCTTTTTTGTTTTTGCTTTGTTTTGTGTGTCCGTCTGTGCATTTACCACACATGGGCTCTGAGAGCCAAGGTCTATTTTAGTTCCAGTTTCTGCCACAAGATGTCTCCCTCTCATAATGCACTTTTGTTTACAACATGGCTGCCTGGAAGTGGCAACATGTGCACTATGTGGAAAAACTGTTGGACTGGTAAGCATCTTTCCTTTCAAGAAGTATGTATGCAAATAGGCTAGGACTCGGTTAAAAATCCATACATGCTGCCCTTCACATCAATCACATAGTCATCAGAGTGCAATATCACTTAATCTACATTTCAGAAATCAGTGCTGCATGTGCCCAGCCCTGCATCAGGCACAGGAACATGTACCGGTACATGCCAATCATGCACCTGTCCTTCATGTATGTTCGATGAGGTCAACAAGACAGTTTGCAGCTGGAGAGTTTCCGGGACTAAACATACACAGCAAAATAAACCTTTGTCTCCTACACTGTATGTGCATGTAAATAAAGTTTCAAACATCTGTGCCACTTAATGGCTTATGCCTTCAGTTCGCCAAATATAAGGTTAGGTCTATGGCTATGTACGTAAAATCAATTAATTTGTGGTGTATTGATCAACACTTTTCTGCACAAAACAAATGGGGGTGGGGTGGGAGGAGGAGCAAGTTTTCCAAGACAAAATCATGATTTAGAAACTAGTACAGTAATCTCTATTTTTTTTTCAGAGGCATTTCTGATAAATGACCACCTGTCCCAACACATCATATTTCTGGATGGATTTCATATCAATTCAGTAGAGTACTCCACTGACAAGCCACTTTTCAACCATTGATTGGAATGCTTTCAAAAATGGAAAAAAAAAAAAGGAAATGATTGCATGTAGAACTTTTTTTGCATATAATGATATAATCTCTTGCTAATACATTATAATGTATGCCACACCCTAGACAATGTGATATTGCAATTGTCATTCCACAATATTGTTAACAGGGCAAAGCACAATATTGTATACAATCTCTAACTTGGAGCTGCCAAAGTGAGACCATGTCTGAGTACAAAGGCATACCAGCAGGGTGTCAAGGCCAGCTATCATCAGTCAGTCTCATTATAATGTTATGGTTCCAGGGACATTTTACAATACACAACCAGTATTACTCCCTTGTTAAGTCAGGTCAGCTATTCATTTTGAAAGTATAAGCCACAATGCTGGTAATTGAGTGTAACCTGATGCACTAATAGACCTACAATTGTGAGACCATGTAACATTTGTCATGTGACAAGGCTGAATGTGCCATGCTACATACATATATATATATATATATATATATATATATATGCAGTGGTACCTGCTGTATGTGGCCACCCCTTCAGCCAAGAAAAACGGGCCACATACAGCAGGTGACCTGTCACTGCAGGTAAATTTAAAAAGAAACTGACTCTTATGTCCCAGCTTAGTGGCCACGTGGCTGATCACGGCAGTGGTCGCATACAGCATGTACCACTGTGTATCTATATACGATGTATATACCTTTTTTCATGCGTTGGCAGATCTTTGTATTGCTTGTTGGAAAATAATTACATGTATTCATTATTCATCAGAGGGATATATTTTCCGGCAACAAAACCATGATGAAAGTGACAGACTTGTACATTTAACACTTGTGCACCGATATGCACGTATAACAGATGTTGAACTCTCCATGAATTCTCCTGAAACTTATCAGTCCTGGCAAACATTACAATTGCCATATCTGATACAGAAAAGTAATGCATGTCATTCACAAAAGTTCTTCACACAATTTCTTACATTATCAGTCCCAATGAACAAATTGTAGGTCCTATGCACAGTGACTATAGCTCCTCATATGAGCAGTAAAATACAATGGGTAATGTTTGGAACACTTATTCACCTTTGAATACACTTTCTTTGTGCTACACAAACCTTGTGATCATACAGATTTCAGGAATTCTGAGCATGCATCAATGAGGCAATAAGGTTTTGAAAAGCAGTCTTTGGTACTTAGGCAAAACTTGTGCATGCAGTAGTCCCTCCTTTGAGAGACCACAATTATCAGGTCTCTCTGTAGTACTTTTCATGTTATTTATACCTCCTTTGAGGGACCACCTGCTTTATGTGACCACCTTTTGGGTGGCACTAGGGGGGGTCTCTCAAAGGAAGGACTACTGTGTCACCAAGGAACTGGTCATACAAAATCAACTCAAATCCCACAATGGATGTAATTTGTGAGCAAATGAAAGATCTGAGAGATGATCTGACATTTGAGACACAGGTGAACATGTATATTTTTGGGGCCCTTTTCATTTGATAGATTAACTGACAGGAAAGTTGTCCATTATCTTTTGAGCAAAGTGACCTTGACATTCACAAATGAAAGACTGTGTTCTGCAAAGAAAGTTTATATGCACTAAAGCTGAAGAACAATATAATTTCAACATATACAGTGTATATCAAAGTTACCAGTATAAATAAGGGTGTAACTTAATGTGTTTTGTTCTGTTTTGTTTTGTATTGTGTGTTTTTTGTTTGTTTTTTTTAAAATTTAATGTGACCGTAAATGTACACAGTGTATGCCCATATGATCTTATAATAAAACTACCCAAGTTGTCAGTCCTAGTAATGACAAAACCTCAGTTGTGACTGTATTACAGTGCCCCCAGAAAGTCTTGCACCATGCCTACTGGAGGGTCACATGCCAATACCACTGCCCACATTGTAATTAAAATAAAATTCTGGCATCAAATCCAGGTATGGACCACAGGCTGGTACCAGCAGCTACAGTGTAATTCAAATCAAATTTTCCTGGAGATCTACCCTATGAGAGTCCCACTGGTGAAGGTACCGCTGGGAAACCACTGGTGGGCCACCAGAGGACCACTTGAGAATGGCTGCAAGACTTTTCACTGGTACTGTACCCAAGCCAGAGGAGTGATGATTTCATTTTTTTTTTTCTATGCCTAAAGAATACAAAGAAAATTTTTTTTCAGTAGTGCTCTCATAAAACCAACTTTTATTCAAGCAAACAAGTTTTGCTGAAGCAAAAAACACTGATCATCATTTGGCATTGGAATTTTATCGACAATAGCCAAAGTAATTAGTGGGGACAAAATGGCATCACCATTGGATTACAGGAACAGCAGTGTGTAATCTAATGTAATTAGTGTGATGACTGTTACATACAGTGGTCCCCCTCTTGTAAGGCCCCTCTCATTGGAGCCCCCCCCCCCCCCCAGGCCACTTCTCCTCACAGCAAGTACAATACTTTCATTATATTTTCCCCCTCAAGAAAGGCCACCCCTCTTATAAGGCCACATTTCTGGTGCACTTGGAGTGGTCTTATTAGAGGGGAACCACTGTACTAGCAAATAGTTGTATATGAATGACGTTTGGGATGGTTATGATGACATCACCGTTGAAAATTGCACTTGAAAAGATGCCAGAGCTGAGGGAGTTTACAGCTGTTGTTGAAGCAGTATGCAAGCAACCGTGGATTTGGAAACTACATGTGTAGTACACTGTACCACAAAAATACAAATATGGATTTAACATCCAGTTACTACACAGGTGGAGTGCAGACAGTACAGAGTGAGAGACTGGTCTGTTTAGCAGGCAACCAGTCAGACACTACTCTCCTGATGTCCTTCATCTTACAATGTAGTCTGTATTTTGGTCATTTTTAAGACAATACAGGTGCAAATAAAACTTGCTGTTACTGTAGATTCTTGTTATTATAAATTGTGTTTCAAAATCTATATCAATACATGTACTAGATCCTACGAAGTACACAGATCAGATTTGGGCTGAATGAACATCACAAGAATTTTCGCATTGGACCAATTTCCTGGTCTGCACACTATTTGATTGATTGGACAATGCATGCTTACTCTAACATAGCACATTGATCGCCATGACTACACCCTGTATCGGCTCCTTCCCATCCATCTGATACTTCAATTCTTTGATATCAATCTGTGCAGTCGATACTGTTCTTATCCTTTGTGTTGTTGTGGTTGACAATATGATTTGGTACAGCTGTACCACACGGACACACAAAGCGTTTACATCATAGGACTCCCTGCAACCAACAAACCCTGTCATCCTCATTAATCCATATCTACTGTCCTGCCTATCACAGCTAAACTGGTTGCTAGGCAACCAATATAAAAGACAGGAAACCACTCGCAATAATCTGATCATCTGCTCCACACAAGGGCCACACCAGAATTACTGGCAAATGCCTTTCTGTTTAAAGTTTTGCACACACATGTGGCATGTGGTATCAAGACATGTATAAAACTCTCCCTGCCTAACAAAATGCAACTCACAAGACTCCAGGCTAAAACACCAGTGTTAGTCGTACTCACATACACATTGTGTTTCATCTGTCAAACTGCTGTGTTTGTTCTATTCATTTTTTTTTTTTATAACTGAAATACATGTAAATAAGAGAATTTGAATGATGGGCCAAATGTGTCGCACAAGAAGCCCAAACTATCCATATGCTGTCTGTAGATGAGGAGAGCCTTTGTTGGCAGGAAGTTGTGCATTAGCAGAGAGGATGCCATAATTATGGCCATGACATGTGATGTCTAGCTGTTTCTGGATTTCAACAATACTCTGACAAAACAGTTGACCTCAAAGTACCTGTCAGGCATTCTACATTACATCAGCTTCCATAGGTATGTAGTAATTTTAAAAAATATAATAAAAATATTCTTTATTTTACATGACGTAAATCATGTAACTAATTGACCCTTTGCATGGCAGCACCATATTTGATTTATCACAAAGCGAAACTAGCAGCTACTTCTATTGCTACTGAATGGTGGATGTTGCCAAGCGTATTACGTACACAAATTACAACATTCACCACTTGTTGTCCAGCTTCTGATGTTGTTAATGAGTTTTGTCTTTGTTTAGGCTCAGTGCCCTAAGGGTCAAGGGCCTGTCTGCTGTCTACCTCAAGCAATATCAGAAGTCTTTTTTTTTCTACTACAGTTGGATGAAAAAAATGTTAAAGGTTGCAAAGCATTGTAGCACCCCAAAGATCAGGTTTACTTGCACATTTTGGAGATAAATCACAGCTTTTGGCACTTAAACTTTTTCCAAGCAAATGGAGAAATCACCATATATATGTGTGCGTGTGTGTGTGTGTGTGTGTGTGTGTGTGTGTGTGTGTGTGTGTGTGTGTGTGTGTGTGTGTGTGTGTGTGTGTGTGTGTGTGTGTGTGTGTGTGTGTGTGTGTGTGTGTGTGTGTGTGTGTGTGTGTGTGTGTGTGTGTGTGTGTGTGTGTGTGTGTGTGTGTGTGTGTGTGTGTGTGTGTGTGTGCTGAGGATAATCTTATTGACTCTTCTTGTGCCCTAGGGTAGGCCATATAAATGTACATGTACTTCCAACCTATTCTCAAGTTGACCACCTTTGATATAGAGTGCTTCACACTTGAACATAACCTTGGCTCATGGCTTTACTTGGCCATCCTTCCAAGGTAAGCTGAAAAGAAACATGTATGGTCCCACATAAGTATCATCTGACCACTGGACAAGTATATTATATGCTGCACAAGACTCAATACTGTGTAAATTTGTGTGACATTATGTTGCATGAAGTCTCACTGTCATAAATACAACGAGAACAGTGGTTGCCAACAGACTGGATGCCCCTGCTTTGCATGCATACATGAGTCCCATGACCTTGAAAATGTGGTCAAGGTCTCCAAAATGTAACCGAGTCATGAAATCTTCTCAAGATACAACTGAGGTAAATTTGAGTTTGATGTGGCCTGTGAGTCGTGAGGTATTTTATTGCAAGAATTGTGCTATGCACAGTCAAATATGCCAAAAACAGAGTACATGTACCCCCAAACTTCATCTGATGGGGGTAAGTCTATCCAACTGATCTTAGTACAAATGTATCAAACTGATCATAATCCTGACTGACAGAACCCAATTTGAACTGCTGACAGGCACAGGTATACCTACTCCTGAGCACTGCAAGGCACAGGTATGCCTGCTCCCGAGCACTACAAGGCACAGGTATGCCTGCTTCTGAGCAATGTCAGACAGTATAAATACTTGTTTCTGAGCCTGCCAGGCAAAGGTGTGCCTACTTCTGAGCACTGTCAGGTACATATATATTTGTTTCTGAGCACTGCAAGGCACAGGTAATGGGTATACCTGATTCTGGGCACTCTCAGGCACAGGTACATGTATGCCTGCTTCTGAGCACTACCAGCCACACGCCATTTGACTGTCAAGTTTGAACTGCCACAGGAACTTAGAAAAACAAATGCAGATGGGTTTTATATGGAACTCAACATCATCTGCGGTCAAGGCTACAGAGATCTCATTAATGGTGGGCTGTTGTGATGGTATTGTAAGTAACACCTCATATGGTATACATGGTTGTCACCTGAAATGAAAATACAAATTGATGTGTGGTTCAAAAATGGGCTACATTTTGAAATAAGACATGGGCGCTGTGCACAAAAGAAAATAATACTCAAGGTGAGACTGTCAAAAATTATTCAAGTGACCAGACAGGTGCCAGAAATTCTGGTACAGCCCTCACCATGTGTTTCCGAGAGTCAGTCTTTAATTAAGCACTTCAAGCAAATTCCATTACTTTTATGAGGAAGCCCTGTATCAGTAGCAGAGCACTTCACTTAATAAAACACTGTTTTGTCTCTTGTAAGTATTGCAGTTAAGTATTACAAATTACATGTTGCCATTTGTTGACCCAGGATAACTTGTGCAGCACTGTACAGTAACAGGTCCATGTGGTGTGAAGTTGACAAACAGAATCAATAGGCACGTCACAATGTGAAATAGGACTGCTGTGGACATTTGTGGAGGTGGCAGCTGAACCTTATGTTCCAGCAGAACTGGGAGTCCCTTCAGAAGGTGCTTCCTGCATGGTCATTACTTTATCCTTATACATAATGTGTATGCAGTGCCTAGTTAACTTATATCTACCACTGTAAGCTTCACTGCCAGACAGACAACTTGATTCATCCGTGTGCTGCTACAGGTACTTGCTTCTTCCTATATACGTTCTTCATTCTACCACATATTATCAGTTCATTATTCAGTTTATGTAATTGTATGTATATTAACCTTGTTGCATCTGTGTTATCACCATGCATATTTATTTATTGATTTGATACTTCTCTCAGTGTACAGCCAATACCCATACAGTTAAGCCTGTCTAAAACTTAACAGCCAAATGCATTTTTTGTGTTGCAAAGTGTTGTACTGGGGTTTGTAAAGGTTGCAAAAGGTTGAGAAAGTGTGTGAAATGGTTGTTAAGCATTAGAGAAAGTTTTAAAGGTGTTTTAATGCAATAAGAGGAAATGGTTTTGAAATGGTTTGGAAAAGGCTTGCCTTTCACTCAAAAGGGTTGGAAAAAGGTTGCAAAAGGTTGATGTGTTTGGTGACTGGTATGTGTTATGCAGGCTTAAGTGTATATGTATAAAAAATATATCAAATGCTGATAGAAATTTATAGAATAAAGAATTCAAGTACTTGCTTCTGGATAAGTAATCTCTGCAGTTATAACTTTTTACTAGTACCAGTTTCAAGAAGATAAATACCAGCTGTATCACTTACATGTACTCTCAGGCAGCTGTGATAAAGTAGGTTCTACTTTTGTTTATTTGATGTATTCATAATTCATTTAAGTTTTATACATGTGTTTTACAGTTTCAAATTGTTTGTCTTTGGCTGAATGAAATAATACATGTCATAAGTAGAACTGTGATGTTATCATAAATATCTCGGGTAATCATCAACAGAGAAGTCTGATAATGTGGACGGTATAAAGTGTACCATGACATCAACAGACAGACCCATCTTAGATTTTGCCCATGAACTAAGATGAAAAACTGAACTTTTCTCTCTCGTTTCCCGTATGATCCAACCTTTTGAGTGCTAGACATGACTACAGTCCAGCTTATCTGAATCATCACATTGATGCTACCTTCACATTCCTCATGCAAAAGCCTCTCATTTGTCTTCCAGCCTGGTCCATATTTGTCAGTTTCATAGAAAGCAACAGCTTTCCTTGCCACACTTTGGGTGATATACACCCAAAATGTGATAAGAACAGCTGTTGACTTAGTCTAGAAATTATCACTATAAGGGTTAAGACCTCCCTTTCTGCCCGTCACAAGGAATATCGCGTATGCCAATCTTGGCTTGTCACAATAACAGACTCCTTGGGACAATTTTTGTTTTTTTCAAAATCACAGTGCCATCTGTTGAACCAATGAAGGTCCGGGGGTCCCCAGGAGTGTCTTAATACAATGTTGAAGCAATGGGTTGAGTGGGTTTGGAGAAAAAGATTTTGACAAGAAACAAACAAAAAGAAAAACAAAAAATCACATAAAATCCAAAAATTCACTGGAGTACATTCAAACAATCTTAGTTGAGATCTATACAAGGTAGACCCCTACCAAGTTTCAAGTGGATCTGGCCTTTGGTTTTGGAGTAGAAGTCAAAAATATAATTGTGGACACACTACCGATGTCTCCTTTGAAACTTAAAAGCTTCATATACTATTCCACCATACCTACACTGGTATAAACAGGTAAATAGTAATACAATTTTAGCACCATAAAGTTGACTAGATGTGTTATGAGGTAAAGTGTACTAAGGTATTAGCTCTTCCACTATACTGGATGAAGATTGAAAAGAAAGAAATCCTGCAAAATGTCAGTATGATGGACGGACGACTCACACAGACCCATCCTATAAGTTCAGCTGACTGACAAATCAACTGAGCTTATATGATTTTGTGAAAAATGTGTCACAATCCATGTGGTTTCTCAAAAGTTATAGTCTTTATCCCACATATCAATCTACACTGTCCGTCTTTCTTGTATCAGTCATCTTGGGATACTGTCAGTAAAACCCGTTTTTTTAGAGACCACCCCTGGGGCAGACCCAAAAGTGTTCACATAAAGCAGGTGGTCTCCCAAAAGTGAGTTGACTTCTGTGCCACCAGGCCAACAACTAATCTCTACTATGAATTTCTATCCATAATATAGATTCATACATGGGTGTTTGTACACTTACAAGACCCAATTCCAACTTGCAATCATGTATTTATTCATTTATTGGTATTACAAACATACATGTATTTAGTGTATGTAAGCTGATTTTCACAAAATGTTTTGACTAATCTTGTACAAAATTAATATTTTACTTTTCTGAAATCGGGAATTTGTGGCTGGATAAGTGGTCTTTTGAGGTCATTTTGGGTGGTCACTGGTCAGGTTCTACAGGTGGTCTCCCAAAGAGGTAAATTATCATTAGAATATGTGCTTTTGCATAAGTGGTCACAAAAGGCAGGTGGTCTTCCAAAGGAGGGGTCTCTCACAACAGGTCCTACTGTATTGTCAAAACTAATTTATGGATCACAGCAGCACAGCCACAGTGAACTAGCCTTCATTAATCACTTCACCTTTGCCCAAAGCTGGCTGGATGTAAAATTTTGTGTGCTTAACTTTTTTTGTAGTATACTTAATTCCATCATTAGTGGAAAAAAATGAGACCCATTGAATTGCAATGTACTAGGTCATGATAGCTTTCATTGGCATGGTTGGGCATCATGGTACCCAACCTACACCAAGGAGAGCTGTTGACACTGTATGTGGGAGGAAGGGTTAAAGTGTGACTTTGCCATTGCCAGGACTTATCTGTTGCATGTATATACAGAAAACACTAGACATGTCTGTTTGCTTGGATATTGACTGCACAGGCAATTTTCAGCAGACTCTTCCATTACCAGTGATTAGCAAGATAACATTACTCGAGTGTAGGTGTGAACACATCCTGACACTTCTGCATGGACAGGTGCTATGTGCTGAGCACAGGCAAAGCAAGACAGTTGCTATTACATCTGCTGGGCTGCTTGGCCATACATGTACAGTGATCACAGTAGCCTCCTCGTTGTCAGACCCCTCCTACCTCTGGCCACTCCACCATTATCATGCAGGAAATATTTACTTTATTTTTCCTTCCTTCCTTCCTTCCTTCCTTCCTTCCTTCCTTCCTCCCTCCCCCCCCCCCCCCAACATTACCCCACTGTCCTGCCTCAAGAGACCAGAGCAGCCAACATTTTGATGATGAAAATATTACATTTCCAGGACACAGTGTGACCTTCTCTGAAGACCATTACTCATGGGAGACAACATAATTCTGTTTAAGACACTTGCCTGCCAAGCAGATGTTCTTGCAGAGTGACAATCTGCTGGCCCCAATCAAGATACAGAACTCTATTTCTATGTTCATTTGCACGTAATCAAGACTACTTGCATACGAGACCACTTTCAGATGGCAGAAGGGTGGTCTTTATCATCAGAGGCCAGAATGCAACAAAAAGAGGTCTTAACCCTTTCCCCCCTTAAAACTGGCCAAAACAGGCTGGTGGTCAAATGTCGTCTGCTTCAGTGTTTCCGACTAATTTCAACAGTACATGTAATGAAAAACAATTTTTACTAAGAATTGTAGATGAGCCCTATCAAAATCACATGCTCCAGGTCAACAACTTTCTTAGTGCCCAACTCATGCCAAGGGAAGTTGCTGACTCAGTGTCATGACAGGGACTACTGTACTGCTGCATTGTTTCCTTTAGAAGGCCTCTTTTTTCTGTCTACACATCAACATATAATGTGGGAATTTCCTGGGAAAAAAAAAACTCTCACCTTGTTGCTGGGCACCAGTGATAATCATCTGCCATGATATGGGCATGTTGATGATTAAACCAAAGGTGTTATTAACACTAGTAATTATAAATAATAGTACTTGTTCCAAACAGATGATAACTCCTTCTTACATCAAGCTCAATGTGTGTTTACTGCATATGACTGACTTTTTTCAATTAACTATTTCTAGATCACTAGTTTTTGCAGAAGCAATGCATATTGTCCTGTTTGATCACGGGATCTGTCAGTATATGCAGGTACTTTTGTGTTGAGTGATACGGCCCAAAGCAGCACCGCAGTTAATATGAATGTCCCATATTGAGACCCAGACCCCAGGCACTGGTGCCTTGCCAGTCAAGTATAATGTCTTAAATTTTGAGCTACGGCCTCATCATAGGGTGGTCTCACAAGTACAGAAACATTACGCAAAACACACCTTTGTTTTTCCCAATATCCCATGCCAAAATAAAACATGTACAAGGAATATGTATGTGAACAGAACTTAAAAATTGTTTGGTTTGAAGAAATATACCACTGAAAAGTATGGATATAAATATTACATGCAGAAAGCCTGGATCATGCTTATTATCATCAATTTTTAGACCTGCATGGGCGCCATAAGTCGAATGTTATTATGTATAGGAAGCCCATGTGTATGATCACCAATTTACTTCTTTCCATGCACGGGTTATGTACAAGACAAGTCTACACAACCTCTTACAAGTGCATATGAACAGGTGCCCCAACATGTACACAGTAGCCACCATTCTTCTGGGTGAGTTTGATGTTGTCTAAGTCTGATTATACATGTACATGCCGCAATGCCAGAACACTGAATGCCACCATCCACAACCAGAATGCTACAGTTGTGCAGATATTCCAGCATGCATATATGGTATTGGTTGGGGCTGCGTCTATTTATTGTGCTGGGGGAATACATGGATGCTGCTGTAGATTGACTAAAGTAAGATGGTTAAGTCCAGCATGTGGGCCCCATGTACATGCATGACACAACTGCAATTGAAGTCTACTAAGTACACCTTGGAGACCTACAGCTGGTATGTCAATATACAACCTTTTTTTTCCATTACAAACTAACAGCACGCTTCTGATGTCTCAAGTGTCATCTGCTGATTATTTGTCATTTAGAATATAAAGTAGCCATTAAGTCACTTTCCTTGGCACAATGTGGATACAGTACAGGGAATGCTGTTGACTCAAGTCTCCAGACTGAGCTAAACAACACACATACAGATTCCATCTATGTGCAAATTTGTGTGTGTAATATGTATATTGAAAAAGAATATGCAAGTATCATTGTCAGTGGCAAAATTCAAATCCATAATCTGAAATCTAGGTCAACAGAACAATAGTTTATGCATCAGAGACACATTTACATTTCCCCTTATTTTATGGCTTTCAACTTATTGTCCAACCGATATATTTTTCATCCTGTGTTTAAACATGCCATGAGCCTCATGCAAGCGTGCTGCCCTGTTACAGCTACTGAGAGAAAACTTGTATCAGTTTGATAATTATTTCAGAGTTTGTAGACATATTGTACAAAAATGTTAAAACGAAATTTAGGGTAATTCTGCTGCACAGTTGACATGTTGAATTAAGATTTTCAAACAATAACCTGATCAAATAATCTTAAATGTGCTGTGATGTCACCAGGTCATAAATAGGGGAGCAAACATGCCGATGTATGTGATGATGCCAGCTTGGAAAGTTGCATGGTTTTTTTTGTTTTTGTTTTTTGAATATGTGGGCTACAACTGGTAAAAGTAGATTGAAAGCATAAAATGTTAATTCCCCCCCCCCCTCTTTTTTTTTTACAGAACAAAGTGCTTTGCATAAACCCAGATCAAAATTGAAATACAGGAGCCCATTATTTGAAAACCTGGTCTGTCCATCTAAGCATTTTATTGTTCCTTTGAACTAATTTTTTTGTGACAATTTAATCAATCTTATTTTCAGTGAAGAAGGAAAACATATTTTCCAGCAAGTAGCCAGCAACTGGTAAAAAATAGATCGAAAACATTAAAATATCAGCCACTCACAACAGTATTAATGAACTAGAACAGACTGATTTTCCAACAGAAAATCAAATGTCTCCCGGTGGAACACTTGCGTCTCTGAATAAGCTACAGGTGATAACAAATTACAAATGACCAAGTTTGCTTGAAAATTACAATCCTATTTTAGCTCTCACCTAGATACATTACTCTAGCAATTTTCATCAAGTTCAAGACTTATTGCAGAGAAACCAATTTCACATAAATGACCCTGTGACCTTGAAAATTACGTCAAGGTCACCCAAATACAATCCCAACCTTGGTCTTACCTTGATACATAATCCTACCAAGTTTCATCAAATTCCATCCTGTTCTTCATGACTTATCTAACGGAAACCAATTTCACATAAGTGACCCTGTGACCTTGAGAATTCGCTCAAGGTCATCCAAATATAATCCCAACCTGGTCTTGCCAAGATACATAATCCTACCAAGTTTCATCAAATTCCATCCTGTTCTTCATGACTTATCGAACGGAAACCAATTTCACATAAGTGACCCTGTGACCTTCAGAATTCGCTCAAGGTCATCCAAATACAACCCCAACCTAGGTCTTCCCTAGATACATAATCCTACCAAATTTCATCAAATTCCATCAAGTTCTTCAAGACTTATTGAACGGAAACCAATTTCACATAAGTGACCCTGTGACCTTGAGAATTCGCTCAAGGTCATCCATATACAATCCCAACCTAGGTCTTGCCAAGATACATAATCCTACCAAGAAGAAGCAGAAGAAACGGGCATTAAAACAATATGTCACCCGGCTTCCACCGGGAGACATAATTATTATGATGCATCAACATGTTAGGGACAAAACAGAGTTGTATGTAAGTGTGTCAGACACAGCATGAAAATGACCAGCTGACAGTGAAGCAGACTTCTGTCCATTGATCCATTGACAATCTGTGGTTCTCTTTTCATGAGCATTGCTCTTCCGACAGTTTGTCTTTCATTGGCATCAGTTGATAGTGCTACCAGGAGCCAGCTGGAGACATTTGTTTCTTCATAAGGTAGGAATTGAAACACCTCATTAAAAACCGTGATTTTCGTTGTTGACTTCAAAAACCTCATTAAAAATTGATTTTGAATATTGATTTCAAAAACCTCATTCAAAAACTCTGATTTTGGTCATTGATTTCTTTATAAGTTGAACAGCAAGCTACATCTGTATGGCTTATGGCATAATGATTGATGACTAGTTTTTGGTGTTGATCGAGAACTGTAATACCAATTCAGTCATCATGCTTGGCAGTCATACTGTTTTGTTCAGTCATTTTCATTTACACATCATATAAAAATGCTTCATCAGAGATGGGTCATTTGCATTATCCACCCATATATTTTAACTCAAGGACACAGGTCTCCAAGTGTACATGGATTTACATGAAAAGTGAAATGATTACTTGGTGATGGACTGATAGTTGATTCCAGGACACATAAGCTTAAAGGGATATTCAAGGTCACAAATTGTAGTAAAATGTCAGGTTAACAGTTGACAGTTGCAACCCCCCCCCCCCCCCACACACACACATATCAAATGCCTCATTGTTATCAATATGAGAAATTAAAGTTGTGCATAATTACTAGACTCACACAGGGCTGTACAACTAACAAGTCAATTTCCAATCAGGGTAAGTTAAAATCTCAAAGCACTTGCCCTGGAGTCAGCCAGAATTTTTTGTTTTCTTTGACCACCTTTTGGGTGGCACTAAGGGTGGTCTCTCAAAGGAGGGACTACTATAGACACAATTATTTTCTGTTTTACTAAAAAAGAAGGAATTCTGTTTCATCAGCAAAAAATTTCAAATTCCCTTTCACTGCTACATATTTATATATATAATTTATTGAGGGAACAATACCATATTCCATTTCACAGGTGAAAAAAATTCACAATTCCACTTTGGTTTCAGAAAAAAACAGAAAATTGTTGGCCCTATACAAGTAAAAGAATTGCGGAGCCCTGCTGGTACCCTTCATGCAAAACATTTATATGCTTAAAAGGAACATGCTGTATACATTCTTGCTCATACTGAGATGGGGACCTGGCTACAATAGATGACGAAAACTCCTATTAACCACTTCAGTTTGTCAGCACTGTGGACCCAATGAGTGTGGCTTTTTTTTTTTTTTTTTTTTTTTTTAGCATGATCAAGATTGATCCACACTGGAAACTGGAAACACTTTTCTGAATAAAATTAACAGGGTATGACTAATTAAACATTCAAGGCCAACAGTACAATGTGATGTACAGTGTTCACACTGTGTGGTATTGCCACAAAATATGTATAGGTTCAAGAGGCATGGTCTTTACCTTAGATTTTTTTTTCTCTATGAAGGTACATGAAACTAAGAATGGATAGCAGTTACAAATGTATTTACATATATTGTACCTGCAAATTACAGTGTTTCATGCACAGGACGACGCCACAATTCTCTAGTGTCATTGTACTGTAGGACCACCTCCTTGGGATCATCAGATGGTGGTCTGTCAGAGGAAGTATAAACAGTATAGAAATTGGTAGTCAATGCATTCTGAAAAGATGGTCTTTCAGGGCAGTTGGTTTCTAATTAGAGTCGACTCCCATGACAGGAAGCACTGACCAGGCAAAAGTAAATTACATTGATTTCACTCAAGATAATATTTCTGAGAGAGACTACACTCTGGTTAGTTGTCGGCCAATACCCACTTGATCTATTCTCCAAGTTGTAGTCTCAAGTCTCTGGTGAGACATATGTAGTTTACTGATTTGTTTCTGTCCTTGTTAATTTGTTACAGCCCCTCATTTTTCAGAAAACAGTGTAGACCTACTTGAGATGACTGGGGAGTGAACAGCTTTAAACTTTCCCATGATTTGCACATACCCTATGAATATTATTATGGTACTGGTGTTCTTGTATTTTCAGGACTGTGCCAGTGGTGTCAGACGACAGGCATGATTTTCATGCCATCCCTGCGCCGCACACGCACCAAGCTGTGCCTGGCTGCTATGGGTCTCCTTTTTATTGTCTTTCGCATATGTACCTGGAGTTCCTCGCACACTGTGATACAGAACCAAAAGCTGGATATGCTGTACCCAAAGGACCTGCACAGTGACCAGACAAATAACCAAAGCATGTATACAACTGCCACCACCTCCACCACCCCAGCACCTCGCACCATCTTCCAGCCAGACTGCCAGGCATTACTTCGAGGGGATGCCATGGCTGTCAAAACCACAAAGGAGATGATCTTTAAAGAATCACGCAAAAAACTATCTGATCAACATTTTATTTTTGCAACACAGAACTGTTCTCAGTTCCGCTCTAGTAATGGATATAAACAGCAACCTGATTCTTTGGCAGAACTGAAGTATCCTATTGCTTATATACTAACTGTGCATACAAATGCTGAACAGGTGGAGAGACTGTTACGTGCAATATATGCTCCTCAAAATATCTACTGTATACACATAGATAAAAAAGCTGAGGATAACTTTCAGGATGCCATACGATATATAGCTACATGTTTCCAGAATGTGTTCATAGCATCGAAGCTGGAGAATGTAATTTATGGTGGATTTTCCCGACTTAAGGCAGACATCAACTGTATGAGAGACCTACTAAATGTCAATCATAGATGGAAGTATGCGATAAATGTGGCTGGACAGGATTTTCCACTTAAAACCAATGGAGAAATTGTTTCACATTTGAAATCCCTTGATGGACTAAATGATATTCCAGGTGTTATTCCAAAGGAGTTTCACTTAATTGACAGGTTCAGCTTCATTCACAATATTACAACAAAAAACGGGGTCCAAAAGATGAAACAGACTTCACTTCATAAATCTCCACCCCCTCATAATGTGACAATTTACTTTGGCAATGCATACTATCTGGCATCCAGGAAGTTTGTACAGTTTGTTATGACTAATCAAATCGCCAAAGATTTACTTGTGTGGATGAAAGACACGTACAGTCCTGATGAGAATTTCTGGGTAACTTTACAGCGCCTCCCTGGAACACCAGGTGGCAGCACTATAGGTAGCTGGAGCTCTGCTGCCAGAGCCATCAAGTGGTCCTACTTTGCAGGCATGCAGTACCCAGCATGCCAGGGACACTATGTCAGGGATGTCTGTGTATATAGTGTGGGAGATCTCAACTGGTTGATCAACCAGATACACTTGTTTGCCAACAAGTTTGACATTAATTATGACCATGTCACATTACAGTGCTTAGAACAGAGACTGACACCAAAAATAGGCCAAATCAAGCCCAATCCTTTAAATCACAACAAATATTCAACTTTAACCTTGTGATTCACACTATTAAACATTTCTACTGCTCCATATGCCAAAATATGGAAACAATAATGATTTTTGTATGGTGCCAGATGATGTAATGTCATGCAATATGCTAGTCATCCAATATCATTAGTTACATGGCCGGCACTTTTGTGGTGAAAGTAGATGCGATGAATTGTGTAAACACTCCATTTGAATAGTTTCCAATTTAATTTTTATTTATTCTAAGTACTTCACATGGATAAACTTGTATATGGTACATGCTTATAAAGCTGTACAGGTTTGGTGGGGGTAAAAACCAAATGTATAAAGACAATTTACACACAGACACTTTGGTTTTTCTTTTTTTCTTTTTCATGCAGGGATTATGCCGCTGCAGAATTCTACACACCCACTTCTGTTTGTGTGTTGTCATGTCACCAAGACAACCACAAACAGTAATACCTTATGCTTATTACTAGTAGTTTTGCAATGATTTATTGCTGACTGTGTTTACAAAGGCAAACATATGTACATATACTGCATAAATTCAAAACAATTTGGCAGATATGGTGCCTCAATTATGTAATAAATTTGAGTTCTTACTACTACCATTACCAGTACTATGCATTCATGACGGTGACACCATTTCATCGGAAATGTTAAGAATGGGGAAAGAAAACAAAACAAAACAAAGTGCAGTGTTTAAATAGGGAAGAAAGAGAAGGAAGGCAAAAAAAAAAATGAATGTACAGGTAAAGGTTATCAAGGACAAGTTAGAAGCAGACATGAAATATGTAGAAGGGGTGATGACCAAAACCAAACAGATGTGATGAGTTAGTCAACCATGATGATGATGAAGAAGAGGAGGTGGAGAAAACAGTTAATGAAATAAAAGACGCCTAACAAAACTTCAAGCTGATAGTCCATGGATATGACCCAAAAAGTTACCTTTGTGACCTAGTTTAACCCTTTCCCCTTGAATTAAGACTGAGTCAACAGCTTTCCTTGGCATGGGTGGGGCACTAAGTGCACGACCCATGCCAAAGAAAGCTGCTGACCTGGGACATGTTATCTCCATAAGTCTCATCTTAAATTCTCAATCAAATTGCTTTTCATTACTGTTGAAATTAGCTGAAAACATGGAAGCAGACCACATTTGACCAGAAGCCAGTTTTGGCTGGTTTAAGGTAGAAAGGGTTAACTACGAGCCCTGAGCACAGCTCATGTATATAAAGTTGACAATCTGAATATTCACAGACTAAAATACATATCAACTCATTTGTTGAAAGTCAACATTTTACTGGTGTTGCCCTGATATATTAATCCCTCGGGAGAAATAACTCCAAATATTTATGTTTGTACAGTTAAGCAACAAATATGTACTTTGACAAGCTGGTCAAATACATTTAATTTCAATATCCTCAGAGCAGAAATGACATGTACTCAGTTGTTTACAAAATGACATGCTTTACTGCTCAAGATTGTCTGTCAAAAAATGGCTGGATCACAGTTTCACAAAAGTTCTGGCTTTGTTTTGGTTAACTTACAGAGAGTAAGTCATTGTTTTTCTTATAATCACAAAATACAGGTCCTTGTAAAAGGGCACTATCGCAGTATCACAATTCGCTCATAAGCACATTACAGTCTCTGTACAATCAGAATTCAGTGTAGCCACCATGATTGTTAAGGCATTGCTTAGATCTCTGGGTAAACTTGCATAAACAGGCCTGTGACAAGTAGTTCCCCTCCTGCTCAAGAACATGGCATGAATCAGCAAGAGTTGACATTGTATCCCACTGTGGAGATACCTGTTGCTTTACATGACTCCAAATCTGCTCTCTTGGTTTAAGGTCCGGACAGCACGCCAGCCAGTCCACCACCTGCACTCCTTCATTTTCAAGAAAATAGTCACTTGACGAGTAACATGTGGCCTAACATTGTTATGCACTAACATAAAGTCTTCTCCTACGGCTCCAGTATATGAAATTATGTGTTGTTGTAAGATGTTTGTAACAATAATGCCTGGCATTAACATGCCAGCATTTTGAACAACAAGCCGAATAACTGACACGACTCTTTTATATTCATGCGCGGCACGTGTAATTGCTTGTATAATTACATATCAACACATCAAACCATGGACTTCAGATAATAGGTCCATGTTTATAGTAACTGTGAAAATGGTTCAAAGCTGCACACACTTTTATCCGCAATAAAACATTGTTCTGCAAATCACGCAACAAAATTCATAAAAACAAAATGTCAAAATATGATGCAAACAGGCCATTATCAACACTTAATAATCCTTGGAACTGCCAGTGCCACTCTCGATAATGGGAAACACTCTTCTGCGATGCAGAGGCATGACACGCAGGTTGAATGAAGAGCCTAAAAATAGTTCATATCAGCACACGGTCTGATTGGTTGGTTTAACAATGAAGCAACCAGGTGGTTTGGGGGTAAAAACACTTTTGGGATTTCCCTTTGGAATTCCCTCTCAAACATAGAATAAATAGCCTTAACACACAAAAATTCATTAAAAAATCTGGAAAAAACTGCAGCTTCACCTGATGGCTAAAATAAGAACTAGATGACCTCAGGTGACCCTATGTGCAATAGCAACTAGCCGGGTAGTTCTTAAGACCAGGATTTTTTTTCCCCCCCAAAAATAAATTTAACAAGAGGGTTTATACAATACAATAGATGCACTATATTGCCACATATATATATATATATATATATATATATATATATATATATAAACAGTGGCAGAACTCACTTAGTCACAAAGTTTGATATCATGTAACTTTGTCAAAAATTAACATATCCACATTATTTTTGCAAACTTTTATTGTGTGAAGGCCAACTATATTCTAATAAAATTTTGAGCAATTCTGTTCAGCCGTTGTGGAGAAGAAGTCGAAAGTAGCCTTAACACAAAAATTCATAAAAAATAGGAAATAAAATGCTGTGCCACCTGGTGGCCAAAAGAAGAACTACTTGACCCCAGGTGACCCTATGTGCAATATCAAAGCAATTGGCCAAGTAGTTCTTGAGATAGAATTTTTTGTTTTTTTCAAAAAATAAATTTTAAAATTCATAAAAAATAGAAAAAATATCGCATCATCATCATCTCCTTTGCAAACTTCAAAGAGGTCCACCTGGGGATCATCCATATGCAAAATCAAAACATTCCATGCAGCGGTTTTTGAGAAGACGAAAATGTAAAAAGTCTAATGACAGACAGACGATGACAATGACAGACAACGGATGCAAATGCAGTCTATAAGTTCTGCTGACTGACAAGTCAGCAAAGCTAAACAAGTTAAAAAAAAAAAAGTGCTATGCCAATCATTCAACTTATTAAGGTCCGAGGGTCCCCAGAAGTGTCCCCAAGCAATTGGCTGAGTGGTTTCAGGGCCAGATTTTTTATAATTTTGCCAAAAAATTAAACCAAAAAAAAAAAAAATCATAAAAAATCTAAAAAACAATGGAGCATGACGATTTAAACAGAGTGAGTAGAGATCCACACAAGGTACATTTTCATTAATTTTTAAGTAAATCTGCTTCACGGTTTTGGAGAAGTTGAAAATTGTATTTCTGTCTTTTTGTCCAGAACTACTTCCTGGTTGTTATTACCCTCTTCAACAGTCCAAACTCTTTGCTCTCATTAAGCTACCCTGTCACTGTCTAACCTATATACATGGAAGTACTACTGTCCATATTGCACACTTTCTTCTGTAGATTTTTGCTATAGGCTGTAATAGCATAAATAAATTAGAGGGTCTTTAGCATGAAAACACTCAGAACATGATTAGGAGCCTGTACCCACATGTATCTCTGCGTAGCGGCTCCTTGTCTAAGCGAAATAGTCAGCAAAGACAACTCACATACTAATGAATAAATATGAACATGACAAATGATGAATTAGGTAAAAAATTGAAGTTTTGCTTATAAATGCAGAGCTTTATTATGAATAAAGAATACCTGTCAAACCAAAAATAATTACTAAATTTGTATAGTACAAGTTCAGATAAGAACAAATGGACTTATCCCTGAACCAGTATGTACCCTTTCTAGCTGGACAGCTTACCTCAGTTAAACCACCTGCCAGTGTATAACTGAAGTTGAAACAAACTGGGGCATTATATTCAGTCCCAGTGATTGTAAACTGAACAGTTGCAGCTAGACCACCTGTACAAACTGAAGGAAATCCTAACAAGTACTGCAACAATGGACATCCAGCGCCAGAAATGTAAAACAAACCCTCCTCACTTTGAAAGTGTCAAAACCATAAAGCTCTATTTTGCTGCCAACCCGGAGTTAACGTTTTAACGTAATGGGTCAAGCTTGTGATATTTGAGTAAATACTGTTAAATTTGAGTAATTTTTTTTACATTGAATAAATGTTCACTCAGGCATGTCAGAAAAGAAAGAAAGTCATTAACATTAAAGTAAAAAACATGTCATCAAAACATAATTTTTCTTAGCCATATTTTAAGTACAATTAGACAAACTTATAATTGTTGTAGGTAGCTGCTTGCTACTGACAGCCCCCCGGGGTTTAACCTGAATTTCCATTGCGATCCCTGTAGACTTACATAGTGATCAATAGGAATGCATTTATTAACCAACAAGGATCCAAAGTATCACAACCAAGTGAACAAGTTTGTTTACCCATTCCACAGCTACATATCTACTCAGTGATGGTTTTGGTGAAGAAGTGGAATCATTAAAAATAAAAGCGCCACCTGGTCTAGGGGTACCCAGAAGTGTCCCTATGCAATTTCCAAGCAATTAGCTTGGCGGTTTCGCGGAAGATTTTTTAATATTTTGTCAATAAAGGACCCCCCAAAGATAATACAAAAAAAAAAAAAAAAATATTGGACCCTGACTTTTTTACCATACTTGGTGGAGATCTAACCAAGGTACATCCCCACCGGAAGAGAAGTAAAAAATGTGAATTGTGGAGAGAGGGGTGGATGACTGACCACACTAAAGCATCAGCTGACTAACAATTCACAGCTGAGGGAAAAATTACTGTCCAAGAGTTATCCATACCATTTGAAACTGATACTGAAAATACTAGTAAAATAAAAGTTGACATATACAAAAACTGAATAAGTGACATACAGAACACCTTCAATGTACACTATTTACTGTATCTTGAAGCAATCATGTTATAATCACTTTATTGATACACCATATTATAATTTGTATATTTGCATATACATGACAATGTCAGCAATGGGTCACTAAGCACAATTACCTACATGTATTTTGGGAACTGTCACTCACAGCTAATAAGTAAATGACAACAGTTGGCAATATTGATCATATTGATCTGTAGCATGTTGCAACAGTGTATACTTCAGTATGGTATATAATAGAGGTCTTGTGACTGTCAACTAAGTAAATTTAAGATTTTTTTGTGTTTGTATTTTTTACCTGATCAATGTTGAGGAAAATAAGACTTCACAATATAGTTGGGCAGATAAGACAAAGCAAGTAGCCAAGACATGGTAGCTGGAGTATGCGACTCGTTTCAACCTCACTGGGTCTCATCAGGCACTGGCCGGGATTAAAAAAAGCTGCCATGTTTATAGTGAGGGGTAACAGTTACATTGTGCACGTCTATGCACATGCACATCCTAGACTAGAAGCCTAGGTTCAATTTCATTACCATGTAACTCAGAATTTCAAACTAATGTTTGAAGTGTTCATATTTCTAATAAGGAAAATGAACTTACTGGTTTTGGGTCAACCAGTGCAAAAACATGAAGCTGTTTACCAGGCGAGCTGCATAATTTTGCACCTGATGCCCTGTCACAGAGACAAACAGAAATATCATTTGTTCTGCTGTGGTAAAAAATTTCTAATCCCTGTAATTTTTATTGCCATGAAAGTGATAATAAAAGTACTAAGGTCCATGTTGGAATAAGCTTGATATAAAATTTTAGCATTAGACTAAGTGAGTGAGCTCATCCCCCATGGAACTGAGGCCAAAAGGCTCAATGGAATGCAATTGATGTATCAATGTTTCTCCCTTTCCAAGCGCAGAAGTTGCCCTCAAGGAGGGAAGCTGTTTGGATATATTCCAATACCTGCACTTGCAAATCAAGTCCATTGTGGTCTGGAAGGGAAAAATGTCTGCCCAAGGGTTGCAAGTCCATTTTGTTCTCAATGTAACTAAAATGTTCTTTTAGTCTTTCTCTGATTAGGCGTATTTTTAGGCTGACACACTGTTTGCTGCAAACACTGCAAGTGAGAAGGTAAACTAGGTTTGAGCTCTTACAGAAAATATGGTCCAGGACCACATAGGTCCTACCTGTTTGTGAGCTTTTTGCATGACCACTCTTGTACAGGTGCAAGGAGTATCTGCAGTTACTGTGGTGACAAGAATTCTTCTGTGTAGCACTGGACACTCCCGGGTGTTGTGAAGAATTTTCATGGTATCTGATCCTTGAATTGATCAGTACATCTTTCAGATTTTGTGCACGTTTGAAACCCATCATTATTTCCTTATCCACTAATGAGGCTACATTGTGTGAGGCCTAGAGGATTTTAAAATTATTTTGGACCATTTCCCGTGTGTGGGGTAATGATGGATTATACAAAACTTTTGAAACCCCTGGCACCGCCAGCGGCACAGCGCGCAACTTCAATGTGGGATGAGGGCCGTCAATGCTATCCACCTATTGCATAGCCAGCAATGCTGAACAAACTCATCAATGTGGAATCAAGTTGATTGATTTACATGGGAAAATTAGAACTATTCATATCATTCTTGCGGTTATGTGTCCCTTGTAAGTTTACTTTGATGTCTGTAAAATTTTAAGAAGATATAAAGTGCACTAGTTATGGAATTTTTTGTTTAACTTTCGCATGCATTCCTGTGGGACATTTGTTTATATGAGGTCATAGCAAGCTGAAATTACCCATACTTCACTATTTTATTTTGGCCCATGTTTGGTATGACATGTCTTCTAACTTGCTGAATCCATTAAAGTATTGAATGTTTCCTTCATGGAGTGAGTGTTTTCAATAAGGGAAGCATCAGCAATGATGTCTTTTTGAGATAAAGTTGGTAGATGGATTCGCTTGATGTGCACAACCAGCTGATGGCTGGGGCCAGTAGCAAATAGGTCATGCAACAGGTCTTCAGGGATTATTGCTTGCAGTGAGGGACAGCACAATACACATTACTTTTACTCTGTAATTGAAAAGGAAATTATTTTTAATATTGATCAATCAAAAAGAATAATAAAACGTAAGGGAATGCAATGTGTGTCGTTCTTCTAGGAAAAGCTATCAAGTGTTGCCACTGTCGAGACTCTGCAGTCGTTTAGCCATTTATCAATGTAGCGAGACCTACGTAACTAGATGGACAGAAACCTCGTAAACGTAAGCGCTCTTCTTGTGATTTTACTCACAAGTACCCAGGTTTCTTTTTATCTGACCTTCAGAATTAAGATGCCAGTGTAAATAATTAATTCTTTGACCTCGAATTTAATGGTACAATCGATCATTCAGCTGCTATGTCTGTTCAATGTGATGTACCACTACCAGGTCAGCTCGTCTAACAAGCAAGCGGTTCTCCCAAAAGGCACCAAATTACTGCTGATTGCACTTTATTTCAGACAAAGTAAGTTTATAGATATCAAAGGGAACTAAACGGAGAGCCGGAAACTACTACTGAAAATTGTCCTGAGCGCTTTCGCAAAACGTATTGCTTCGTCAGAGGACTAGATACAACTGAATCAGGAGGGCTGGTGAGCCTTTATATACCCTAGCGTTCGGGACGCGCTTGTAGGTAATTGGTCTTTACAGAGTATAATTATGACGTCACTGCCGAGTGAGTCATTGCTATTGGTGCAATTTTTGTGGAGGGTCTAACATGGTCGACCTATCTGTGGATTCCATTGGATGAGAACAGTTTCATTGTTGGGTTCAAAGGTCGGTCCTTTTGTGTGGGCGTTTGTGATTCCGGGTGGTCTGGTATGGGTGCCCAAATTTGGGGTTGATTTTTGGTGGCGGTTCAATATGAACCGTTTTTGTGGCGAATGGAGTTTGTGGTTAATGGTAAACCACGTGGCCGTGGAGTCGATTCGTTCTTCCGAGGGTGGTTCTGGGTGAACCATTAGGCCTTAAGAGTAGGTCGGTTTGTGTGAACCGTGTGGGTGAAAAGTCAAGTGGTTTCGATGTGAGCCGTGCGGGTCGGGTTCGGGTCGGTTCATGTGAGCCGTATCGTTGATTCGTGGGTTGGTTCAATGTGAGCCGAAAAAGAACTATAGAGGAATCTCTAGGGTCGGTTCAATGTGAACCGTTTGTGCAATAAGGTCGGTTCATAGTGAACATGTTGGGACCAGTTTGGGTTGGTTCAATGTGAACCGTTTTTGTGTACTTGATGAGCCGTTAGTTGGACAGGCTGTGAGCCGTTTGGGTCGTGTGTAGGTCGGTTCATTGTGAGCCGCTTATAGTGTTCTCGATGAACCGTTCATTAGAGAGGTTGCCAGCCATTAGGGTCCTGTGTAGGTCGGTTCATTGTGAGCCGGTGGTTGTCGGTTCAATGTGAGCCGTTAGGGTCCTATGTAGGTCGGTTCAATGTGAACCGTTTGTACATGACGGTCGGTTCATTGTAGGCCTGTTGAAGCCAGTCTAGGTCGGTTCAATGTGAACCGTTTTTTGTGTTTCTGATGAACCGTTCATTGGGCAGTTTGTGGGCCGTTTGGGTCATGTGTAGGTCGGTTCATTATGAGCCAGTCTGGGTCGGTTCATTGTGAGCCGTTAATGTGTTCTCGATGAACCGTTCAATAGGCAGGTAATGAGCCGTATGGATCCTGGGTAGGTCGGTTCTTTGTGGCCGGTGGTTGTCGGTTCAATGTGAGCCGTTAGGGTCCCATGTAGGTCGGTTCAATGTGAGCCGTTGGTACATGGCGGTCAGTTCATAGTGGGCCGTTAGTGGTGTTCTCGATGAACCGTTCATTATGTAGGTTCCGAGCCAGTAGGGTCGTCAGTAGGTCGGTTCATTGTGAGCCGGTGGCCATCGGTTCAATGTGAGCCGTTGGGGTCCTATGTAGGTCGGTTCAATGTGAACCGTTTGAACATGACGGTTGGTTCAATGTGAGCCGAAAGGGTCCTGTGTAGGTCGGTCGGTTGCAGTTACCTGTTAATAAGGAAGTCCTGTCTACTTGTCTCCCTTCTGAATGCCTGTGCTAGTAAGGTGTCTGGGTAACCCCTACTTTTGTAATAAGCCAGAATTTTCTCTGCATTTGTATCAAAATCGATGTTTTGAGTACATATGCGTTTTACCCTCAGCAACTGACTGTATGGTCCCCCTGCCTTGTTGTGTTTGGGGTGTGCTGACTGGTAATGTAGATACGTATGTGTATCTGTAGGTTTGGTGTACAATGTTGTGTACAGCTTCTGGTTGGAATCTAGGCGTACTGTGGTGTCCAGAAAGTGTATTTCTGAGTGAGAGTATTCCACAGTAAATTTTATACTGTTGTGGCTATTATTGAGATGAGCCACAAAATCTGTCCAGTCCGATTCCCTATATGTCCATATGCAAAAGATGTCATCAATAAACCTCAACCAAACCAGTGGTTGTGGTGGGAATCTCTGGAGCAAGGTTTGTTCCAGATCTGACATGAATATATTTGCATATGAAGGGGCGCATTTGCTCCCCATAGCCATGCCTTTTGTGTGGGCTCTCTATTTTGTATGAGAGCACGCACTGCTGCTTTCAGGCCTTCATCCATAGGAATGTTGGTATACAAAGCTGTTACATCAAGGGTTACCAAGAGAGAATTCTCTGGTAAAGGTGCTAAAGATTCTATTTTGTTTATAAAATCTGTAGTGTCCAAAATAGAGAGCCCACAGAAAAGCCACACAACTCAGAACTTATCCAAATATTGAGACTAGTACTGACTTGCAACAATTTTAAATTCAACGGGGTACACTATCTACAGGTTTCAGGCATGGCTATGGGGAGCAAATGCGCCCCTTCATATGCAGCTGTATTCATGTCAGATCTGGAACAAACCTAAATGGGTACAGTTATCTTGCACCCCATGACCTCAGTACCACGGATGGTTAGAAAGTTCTCAAACAACCAAATTTGGTTGGAATTTTCTTCTTACCTGTCCTCCCAGACAGGTAGGCCGGTTTGATTGGCCAGTCGAGCAATGTTTGCACAACACGCGTACCCAATTTACGTTGGAAACGTGGTGTTATGTCCAATATAAATATTACGTGCGGTTGACCGTTTCTTCAGTAGCTGATGAGCCTAGTCATAGGCGAAACCGGTCCTACTACTGATCCTCTTAGGATCCCAACTTGACTTTGCTTTTTAGCCTGGCCGAGTGAAACATAGGTATATCTTTGACTAAAGGTTTCAGAAAGTGATCTACAAAGGCGGATACTCTTTCTGTGGGACCATCATTTGCACTCAGAGTGGGACGACCTCGTAGGGGGACAATCCCCTTGTGGATTTGGGTTGGGTTTTTTTCATTATACAGTTGACAATACAATTGAGCAGAGCTTACAAACCCTTTGCCAGTATTAAGAGCATGGTGCACATTTACATTCCGGTGAATGCAGCATCTGACCTTTTACCAGTTTGATCCCTTTGAACATGAAATGTTGGTCAGCATGACCTATACACTCATGCAATCACCCACACATCAAATATTTGAACTACTAACCAAAACTGAATTCCTTTTCACGCAACTGCAAGATAACCAGTAAAAGTATAAAACCACTGCAGCATAGAAATTAGGTCAGCATGGCATACAGCATGGCATACAGCATGGCATACATTTTCACTCCACAAATAATTTTCCACAACCTAATCTAACATACCAAGTTTGATTAAAATTCGCACATCAAAGATACAGAAAAATGTGACAAAACTAAAAATTAATAAAAGTACATGAAATGCTGATCATACTATGAAAATTACTGTCTACTTATGATTCAACTACAGTATAAATTTTCAAAGCCTGTAACAAACCCTTCGTCACTGCTATGATGTGCATAAATTGGCATGGACTTTTGACTGCTGTAACGTTGACATGATGTCATGGTTTCATCATGACTGTGCCAACAACTGTTGTGATGCAGAGTTTTAAGTTGTCAAGTTTTATGAAGATCTGTTTCATTGTTTATGAGTAATTGAGCTCTAGAATGATTTTTAACATTAATCTTTGTGACACTGCAGACTGCACTAGTAGACAAAAATAAAACCTGAACACAAAAGCTTTATGCATTCAATACTCTTCCATAGCTTTGAAAATACAACTATCAATATATGAATTTTTTCGAGACCTACACAGGGACTAATATAAACTACAAAACTCTTTAGCCAAACTTTAAAACTAGAAGAAAATAAATAAACATTTCAGCCTAAGTCTTTTACAAATCATATTTAAATAATTTTGCCATAAACACATTTCCATACCCAGATGGTAAGAAGCAACACCATTTAGTTAATTGGCAAATGGCCTGAATGGTTCCGGCCTATGAGACCCCAACCAGCATAACCTTCAGTGGCCATCAATGGCCCATATTCTGTCTGTATTAAACTGGTCTTGACATTACAATTTGTTTGAACCTGGACAAAGATCATGAAAGAAGGTAAACTTACTTTGTTGCAGGTGTCCGATTTCACTTCTTTGAGGGCTCGGTCAGAAAAAACACACCCACAACCTAACAGGTAAGAAAACCTGCAGAAATAAAAGATCAATTGAATGTGAATATAATCAGGGATAACTGTTTGTGCATGATATATATTTAATAATATAATATAATATAGATTTTGTCACCTGAATTCAGCACACACACAACAGCTATACTAGCTGTTATTGGAAGAACAATGCCTCAAAACAAATAATTTCCTTGGCATTCATCATTAAGAACTCCTGAAAAATCTGTAGACCCATTAATATACTGTTGAGGAACAAAAGATAATTTATATGCAGAGTATTATCTGTGTACTGGTATGTTGTTTTCTTACATCTGCATGTCAATTTACATAAATGATATACAGTACTTAGATTTGGAATTTTATGTTACAACATCAACTGTGCAACCTTTGCATAAGAAACAGTATACACAAATGAAAAGTTTAATATATACAAGTTTCAGTTTTACATGAAGTCATCCAGTGGATCTGAAGTGAAAATAGGTATATATATGATATTGCACATGTTTGTATTCAATATGATCTGTCTTACTTGTATCGACCACTCATTTCCAACCCTGTGATTGGGCAGATGAACTGGGCAATCTGTCTGTCCACATAGCCATCCCCAGTCTCAGGTTTAGGTTTGTATGAAGCTGGGTTATTGGTAAGATTCAGCTCCTTAACATCCTGAAATAGCAATAATGCAGAAGAATCAAATATGATGCTTGTCACCAGCCTTCAGTGTGCATACAACTGTCATTTTAACTAAGTACATAAATGTATTCATAAGTATATGCTTGTTGATATTTTTGATACATTTATTATAAACTAGGGATATTTGAATAAAATAATCATGTAGAAATAGGTGCCACTGATGAGGATATATTTCTTTGAATATACACTAAAAAAGTCTTGTTAGTTCCTACTGAAGATTCCAACATTGTATATGCAGTGGTACCAGCTACTTAACACCATCCCTTATACCAGCAAAAAGTGGTCACACACAGCAGGTGGTCTTAAATGGCAGGTAAATTTAAAAAGAATTCAGACTCTTGTACCATCAGAAATGTGGTCACAAAATTCAGGGGTCTTAAATTGCAGATACTACTATATAAAGCCTGATTTGTTTTTTTACCATTCAAAATTATATGTAGGAGTGTGAATTGTTTGCCTTAATACATGACCTATATCTATAAGTAAAGAGAATGTACATGGATTTTGTGATAATAATTACTGGACATATACGGTTTATTCAGAATTTCTAACAGTTTGCTTGCTGAACTTCTTTGTATTAAATAATACTGTAATCAATACAGTACTTTCTTATTAGCTTGCTGATGAAGGGGGCCATGGAGCAGATTGTGTTATAGCACAACTGCTTTATAACAACGGGAGATTTAACACAGAAGTATGTGTAATGGACAAAGAACTTCAGTGCAAGCCAAGAAACGCACCATAAACCCTCATGTTGAAGAGCAAAAATCCACCAAAAAGATATGATGCTGAGCTGAGCAGAAAATTACATCCTTAACCAAAAAATGATAGAACTAGATGTTCATGCTACTAATTTTTTTATTCTATTCTTTTGATAAAACAAACGGTGATATCCTCACCTTCAGACTCTTGATGTGATCAAAGCTTGCAGCACATTCAAACTTTGACTTGTCCAAGAGAAACTCCAAGATGGACTCTTTCTTGTACAATCTGAAACAAAACCAGCAGATTATACATAAAATATATGTATAGTGCTACATCATCTTATGCCTGCTTCCAAATACAATAAAATACCATAATGAATTGTTTTCCATAAATTAAAACCAATAGTTCCATATACATGTATATATGGGAAAGTTTAGTTATTATTATACTAGGTAACTTCCTAATACAGAAAAGACATGTCTATTGTATAGGGAAAAGACAGGAGGTCCAAACATTGAGGTCACTAGAAAGCTCTTTTACCTGTGATCACCAGAATCACCTTCTGAAATTGTGTGAGACAATTCTATCCGAGACCATGATCTGTGATCTGGAGCAACAGTCCACAAGTGGAACACCTTCAGAAACCTTATAAGTGTGCTTCTTGAATTGTAGTGGACATCAACTGACTTGCCCAAATGAAAGAATTGGACAACTTTAATTGCTCACACTTCACAAAAAAATTATACTCACAAGATGAAGTATTGCACAGCACTACACAGTCCCCCACCAGAGAACTGACAGGAAAATTCCACCATTCACTGCACTGTTAAGTTATTGCAATAACAACAAGTGTAGATGGATGGTTGTGCTACAGGAAATATGGCCTACACAAGGTGAAACTTTGTGGGGGTTAAAGGTCAAGATCAAGGTCAAAGTGTGCCAATTTAGCTGCACAGCTTACACATATCCTAACAAGTGTCCACACACAAAATTTAGTAGCTGTAGGTTTTACAGTCCGTACATGTCTAGGATTTATGGCCTGGATAAGTAATAACTTATGGGGGATCACAGGTCAAAGTCAGGGTCAGAGATAACCTAAAACTTTATGGAGGTCAAAGGTCAAAGTCACAGTAACCCAATTTTTGGGTGCCGCACATCCCTTTTCTATGTTCACCCACTAAATTTGGTACCTGTAGGTGTTAGGGTACAGGAAATTTGCCCAGACAGGCTGATACTTTATGGGAGTCAAGGGTCAAGCTCAAGGTCACAGTGATCCAATTCTGGTGTGCATCACACCCCTATCCTATGATGTGTACACACACCACATTTGCTAGATATAGGTGGCATGGTACAGGAAATATGCCCCGGACAACCTTTGCCAGAAAGACAGATTGAAGAACAAGGTGCAAACCTTTTGCCCGTGCTGGGGGACCAATAAAGAGATTTTGGCATTAACCATTTTCTGGTGAGAATAAGACCAGAGCCATCAGCTTTGGGCTGAGTGCAATGTGTGCATCCCTGTCAAAGAGAGCTGTTGATCTGGGGCATTTTATATTCATTGCACTCTCCATAATTTTCATCCATAATGTTTTCTAATATGTCATGAAAAATTGAAGCAGAAACATTATAACAGATAATATTTACACCTGAGCAGTTTTGCTTGAGTTGAGCAGGAAAGGGTTAAAGTAATGAATGAACTATCACTTTATGTTTAGCAAAGCATCCTAGACTAAGATGGTCCCCCTGAAATAGCAAACTGCATGTGTCCATACCCTGACTTTAACTGTATAGATAGTCTTCCCTGTCTTGGGTCAGTGACTGGAACAGTCTGTCTGTGAACATTTCGTCTTGTAGGACCCCGAGTAGTTTTAGGTTAGCCTAAACAATACTTTATCACAAACATGCAGTAATATTAATAATCAGAAATCTGCGAAACTCCCAACCCCTTTTCATATGGCTTGACATGGGCTTGGAACACCCAGTTATGTCAAATCAAGACAAATATTCCAGCCATATGTATGTGTGTGTGCACATGCATGCATGCATGCATGCAGGCAGGTGTGTAGATTAGTATAGGTAAGTCACATTAGCCTTCATGTTTGTAATTCAAAAGTCAATTTAACAGACTTGAAGGAAGCCAACCAAAAAGTGCTATTAAATTAATAGTCTGGTAAATTGATGCTTGACAAGTGTTTTTGAGTTTTGGGAGACAGAATAGAAATTTGTTAAACTGAAATGTCCACTAAATCAGTGTTGTATTTGTGTCTGTTTGTCCAAAACCACTTCGTAGTAGTCATTACCCTATTCCGCAGTCCAAACTCTTTACTCTCCACAAGCTAACCTGTCCCTGTCTAACTAATATACATAGAAGTTCTATTGTCCATATTGCACACGTTCCTCTGTAAAATTTTGACATAGGCTGTATTAGCCCAAATAAATTAAAGGGGTAACTACTCAACATGTTTCAGAGTCTTTTACCCGTGTTATATTGACTTTCTAATGTCCTTTACTAACATTGAGGGCACCCTGGTCCATATTTTTGGGACAGATTCATAATATTATGTCAATGATCAAAGCTGGTATTGGGACTCCTTTTTTCCCCCGTTTTCGGTGACACAACAGACTCTAATATTTGTAATGCAAAAGTTCATATGGTGTGATGCCCTGAAAATTCTATATGCTGTAGCATAATGATAGGGATAGAATAATGTGAATTAAGCTTGGCCACTTTTGCCCCTGAAATTTGACAGACATTTAAATGTATAGCAAACTGTAATGGTCTTCAACTCATGCCTGGTTTTCATGCCACCTTGTGGCCATCGATGGAAGTACCAATATTATAATTTAATGACCATTCTGAGATTTTTTTCATTAAAGCTGTCAAATTAGAATCCATATTCTGTTTGTTATGCAATAAAAACACTCACATCGTCATGCAAACACTGTAAATAACACTGTGAAGTGTACAAAGTTAAGAGATAATTAATAAGTAACTAGTACCTGCCACACCAACAGATAGCTTTTCCAATGTACCCTTAGCATTACAGTTTAATGATAGGTCGTTTTTCTTTCATTCATCTGAATGTCTGGGCTTTCTGTTGATAACTTTCACTATTTCAAGGGTCTCACTTTTCAGTTTCAGACTTAAGTGTGAAACTTAAATGATTCAAGATATGGTCTACACTTACATAGGAACAGTAATTGATCAAATGAGTCATTATCAGAGAAAATATAAAGTTTCATGGAATATATATAAAAGCATCAAAGGGAAGTTTGATTTTTTGTTGCAAACTTGAATATTCAGCAGCATTTTGCTTCTGCAGCTACGGTAATAGGCCTTATCTGATAAAGAGGACACCTTTAATGTGAGACAACCTGTATCTCTGTCTCACTAATCAGGGTAAATGAGGGAGCATTCTGAACTTTTAAAAATATCCTCACCAAATAAAGAAAGATAATTACTGCAAAACATATAACCTCAATCAGACAAGACTATTGCAAGATGGATAGGGGCAAGTAAATTTTCCCCAGATGGTGATATACCTGTTCTCTGGTGCAAAAACCACTTGACTGTACATGTATTAGGCATAACCTTTCATGAGGATGAAAAGCACATGATTAAGCTCAATCTTGATCCAAAACGTGCTTCATTTAAAGAAGTTTTGAAAGTTTGGATGGCCAGAAACTTATCACTAATTGGAAGAAACATAGTATTGAAGTCACAGGCAATCTCAAAGCTACTTTTGTGTGCTCGCTCCTCCATACTGATGAAAGGGAATACAAACTTGCATTGGAAACTTTATGTGGAGCAATGGTACACCAAAATGCTGTAGTAATATTAATGTATAAGAGCATACCTAATGGTGGTATGAAACTGTTACATTTCAAATCCCAGATTAATGCATTGAATTTTTATTGGATTAAATGTTTATTTAATAATAGTAATAGAAAATGGATATTCACTTTTCAGCAATATATTTCACATGTGAAAGTACAGGATGTATTTTTCAGCAGATGTTTTTTTGACACTCAATCTGTCTCATCTTCCTTTATTTTATCGTGACCTAATCAATACATGGAAGGAAATTCAGCTGATGTATATCTCCAACTCTGGAATGGACATTATGATTGAAATGTTATGGTATAATAATTTTATTACAATTAACCTGTGTTTTTAAAAGATTGATATAGGAAAGGAGTCAAATTCATCAGGGATATTGTTGACAATGATGGCACTTTCTTGTCAATTGAAGACTTGAAAAACAAATATGGTATCAACACATACTTTTTAGAATATTATACATTAACGATATGACTCACTGTATATCACATCTCTCTTGCAAACAAATATTTTTGTACCTCATTAATTCTTAATTTAAAGATGTAGCAGCTGGTCAAATTAGGTGGTCTATAACATTGAAAAACCCGGTTCTTAACTGGTTATACATTTATAAGCTTCCTGCATGATAGGAACAAGGTTACAAGCACTTCCATCTTTTTTACTCCATTGCTTTGTTGTCCATAATTCCAGGCTGAAAAAATGGGGCTAACAGAGTCTGAACTATGTTCATATTGCCCATTGGTGCATTCTATTATTCAAAGATTTGTAGATTGTGATCAGATTCAAATATTTTGGGCTAATTTCCACTACTGGTGGAATGATATTTACACTATAGAAACTATTGTACTATCTTCTTCTGATATTATTTTTGGTCAACATAAATTAAAGAGCATGTATGCTTTTAATAATTGTATTTTACAAGGAAAGTATTACATTCATCTTTGAGCATGTAAGAAAATGAATATACAGTTTAACAACTTTGTACCTTATTTGACACATAAAGTTAAAGTTGAAAGGCAAGTACGGAACAATCAATCAAAGCAAAGTCTGTTTATTCAGCAATGGGGTGTAATATCTTCATTTTTGTTAAGCTGACATGATGTCTGCAATTATGTGTGCTATTTTGTTCTGCAAACCCTCAATATACATGGAAAAAAAATATAAAAAAATAATAATAATGATAATAATAATAATAATAATAATAATAATAATAATAAAATACTCAATCAGTTCACATAACAAGAGGCCCATCGGCCTGATGCTCTGCTGACATACAATCTCATACCATCACCAAGAATTCATTTCTTGAAAAGTGTTCCATCCAATTCCCCAAGCAATTTACACACTTGATATCATTCCCCTTATTCTTCATTAATATGTTGAATTCAGTGTCCTTTTCCTCTGTGCTTAATGACCTACATGAAAATAAGTCACGGTCACATAACATGTTTCAAAATTTCACCACATACATTTCATTTTCACTGAACTGGCTGTTTTTTTCCACACCTCTTGTTTTTAAGCAACATTTTAGTTATGAAGACACCTCTACTAATTAAAACAAAAAAAAAACAAAAAAAAAAAAACAGTACAATGTTACTGCATTTATCCCACAGATACATATTATTCTGTCACCACCAGTAGGTGTCCTTGCCTTACCTGCCCAGCTGGCATGCCACAATTGGCTGTTGTAGTGGTTCCTGTGTTATTGCACAATGCTGCCACTTCGCAGCTCTGTCTGCATCCTTATCTTTCTGAAAATATAAGTTCAAAACAAAAAGATATTCATTTCCATTCACCAAATATACTGATGTTGTGGTTTGGTGATGTTGTCAGGAACCCTCATGAATATTCAAACTCAGATAGATAGTAATACTTGATGTCATGGATTTACTTTCTTTCTGTAAGAATGGGTGGCACATGTCCAAAAGACTGTACCTAGTACATGTAGTTCCGTCCATGGCCCATGTCTCAATAAAACAGATAGCTTTCTTCACAATGCTACATCACATCTGTCCGTACCACTCTCTAGCACCTGACTTACTCTTCTCTGTGACCAATGCCACCACTGCCTGATGTTAAAGTTGGTCTAATGAAGCAAAATCAATGGGAGCTCAATTCTTCAGTCCAATTTGGGAAAAATCAAAGGTTAAAACTATTTTGAAAAATTATTCTCAAAATTGCAGATAAGAACTGTTCTGTTTGGGGGACTTAACTTTCAACCAAACAAAAAATAACCACTCAGTTACTATTTTTGTGAACGAAAGATTAACTGTAGAGTTCACTACAATAATGAAAATGTCTTCTTGTCCTTAAATCTTAAATCATGTCATGTAACCTTTTGGGAGCCATTTACCTACACATGTAATTAGCCCACTGTTTCAGCTGGACTATTACATGATGTTATCAACCAGGTTGTGTTGTATGGTTTGAGAGAAATTTTTTCCATGATGAATTTTGTAAACTGAGGGCAAATCACATATTCATACACAGTGACATAATGCTGGCAAGCCATACTTGGAAGGTGTTGCACCACGTGTTTCATGGCTATGACAGGTAAACACTGGCATAACTTTTGATTCTATCTATAGACTCGCCTTTTTTATCTTACATGTTTTCAATCAAAGGTGTCTGCACAACAACAACCACATCCTTTATTTTAAAAAGTCACACAACAAAAGTTATACACCTTTATGCTAATAGTAATATCAAATATACAGTAAATATAATTGTGGTTTCATTCCTGCAAGTGTCACCAAACATATCCACAGAGCACGAAGCGCCATCTGTTGATGTGTGTGCAATCGGTAGACTTTGCACAACAGTATACATACTTATTTACAGTTTTAACCTAGAAACAAAATGTAAACAGATTATTGATTTTTTCACAAAGACCTGCAGATTGGTATAAATTATATTGCCACACATATTCATATAGTTACTAAATTATCATTTTAAAATTTTCCATGCACGATGCAGGTACCTCGGATGATCTCCCAATTCAGTATTATTGTTGTGTCCATTTTACCGATATGCACATTCTACTGATCGCGCTCTATGAATCTCTCGTTCACACACACATCGACCAATGGCTGGGCACTCTGTGGATTTGTTTGGCGACACTTGCAATTGGTGATGTTCGCGCTGCGCATTTGATTGAGGACTTGTCAGATAATGTGATACAGTGCAATATGTTACAAAATGAATCTTATTCTTAAAAATACATGTATTGTTTTATGGACATAAACATGAAAAACGAGGGCTCCCTCACAGGATCATGCACTCGTATCTAATTTTACCATGTTTATGTTGTGTGCGATCTGCATATTTGCGCTCTTGATGGATCACACTGCGCATTCTATGGATCTATGGTTAGCATGTACATTGATAGATGGCACTGCGCGTTCTCTCAATTTGTTTGTAATGAGTGGACAGTGGTATGACTATGACACACACCATGCTCATGTTTTCGCTGTGCTTTCCATGGACTGCAGCAAGTAGTATCTGTCGAGTGGTGTGTCAAGTGTCACTAACTTTTCAGTGGCCATTTTAATAAGGGACAGTAATGGAATAAATAGTGAGGTGAGGAGGTACTGGGCATTTTGGATCACCAGGATCAGGCCCGTAACCAGGGGGGGTTCGAGGGGTTCAATCGAACCCCCCTTTTCAAACGAACCCCCCTTTTTGTCAAACGAACCCCCCCCCCCAAGTAACATTGTGAAACTTATTTAAAGCCAGCCACCTAGTACACAGGTGCAGTGAATGTTGATCATTGGCGCCCTTTTAATATCACCGCTTTGCCTCATAGATATTTATAATTTAAAACGTCATATTCTTCAAAATAAAATATACTCACGATTGTGGAGCTCGTTTCTCATGTTTTAAATAATTTCTGAGCTTTGACTTGAAGCTACGCTGTCCTTTTGAATGGTAAAACGTTTTACTCTTTCAGGTTCATCCCCGTATTCAGGACTGAGTCAACAGCTATATAGTGCACTTTGCATGACACAAACTTGAAAACTGTTGATCCTGTCTCGTGCATTACATGATTAAAAGCCCCGCGGAAAGCTGTTGACTTACCGTTAGTGGTAGACATGACATGTTGGTATTCGTTGGAAAGGTCTTTTCACGAGGAATACAAATATGAAATTGTTATATTGATATTGTATCATCACGGAGGGTCCGTATATATACGGACTAAGACTGCAAAGTGTTAACTTGATTCTTCAGGATGAAAGGCATAGCCTCTTTTCTTTACGATGGAAGCCATAACTCATTTCTTCATGGTGGAAGCCACAACTACTGTGTTAATTTGAGAAAAACTTAGGAAAAAATTCTCTTCAAAAGCTGTCCTCGGTACATGTGACAGCAATGTGATTGTCACTGTGTGTGAAATGTATCTCAAAATTCACAAGGCAGTCTGGGACACACAAAAGTACATATTCATATTGATAATATCTGTAGTATTATACTTTATTAATCTAAAGGGATAGTCTATCTCATCAGAATTATAATGAACTAGCCGTATACCCGTGAAAATCAGGGGTTTTTTGAAAGAAAGATCAACCGTTTTGATAACATTCATTGTAATGTAGGCTGATTCACTGGGAAATAAAGACAAAAAATAAAATCTCTGATAGTAGTAGGGGTAATCATTAGAGCGTTCAAACAAATACAAAATTACATGTGGGCCTACAGGTAGATCTATATTAAGAATCACTCATTTCAAGATTTCATGGAAGACTGTATTTCAAAGTTGTGCAACCAAATAATATTGATTTTAATTATTTTTAATATTAAGTCCTTGTAATCGCTCCCACTGTAGGCCTACATGGAAAATGGAAAGCTGAAAGTTGTGTTTTCCCGCATTTTTTTCCAAAGTCAGATTGCGTGGGGGGGGGGGGTCTTTCTGTTATGTCCTAGGCCTAAGGCCTACACGTCAGACGGCTAAAAATGCGTTTTCGGCTAGTGTTCACATTTACTGTTTTCAAGTGGAATTTCAAAAATTATTTTAGAAACATAGGCCTATATATAACATAGACCTACATGTAGGCCCTACAACTGTCCTTTACATAGGTCCTACATTTTCATCAAACAAAGTGCAAATAAATTGAATTTGTCAATGAAACCAAGTAATGAAAGATAGTTATTAATGTTGCACTTAAAAAAAAACTAACTTTATGCAAGAAAATGTATATTATGTGGACAATGATCGGCTATGCACGCAAATTCAGTAGACTTGTAGAGCTCCAGGGCCTAGTGCCTATGTAGGCCTAGGCTTACATGTAGACGTCAGAAACAACTCGCAGCCATGAACGCTAGGTGGCTCTCTATCTACGTCGCTTGTCCTTATATAATGACGTCATTCCAAATACAAAAGATTTGCCCGAAAAATCGATTTATTGCCGATATTTATCGATTGGCCCAACGAAATGAAAAACGGTGAGAAAACCACGCTCAGGGGGCCCAGGGTAACACGTGGCCCGAATTTCAAGGCATTTCATCGAGTAGTTTTAAAGTTTTTCTATACAAAGCTGTGTATTATATATACATATCACTGAAGTAAATCACTTCAATATTTTTTGCCGTGAAATAAGCATATATGAAAGACAGAAAGTAAGGGCAAACCCCCCCCCCCCCTCAGATTGCAGGAAATGCTGTTTTTAGGGGTTCTTTTTTGAAAAATTTCCCGGGGGAGCATGCCCCCGGATCCCCCTCGCAGAGCAAAACAAACAGCATGTATCATGCCAGTTCAGGGCCTCGACGTCATGATCTACACGCAAAAGCCACCCGTAGATAGCGACGTCACAGTTTTACCAGGCTAACCGGAAGTTTTAAATTTCATGGAAGAAAAAAATTGGTGATAATCGGAGAAAATTGTGACCTCGGATGAACAAAAATTGGCCTAAATGATGTTAAATCTGGGAAAAATAGCGATGCCAAATACAGCGAATAAGAGAAGGTAATTCATCAATCCAAACCTACAGTCTGTACAACTTGAAAAACGTGGTCACATCCAAATTATCATCATTATCAACCTTCAGTAGCTCCCCAGCAGTGTTTGGGAACTCCCTCACGTGGATCATTGATTCACATTAAGTTCTCTTATTGGCTGTATTTGGCATCGCTAATTTCCCAGATTTAACATCACTTGGGCAAATTTTTGTTCATCCATGAAATTTAAAACTTCTGGTTAGCCTGGTAACAACTGCGCATGGCAGAAGCTTTAGAATGCCAATCACTCGCTATCTTGGGGTGGTTTTGCGTGTAGATCATGATGTCTAGGCCCCGAACAGACATGTTGTCAATGAACGCTCAGATTTGGTGCTGTCCCGCAAGATTCCAACAATCACTCTTCGTACCCATTGCATCTCTGCCACAGGTTACGACCCTACCAATGGGGATATATACATAATGGGCACAGTACCTAAATTTTTGGAACAGTGTTTAACCATGGAGCTACTACAGATGGAGGTACAGCTAACACTCATGAATGGAAAAAGCTCTGTGACCGCCGCTGATAAAATCTGGCCGCTTATCTTAATTGCCTCTCCACCCCTGCGAATACACAACACTGCATGCACTACGAGTCGCATGCCAACATGTGGATCGGCACTTTCTGCCTGTCTACATCGGGTGTGTTCTATATTGCTAGTTCCATTGTTTTGACAACAGTGATGGCGATGTAAGCTGGAAGAAATGTGCGACCTCAAATTTTTTTAATATCTGTTTACGGAGGTGTTTTGTGTATGCAAGGGAGAGGAGACTGTTGAAATGATTTACTGCGAAAATCCTAATTGTTCAGTGGAGTGGTTCCAACTTCCACTATCAATGCATGGGATTGACGGAAAATACCATTCCATATTATCACCGTATATCCTGTTTAATATTGACCAGAACTTGGTGATTTTTCATCATAAATTTTAACGTCCGACACTCTGACATTTATTTCACTCACCTTGTTGTTTAAAATAGGTGTTTCCATTATCAGTGAACATGGTTTGCATGTCAGCAAGGGAGCGGCAAGCAAACTTTCTATCGTTGAAATGTAACAAAGTTTGCTGACCTTTGTTGGCCATTTTAATGTTGGTTATTCGCTCAACCTGTGATAACTACGTCAGGTTTCATCCGATTTCAATAATTCAAACACCATTCGAAAGCACACGCAGTAAGAAAAAATGACTCAGATTAGCATCGTTGCAAAGGTATAGACTATTCAACCTTCCAAGACACGAGTGCAGGGGAGGGTGTGCTTTCGACGCACCATCTGATGGCAAATCGGTGCCGGTCACAGGGCTGCACATCAGAGACGGCTTGGCGACCGGCCAATACACAGCCTCCCCCTCTGAAGTTCAAAGCAGCGCTCCGCGGTAGCCAGGGATAGGATTTCTGTGTATTCGAAGCTGTACCTCGATCTATAGTGGCTCCATGGTTTAACAAAAAGCTAGGCTATACGCCAGACCTGTTCATTCAGCTACTCGAGGTACTATGGCCTCGCCCCTCTAGACTGGTTTAGTAGTTGGCCACTAGAGGGGCCTAGTGACCAGGTGCTACTGCCTGATCCACCGATGTTATTGTCCATTCTTGGTAATGCTGACGTTTGCATCTTGGGCTATGCCTACAACATATTTAGTATAAATGCTCCACTCACTACTAGATTAGACCTACTTCCACATTATTTCTTTTTTAAAATGTGGTCACAAACTTGGACCGGTCTCAGAAGTGTCTTGGATAATGTATTGATAATAGCTCCCGAAGGGAGCTAAACCGTTACGTGCGTACAGGAAACAAATTAATTCATGCTCCCTTATCTTGCTAGTGGATGGCCTGAATTGCTTGCAGCACGGAAGTTGTTTTTTGAAGCAAACAGGAAGCAGAAGTGCAGTCTAGAACCCATGAAAACTGAATCATTCTCCGCGACAGATTAACCCAAAATAAAAGAACAAGTTCATTGTTGTGTACATAATTATTAATATTTTCTTCAAATTTTCGGATCATTAGTCCTTCTTCAGGGAATGACAGTTGATAAGCAAAGATAAACGCTCACCGGCCCCAGGCTATGGCCTTGGCTGGTTCCCTGCCTCGCCGCTACGTTGTACAGATACTCGAGCACCGAGCGAAGCGAGGTGCGAGTCGTTTTCATAGATAACACAAGCACAACAATATCCCTATGTGTTTATATGAAATGAAATTGAAATAAATTTTTTAATTTTGCCTTCGGGAGCTTCCACAGCCTGGCTGTTACATATTACTGTACCATGCGTGTGGCCAAATTTGCACTGTGCCCGTATAACACAGTGTCCCCATCGGCAGAACACGCTGCGCCATCCATGGATTGTTGTGCTATCCATCGATGTGTGCGCGAACTAGGTCTTGGACCAGTAACCCCTCAAGGTCGGGTCAACTGATCCACAACTTTTGATCGAGTACTGAATAATGTTGCTGTGTGTATTGGATGTTAATATCACAGGAGCAGAGCATCCCAAGTTAAGTCCCATCATCATTTTGGATAGGAAAATACTTATCAACTGTGAGTTTAAGAAAGGCACTGCTACTCTAGAAATATTTTAAATCATGTGATAACTTTGCGTATTTTTGGAGACATATTTGGAACGGTCAATCATGGAGGTAAGGTACACAAATGCACCTGTAAAAAAAAATCTAATCACATGACCCCCCATTTTCTTGGTTTTAACTTGCTGCTACCGGTATAAACTTGAAGCAGAATGCCAAGGAAGTTGAAGTTTTACGTTTCAAATAGGAGAAATAAGCCAGCAAATGTCACTATTTTAACATGTAAATGCATTAAGCTTAGGTTACTGGTCCAAGACCTGAATGCGCTGCGCAATCTGAGCCGGAGGATCTCGCATAACGATTAACGTTTACACTGTTCAACTTCAAGAGTGTTGTTTACATCTTCCACAAACCTGTTCGGGTTTCTTCTTCAGTCTCACTAGTTCATCCCTTGTTGGAATGGTCCCACCATCGCAACCCATATTGTAATTATAGTGTGAATGTCTTTGAGCTGTTTAAAATTAAAATGGACAATATCACGGAAGCAACGTCTCGGGCTTGCTTTGCTGTTTTTCTGAGCCGGAAGTCAACATTGCAAAATATATACAGTGAGGCCACACGAGGCTCGTTCACCACATCACTATGTTTCCATAGAGCGTCCTCTTGTGGCAAGAGTGAGTACTTGATGATGATGATGATGATGATGATGATGATGATGATGATGATGATGATGATGATGATGATGATGATGATGATGATGATGATGATGATGATGATGATGATGATGATGATGATTTATTGAATTCTTAGTGCAAGGAAAAAACTATATTTTGATTCAGATTTATATATACATATGTGTCTTGTTGGCTCTTTCAAATAAAAAAAAAAATTACTGATGTCAGTAGACACACTGAAAATTCTCAGCTGTGTAATCAATAAAACAGAAATAAAAATACATTTGATGTTATTTTGTAATGAATTACATGTGTTTAATCCTAAGTTTAAGTTGCATCTGTCTTTCAAGTTTCATCCTCTATTGTATGAGTGTGTTATATACACTGAGATATCAATTTCTACATTTCTGTCATTATATATAAATACATGTGTAAATAAATACATATATACATACATTGGTTGCTGAGATGACATATTTTATTAAGATTATTAGGATGTAAACCTGTTATATTTTTGTGTGCACTTAAATTCATTAATTTCTCATTTTACTTTTTCACGAGTATTTGATTTTGCAAATTTGTCTCTGCATAAATTCTGGGTGTTTTTATTGATGAATTGTAATTTGCTTGTAGTATACCATAACAAAGTATAAAGCATATTGACAATAATTTGGGTACTTAATTTCACAATGTATTTAATTTTAAATGTGTACTATACTCATGAAATTTCACAACATTAAATTTATATAGTATCATGGGACCACCATAAGATTTCTTGGTGCCATCATATATCCAGTCATAATTATGTATAAGTAATGAATATTTTTATTATATTTGTTATTATGTCCATGATATGATTTATTTTCTTATATACATAACATTTGACCTGAATAAAATCAATCCACCCACAGTAACCATGAAATGTTCATTTCAATAGGGTAATCAGGATCTGCTAAAGAAGACATACACTGCAATATGATGACTTAATTTCGATTCTACCAGCACATACAGTAAAAATACAAATTGACATGTGTAGCAATAGTTAGAACTTTGGACAGAACTAGCAAGTCCAGAGTTATTTCCATGGTGGTCCATAGATAGAAAGCATACTGTCAGATTACAAGCTGCAGATTCAAGAACTGTCCAATCAAACTTTCTTTCAGAAAACTTTGGGCTCTGGTACTTGATTTGCCACCCTCCATCCCCATCCACTTCTCTTCCCACCTGCCACCACACACCTCTGAAAAAAAGAAAATGTAAGTAGTACAGCACAGTTGTAATTGGCTGGTTGCGCATCCCAGGATAGTCTGTAATTGTGAAAATACTGCATTTTCAGCATGCCGTAGCTCTTTTTTTAATAAGGTTAGCTAAGTCAGGTTTCCTGCAGTGCACAGTTACTGCATTGCTGGTCATGCAGGTGCAGTGTCTGATAGGACACGTGAGAACCATGCGCTGAGAAAATACAACAATATGACTGTGGACAGAGCACAATTCATACACATGTACAAAACTAGCATCCAGTACCTGTCATTTTGAATTTCAATTACAAAATAAAAAAAAAAAAGTGTTGGGAATTATATGGCACTTGGGCCAGAAATTTGAAGGATTTACTAAATAATTACAAACTTGATTCATTCTTTTGAAACATAAACTAAGAGTTGACAACTAAATAGAACTTGATTTTTGGAGACTATCATAGCAAGGATTAGGTGTCATCATGGTGTTTGTTTCACATTTTTTGGTACAGGATGTCCGTTGTTACAGTACTTGTTAGGAATTCCTAAGTTTTATACAGGTGTCTGGCCAGCTGTAACTGTTTTTGTTATAATCACAGGGAGTGAATATATAGCCCACTTTGTTTCTACCTCAGTTACACACTGGCAGGTTTTTAAACTAATGTGATCTATCAAGCTAGAAAGGGTATATACGAGTTCGGGGGAAGTCAAATTAATCTTATCTGAACTTGTTCTATACCATTTAGTAATCATGTTCGGTTTGACAGGTATATTCTGTATTCATATTGAAGCTGTGTATTTATAAGCAAAACTTCACTTATTTAGCTAATTCATCATTTGCCATGTTCATATTTATTCATGATTATGTGGTTTGTCTTTGCTGAATATTTAGCTTAGACACGGAGCCACTACTCAGAGAGACATGTATGGGTACAGGCTCTGGAACATGTTCTGGGTAGTTACCCGCGGAAGACCCTATCAATTTATTTGGGCTAATACACCCTATATCAAAATTCTACAGAAGAATGTAAGAATAGTACTTGCATGTGTATATAGATTAGACAGTGACCGGTTAGTCTATGGAGTGTGTAGAGTTTGGACTGTGGACTAGGGTAATGACGACCAGGAAGTGGTTCTGGATGAAAAGACACAAATACAATAGAAAATAAATTCACCCATATTTTTGTGACTTTTTCTGTGTTAAATGCTGTTTATCTAAGTTTTAAAAAGTTGAATTTGCTGATTTTCTAGACTGAGAAATGCTGATATGTAAAAACAGAATGATTTATAACTGTAGTCTACTATTTGTAATGTACGATCTTTATCATTACTGTTCCCAGTGGAAGTTTTGAAGCAAACAAAGCTAGCATCCTGGGATAACAATATCAACAGTTATCGTAAAGGATACTTAATGGTCCCATACACACATATATGACATATAAAATCTTATAAATATCATAGGATGATGAAAATGTACAAAAAAAACAAGATTTACAAGAATGTAATTATTTATACGAGAACAACACCTGCCAGCTTCGTAACTTTGAAGTACAAAGGTCACAGGAGTTGGTGTCCACGTTCAAGACTATACAGGTGCAGAGAAGAGGCGTGTCACGCGTGGCAGGAAACGAACTTGGTGAGTTGTCATTGTTTTTGTATCGTTGTGCTCTGGTCACCAAAACAAATGTAGACGAATATATAGCTCCCAATTTACTCTTTCTTTTCGTCGAATCCGCAGCGCTTATGTCCATGTCCATGACAACGATAACTTGGCTGTGTCAGTAGTAGGGAAAGGTTACGCTACCCCCCGCTGCTACTTAGTGTACAGCGAGTCAGCCGAGTGACGAGCGAGTGAGGAGCCTCTTCCACTCTTCCATCACACTGCGTGTTCTCACGCCGGTGAAGTGGACAGTGATGGAGGGCTAAACTCAGATCAAGATGGAATATTTCCATCCAGGTTAATAATGGAATCGGATCATTACTGTGTCATTACCCCAGGGTCATTTCCTAACCCATAATACAGGATCGGTCTGTCGAGCGGCTGAAGGCCGTGTATATGGGTTAGGTCATTTCCCAGAATCATGGAGCTCCTAGCTCCATGCCAGAATCGAGAGATCCTGAAAACAGTGAAATTAAAACGGCCTATCTTTCAATCCACTTCTTTAAAAATCATTCTAAAGTATACAATGAACAATTTTAAATTATCACGATGTTTCTTGGTGATTCAATCACAGTGGACTCTAGCAATTCAAGTCAATGCATTTCCTTAAAAATCATTACAAAGTATACAGTATAAAGGAGAACACAAACACGGGACAGTAAAGCTCACAGTTTTGTTTGACGAGTACCAGGAACCTCCAGAGCATACTGTGATGTCACAGCGTGTAACCTCATTCAAGCACTTAAGCCAAGGTTGGTGTATTTTAATAAAAAAAAATTGGAAGCCTCCTCAGCCCTGAGAAAGGGCCCAGGAGGCCCGAAACGCATAGTTTGGAGGCTTCCCATTTCAACCATAAACTTTTCTCAGAGTTTTGACTTTCTTCACTTAGACTAAGCTTTTTTTATTAACCACACAGGTTTCTAGATGTTGTATGCTTCATGTATTAAAGTTGCATGTAGACGGTACCATGTAGACATTGTAAGATAAAGGTGCTTCAGGGCAAAAAGGAAACTTCTAAAATTTTCATGTGGGTTGTCTTGGTTAAATATTAAGCTGAGACAAGGATCCACAATCAGAGATGCATGACTAGGTTTTCCAGGCTCAAGAACATGTTCTGATGGTTACCTGCTGAAAACCAGTTATGATCTGGGGACAATTGCAAATACAGTACAGTAGTTGTACTGGATCAAATACCATGAACTGGTCCATGTTGACTATGGCACCCATGCATATCTACCTCCATTGAACCATTATGTTTTAAGAATGGGGAATACGAGACATGCATATTAATTTCCCTCCCAAAAGCATGGGGCTCACGGCTGTCATTCACAGAGAACACACAGGCATTTCACTGTCACAGACAGATCCAGATACCCCTTTATCACAAAATTTGTGTCTTTTAGTGCTTCCTAAATTGGTTACAAGAATAAATGTCCATCTGCATGTACTAAATATTCTTTATTTCCAAAATATTAGCAATATCTGGCTTCCCCGCACAGGCAGCAGTCTGTATCTCGCCAGGCGAGACTATGGTTACCAAAACAACCAGGCATGCAGTTGTGGTGGGATGCATGCCTCGTATTGGTGCAGTGGATTTGTAGGTTTCCCATTTTCAGCCAGGTGGTTGGTGCGAAAGTTTGCAGGTTCAAGACCGTATCAGTACCATATTTTTTGAGCTGATGTGGCCTTTTTCATAATTTCATAACTTGTTTTGGTCATAATAAACATTTTAAACAAATTTGAAACTAGCCACATTAGGCAAATAAGGTAAACAAAAAAAAAAAACAAAAAAACTTTAAAGGAATAGCTAGGGGAGATCACAACATTGCCACAGTAGACTGTATATTGCATTTTGCAGTAATCAAGCAGGTTGGACTAAATGATAAATATTATGTCATTGTGCTTTACAGGGGTCCACAATGACTGACACAAAAGGTTGTGTTTTAATAACTGGAGGTGCAGGCTACATTGGGAGTCACACCACAATAGAAGTTATTCAAGCTGGATATTCAGCAGTAGTTATGGATAATTTAGTGAATGCCAGCATGGGTGAGTACAAGATTCTTCAACACCGTTATACCAGACTTAACTATAGTTATTAAGAGGGATCACCCAGGAAAAGGTCAAGCCTTTTCTTTCTCTCTTTTTTTTTTTTTTTTTTGAGTCTGTAGACATACACATTACCATCAACAGTGGATGATGTATGCCTTGTACCGCGGAGGTTGTACCTAGACTTCTTTTAAAGGAACAAGGTTTCCCTGTACTTTCTTCCAAGGAGTCCCCCATGAGCCATATATGGGTTTTTATCACCACATTGAGATAGGAGAAGATTTTTTTTTTCAGAAAGTGGTACAGGGAAGACTATAATAACAAGGGTCTAGAAGAGGTTTAGAGGAACAGGAACGTGTAGCATGGGTTTTAGGTTTGAAGGGTGGCCCTCTGGGAGGCAGGAAAGGCACCAGAAATATATAGAACTACCTGGTAGGGTGCTGGGAGAAAAGAAATTAATTGATAGGGCTTGATAGTGACAGGGTAAATTAGAATTTCAGAGTGCAGGGAGGAGAGGGAATGGTAGTAGCCCTTATAAGGGCTCCCATGGGGTCCCCCATTGAAAATGTCAGAGTCTTAGAGGCGGGATAGGGTGTATGAGGGAAGTTTTTTTTTTTTTTTTTTCAGGGTGAGTGGGGGGAGACTACAAGCAATGAGTGTTGGGGGATATATCCAGGATCAGGGGCCCACCACCGCTGTGAGAGAGTGTGTGGTGGACCGTTTGCCTCGGCTCTGGTCCTGGAAAACATGGCAGCACAAGCTGATTAGGATAACCATGGTTTCCTCTGTCTCATCTATTTTTCTTTTCTTTCCCTTACTTTTTCCTAGGTCACCTGTGTCACACAGGACCGTGGCACAGAAGCCTATAGCCACAGCAATATTATTATTATTACATTGGGTTACATGTGGTCAAGCATCATATACTCTGGTAACAATTACAAAAACAAGTGCCACATGGGGATAAAGCAGTCTGTTATGTCAATGAAAACAAAGAGGAAGTTGCAACCTGTATTGTACACAGGTGGTCACAAGTAAAAAAATTGAAAACTCTCTTTCTGTACATGTATAAGCTTTTATCAAGACTGTTGAAAATTGGCTTTTGAATGAATTCTATTCTCAAATGTAGTCATAAAAAATGAAAAATATGCATATATGAAGCTGTCATCTGGAGCAACCAAAATAACTGGTCTTCACAAACTTATGGATATTTGAAAGAAAATCAAGCTCCATATATGTATGTGTTACATGTATGTTACCTGAAAAGAGTATGAAGGTGGACGTGTAAAGTATTTTTGACTCAGTAGACCATAATGGTACAGTACACTGTATGAGATGATTGTTATGCATTTGATTTGGTGAGCCACAAGGATTGTACTGCTGGGAATACAGTGGTCCCTGTTGTAAGGAGGGTGGCATCTCTTGAGAGGGGTAAGTATAATTAGAATGCCATTGCTGCAGCACAGAGAATTGGCCTTTGTAGAGAGGGGGGCGGGGGCTCTCTACAGAGGGGCCTTACAGGAAGGGGAGAGTTTGCAGCTGTGCAGCACAGGCCACTACAGTGGGGACAGTCCCTAGCCAGACTCAGCCCACATAGCCTGATCTTGTTTATCAATAAACTTGACTGGACCACAAAATACCAGTTGCTAGATCTGACTTGTCAATCAAACTCAAATTCTTACTCAACATTTGAAATTTGGTATTTTTGCCATCAAAGGTCTCCACAAATAGGACTACAAACACAAAAGTTAGTTTGTGTGTCATTCAGGGTTCATACAATCCTTGAAAAGTTTTGAGAAGTTTGGAATTTCATGTCATGGCCTTCAAGGCCTTGAAAAGTCTTGAATTTCACACTTGTGTCTTGAAAAGTTTGGAAAATCGTATTTTGTAGTTTTGGGTATTTTAATTCATTTGGGACAGAAATGTGGAAGTTTAGTTAAATGATACCTGTTATTTTTGTTACATGTTGGCCCTGATGTTACTCAAAGTTAGTTTGGAATTTTGGACAAATCAGTTTTTAATAAGTCTTGAAATTTGTGGCCAGACAAGTGTATGAACTATGGTCATTCATTAGCAACCTTTGCAACTTACAGCCAAACAGGCATCATAATTCCTCAATTATTTTGAAAAATAGTTCAATTATGACTAGAGCTCTAACTGTAAGAGATGAGCAGCTCACATGTGGCACCATCAGACATTGGCTCTATTTATACCCAGCCTTCCTCCTTTAATGTTGTATTCATGCTGTTTTTCACATGTGCTCAGGCATGAAAATAGACAGACAAACATTTTTTTTGCATTTGAATGGTAACTGAGGCCAAGGGAAAAAATGTGTTTCTGGTTACCAGATCTACCCTGTCCAAACATACCTAAACCTAGAACTGCTCAAAATATGGTCAAGAAGTTCCACTTTTCACTGCTGACCTTGGACTTGTATCAAATGTAGACCCATTGGTTTTCCTTATCATAATGAGGCATTTTGTCATATTGTAGTTTCCTTTTTATTCCATTTCACTTGACCATTACATTTTATAAACTGCAAAATAATGGCTGTTGCAGCATTTGTTTGAAGAATGATGTAGTTTGCAAAGGCAAATAGGGGAGATTGTTTCTGTGTCATGAAAGACTAAAAAAGTTAAAAGCACTCTCACTGATTTCAAAATATGAAGTTAAAACATTGCAATGAATGCAAAAAAAAAAAAAACAGAAAAAAAACTACCTTCATAGCTAATTTCAAATGTATTGTAATCAGAAACAGATATACTAGTCTCCTTGGCCTCACCTGCATAGTACATTTACTGTATGTACATCTTATAAGGTCTGTCAGGTGAGCATGTCCCACAGTGCCACATTCCTGAGTATCCACAATCCATTTGTGGCTACAAGAATATATATATATATTCTTGTAGCCACAAATGGATTGAAAGTACTTTTGGTGTCTTGACAACTGGGCCAGAACTCTGAAAGAGCCAAGAGTTTTGTACATGGATGAGTGGCTCACTACAACTCCTGTTGTTTGTATTGCTACATATATGTGTGCTCATAAATTTTGCCGTAAATTATTGGCCATGATTACATTTTTTTAGCAGACAAGTTTTATTAGCTTCCTATTTTAGGGATGGTTCAACATTTTCATCATTTTTGAATTAGTACTTACAGTACGCAAGGGGGGAGGGGGTTAAATGGGTCTGTACACTTTCACAGAATATGGAAAATGATGGTCAATTTTTGGCCTGTTTTGTGCAATTTTGCTATGATTTTTAAGGGAAATCATCATTTTTAAAGTACTAATTTGGGGGGAGGGAGGGGGTCATGAAATTTAGTACCTTAAGTACTAATTCAAAAATGATGATAATGTTGAACCATCCCTTAGTGGTAATAGTAATCAGCATTTACAATATTGTTATGCTGGCTTACATGATGCTGAAATTATATATTTTTATTGACTATATCCACAAAGGAACCATGTACATGTACACAGCATGGTTATAACTGTGTGGCTGGCTAAATGATGCAGCTGTGATGTAGTTGACAACACACTCTACACTACACAGGTGATATAGATTCAGTCCTAAATATCAAAGCATGCATATGTTTATTGCAAGCATTTCTTATACATAAGAGCATATTCACAGAAATATGCAACCAATGGTGAAAAAATGGTATGTTCCAAAATGTAAAATTAATGCATTCCAACAGACTTTGCCGTATCAAGTTTATTTTTTTTGTTACTGGAAGGTAGCATATGGGAGGTCAAGGTGGCAAGAGACAGTTAAAAGTGGTATGTGCAATAAGCATGTCAGATATGACATGGACATAGATTACATTAAAAATGTCTATTTCTGCAAGTTTATGGGTTTATTTAAAATATATTCACACAAAGTTTATTCAAATTAGTTAACCAAGTGTCAACACACTTTATGCAGCATGACGCAATAGTCAAATTATGTGGGGGGTCTAAAACATGTCTGATGTGACGTGGACGTTTATTCTATTTTTTTTATACTCTTTCCATTACTCTAAGTACACTATAGAAATATTTAAAAAACATGCCGTCTGTAGATTATTTGAGAAAGTTGTACATGTTATACATGTATATGTGAGAAGTCTGAATTTGCTTCAGATGAGCAGAGTGCCTAATCTGGGGCTAAAATAATGTGACTCATGTCAAATGTTACTCTGGACAGGTCAAGGTCATCAATACCACACAGTACAAATGTGTTTCCATACTATTTCTTTATATTCATGGTAAAACAGCTTTTAGTAACAGAGTTAAAGTTTCAGAGATAAATTTATCTTCAATAGAACATATATCTCTTACAGCTTTATAAAAATGCTTTTTTACTGATCTTCCCTAGCAAAATTAAAAATATCACTTGAAACATGGACAGTGATAATCACCCTATATTTTCAACTGTGACAAAAATAAGATGAAATGAATCTTTCTTCTTCTGTATTTTGTTTAAGGTGGTAGTCATTTTAAGATGTTATGCAGAATATAAAACCTTATTACACTAAATATGAAAAATTACAAATTGTTAAATAATTGCACATTTACAATTCAAATATCAGACACAGAAAATCGGGATCTCAGGTTGCATCTTACTGTGAACATGCTCAGAAGTACATGTATTTTACAAATTATTTGACAGCTCATCATACCCACCCCCAACAATAAAACAACAACAACAAAGCTTTATTTTGGTATAAGATATATATGAGATCAATTCTCTATTGGCAATGTGTCAGCTTTTCAGACCCAGACCCCCTCCCCCCCCCCCCCCCCCCCCCCCGCTGGTTCTAAGAGAGATAATCTCGCTCTATTGGTATGTAAATGTGAGAATATTAACCTAAGTGGGAAAGCAAGATTTTTTTTAAATTGTACTTAAGCATTAAAGTTGGAGCCTGTGGCTTTTCTAAGTTTCAAGTTAATGTATTTCAGTTCTGTTTTGTCTCTCTGTGATTTTTAAATGGTGTGCATGCACAGTTTTATAGTTTCACTTACATACACAAGAGGTGTCTTTTAACTCTTTCTTCCAAAAACTAGCTGATAGTAGAAAGCCTGCTTCAGTATTTTTTACTAATTTCAATAGCAATTTGAATGAAAAGATGAAACCTATAAAAATAAAAAAAGCCTCAGGTCAATGACTTTCCTGGACAAGGCTTGGGTGCTCAACCCATGCCAAGGAAAGTTGTTCTCTGAGTCTTAATTCAAGGGTGAAAGGGTTAATGTGTGTAAGTTTGCTGTTTCCCTCTCAAGTAGGATGTCAAGCTTACAGCCAGAACATTGCACTTCCTGAAGTAAAGTGAAGTGACTGCCGTTGTTTACACAATTAGCCAAAATGAAAGTGCTATTGGGCAATGCCTTTCATGGCTCATCTAACCTGAGGCCACCCCTCTGTAAAAAGCCCCTGTTTTGAAACAGAAAGTACGGCATCTCCAATATACTGCCTAGAGGCCATCCCTCATGTAAGGTCACTTGTTGGTTGGTTACATTTAGGTTGACTGGAAAAGGGGACCACTGCGTTGCGTGATCAACATAAGGTCTGTCAGTCATCTACGACATTGTGCTTTGAGAGACAAATCACATGTATGCTGATTCTGAACTTTTCAAAATTTAATGACCGCCTAGATTGTTCATTGTATATTTTTGCTGCTTGAGGGAAAAAAGCAGATCTCCCACTCCCACCCCAATTTGCAATGCTGTACAAATACATTGTGTGGTATGCAGTGTGGCAAGGGTGATGTTACCTGCAAAACTTGTTTAATAGTAAGTAATCTTTTGCTGGTAAGCCACTCAACAGTTAGATAGAGTGACCGTGCCAACTGAACATGGTTATGTCAAGTCTGCTTATACTGTACTCAATATTTCTACAGAGAGCATCCAGAGAGTAGAACAGATAACAGGGACATCCATCACATATTACACAGTGGATCTACTCAATAAACAAGCACTGCAGGAGGTATTTGCCAAGGTTTGTAACAGTTGTGTTGATTCAACATCTTGAATTAAATTTTGATAGAAAAGCATACACAAAAGAGAGGGTTACACCTAAGGGTAACAGTGGGATTAGACCAGTGATAGATGTATATGTTGTTCCTAGTAATCATTATGACAAAGTCACAGCAATTTCTAACAGGCCTTTTTCTCATAAGTTAGGAAGATAGATTAATGAGGCCCTTGAGTCGTTCACTTAAGTTAAAAGTAAACTTGCTATCCTGGGATTCAGATACTTCAGTCCTGCCAAAAAGGCACCCAGATACAAAAAATATAAACACCTCTGCTTCATTGCTTTTTGCATAAGTTTTGTTGATAGAAGGATTTATATTGAGAAATGTTGACACGCCTTGCCATGGGAGTGCGCTGCAGGTCAACCCTCCTTGACACAGGTCGGGTGCATTGCTCCCATCCCCAAACAAAGCAAGCTCTGCACTCATATTCATTCTAACCAGGAACTTCAAAGAAAAAGACAAATTTGTTCAACCTAAAGGATTTGTCTTAATTGCAAAAAATAGTTCACCAGGTCAACTATCTGGGTGACAATAGTTGATTTATGCTTGCAGTTACTTGTTAGCTCAGCTGACGTGTCAGTCAGGTGAGCTGATCCTATGGTCATCTGTCCTCAGTCCATCAACAATTTATCATTCTCTTCTTCCTCTTTAAGACCATTGGCTGGATCCTCCTTAAACTTGATGGGGATATGTCTTGGGTGGGCTTCTATGGAGATGCTTCTTTTATGAATGCTTTGTTCGTTTTTAGGTCAAAATCCCTCCCCCCCCCACAAAAAAAATCTTTAAAAAAAACGGCAGGCCACTTTTTTCAAAATTACATAGAGACACTTCTTTGGTTGAACAGGTGGCCCTGCATTTTGTTTTTAAATAAAGGTTTCTTCTTTTGAAGAAGTTCTTGGCCAGTTGCTATGATATTTCACACAAGGTCACCTGGCTCTTATTCTCTCCACCAGGTGGCACTATATTTTTTTCTCTTTATTTGATTACATGTACATGTATTTGTTATATTTTTTTATTGTGTGTGTTAAGGTTATTTTAGACTTCTCCTGAATGGGTGAGCAGAATTACTTCAAATTTTATCAGAATATAATGTGACTAAAGATGATATTTGTCTGTAAATATGTCTACTGTATGGTACCTGTGTACAACAGGAAAAATGCATGGATGCCAAGATTGTGAAAACTGTTGTATGCATGGTTTGTTTTTAAACACATAGATGTTCCCAAGGTGGACCATCATCAAATTTGAACATGATGATTCAAGAACTATGTATCCTTTGACAGGAAATGCTTGTACATGTGTTGAGTTTTGTAGAATTAGCTTACTTTTGCTGACTCAGGAAATCTGATATACTAGTATTGGCTTATATGTTGGTTAGGGTGAATCCCTATAGCTTGACCCTATCTCTGCCAAACATGAACATCTAGTGACACTACTGTCATGTCCTGATTATATACAAAATAAAAATTGTGTAATGAGAGATAAGAATACATATTAGCATGGTTGATATTGTAGTACTTATGCATGTGGTTATTTATGTAATTTCCTGAATCACACACCAAATTCACTTCAAACTTTGGGATGCCCAGTTCTCAGCCTTTGTGATTTTGCATTCAGCTGAACACAGGCATCTTGTTTTTGTTAGTTTTCACTGGGGAGCAGCACCTTACGGTCTCAACCAGTAACCACTGACCAGAGTTTACAGTTGTAATCACTAGGTGGCAACACCTTACAGTCTGAACATGACAACTGGCTATGAATAATCCCAAAGCCAGCTAAGGTTTATATAAATATCCTAGTCTGCTTTTGCAGGACAATCATTTATGATGCACAGTGTTCCAGGCAAACAGTCGATGCATTTTTAACCCTTGTATTATAATGAGCATCACCAACAAGCAAATAGACTCATAACAAGAATTTGGTAAAACTTAAAAAGTAAAAGTAGCAAGTAATTCTTGGGACCAAGTAGCCTTGTGCCAGTCAGAGCATGTATACAAGTTCACATGTTTCTGACATGGTGGCACTACAGCTTATATCATGGCTGATCCATCAAGAGTTATTGACCTGACAGCTGGCACACCCTGGCCAATGGTAACATGGAACTAATGCTTATTATTATACAAGGTTTAATAGTAAATACTGCAGTACAATACAAATAAAAGCAGGGATCACCTGACAGTCTCAAACACTCAATGTGTAAAAACAGGTGCCAACCACTCCATGTGTGAAAAAAGGTGCCAACCAGTCCATGTGTAAGAAGAGGTGCCAACTACTCCATGTGTAAAAAGAGGTGCCAATCAGTTGACTTTCACTGCAATACACTTCTGTCTCTGTTATAATATTGATAGTTGGGGCATGTACAGTGGCTGAAGGTCATTATTTTTTTTAGACAGTATAAGCTTTCACATGATCCACATACGTACCATTGACTTGCCATGCATATTGTAGTTATACTGATGCTGATGGGAATTTTACTTTCAGCATAAATTTGACTATGTTATGCACTTCGCTGGGCTGAAAGCTGTGGGAGAATCATGTGAAAAACCTCTACTCTATTACAAGAGCAATGTACTGGGTGCAGTGAACCTCTTGGAGGTAAGTTACATATCCCTATCATGGATGCTAGTGGGCAGAAAGAACCTGCTGCAGATAGGTTAAATATCCCTATCAGGGGTGCTGAGGGGCATAATATAACAATAGGGGCAAGTTAAATACCTGCACTATGGATGCAAGGGGCCATGATGGGTCTGCATAAAAGCTGCATTGCCATGGTCACATTTGCCCTGTGTTAAGCTGGTTAGCTCCTTGGACTCTTTCAATGCCAAGTGCAAATAAAGTGGAACTACTGAAGATGAACTGTGAACTTGTTAACTCAGTTATAATAAGCATGCTAAATTTGTATTCCTTGTGAAGCAGCCTTTCATTCAAGTACCATGCGCCAGCATGCCTATAGTTCCAGCGAATATGATGGTCTGGGTCAACAATGTTCCTTGGTGTACATTGGGCACAATGCGCCCAAAGTGTGTCGAGGAAAGCTGTTTACTGAGTCAAAAACTTGGCACTGGAAAAGTCAAATCCAGCAGAGGTGGGTTATATGCTTATGTCACAATATGAAAGCAATAGGAGGTACAGTGATCCCCCTCTTGTGAGGCCCCCCTGGCGAGAGGCCACCCCCACTACAGAGGCAACTTCTCCATGTTACAAGTGTTGTATTTTCATTTTACCCCCCCCCCCACCCCCCGAGGCTACCCCTCTCATAAGGCCATATTTCTGGTGCACTTGCTGACCTCATAAGAGGGGGTGCAATGTATTTACATTGACTGCAGCTTTTTGCTGCATTTGTCCAACAGCAAGGAAGTTGAGAGGAAGTTCAGTTTTTGGCAAAATTAGCCTTGGGTCATGTATCTGCTTGATTTAGCATGAATTATGTGAAACAAAACTATCTGAGATTTTGAATGTGTTGTAACTGTAAATTGCTTTATTTTTGCATGTATAAATTTTCACAGTTTCCGTATTTTTTGACATTTCACTGTTTTGGACATACATTGTAATTCCTATTCAAACAATGTTAAAATACTATTTCACTGTGTTTTTGTTTTCGTGGTTTTGTGCCATCAGCGAAATAAGCGAAAATAAGAGTACAGCAGACTTAAAGCAATGTACAACACTATGTATTGTCAGCCTATGTGATAACACTTTATATCTGCCTCAGCCATGTTTACTAACCAAGCCTTGAAATTTCATATGCTTGTAGGTAATGAAAGAAAACAATGTGTGCAACATTGTTTTTTCAAGTTCAGCCACAGTTTATGGTGATCCGAAATATCTTCCTCTAGATGAAAAACACCCAGTTGGGGCCTGCACCAACCCTTATGGAAAGACCAAATACTTCATTGAAGAAATTATGTCTGACCTGGCTAAAGCAGAAAAGGTAAACAAGTTTTCAAGATGGAAAAAAAGTAAACATGTAGAGGTTTATCACTAGTATGGTACAGATACTTAAACATCCATAATTTATTCTATTTTTTATTTTTTTTTTAATAAACTACTAGAATCTCAAGTGCTATCCCACTAACATATTAGTAGAAGTCCATACAAAGGTTAGGAACATAGACGTGACTACCTTACTCCAATACAGAGCCAATCAACTGAGCACACAGATGATGATAAACTTTTCTCTATCACAGGGTACAATCCCGCCCTACCTCGGTTAAGGAAAATCATCACCAAAAAACTGGGTCACCATTTACATGATTTAGAGATCCAAGTTTGCATCAGTGTTAGACAACAAAAAGCTGGTAATTTTAAATAGGTTACAGGAGATTAGACCATCTAAAAGATGTATTGGTTCAATTAAGAACCAAATATCCAAAAACAAAACCAAATCCATCAGTATCAGGCAGAATAGAACAAAATCTGTGTTGTTCCAATAAGTGCAGGTACTGCCAGAGGATAAACTCAAGTGGCATAGTAGTTAAGACACAGAACGGTCTCATTCACACCACACCTGAAGGAGATATGTGCAGACACAGTGAGGTAGTCTACCTTTTAACTTGTGAACATTGCCAGAAGTAGTATATGGGCCAGACCTACTGGCCACCTAGGGACAGGCCTAGGGAACACTTCTATTGTATCCACAAAGGAGACACTAATCACTAGGGCAAACAAAAATCTAGAGTGAGTTTGATATTGGTGCTGCCACCTGCTGCATTATGTAATGTTTAGGCAAAAATGTGAAAATGTTGTGAACACTGACATCTGTAATTTCAGGCAGATCTTTGTGAAACTTAATGAGATTGTAGAGAAAGTCAAATCTCAATTTGTTTGGATACTTGTGGTATAAGCTGCTGTTTGTCAGAAATTACGAACCTAAATGTGATGAAAGATATGAAATTCTATTTATAAAAAAATAATGAAGCTGCACATACTAAATTTATTGGATATATCGATTGTATCCTAATATATTTTGTAATATGGATGAGCTTGACATACTGTTTCCAGCTCACGAGACCTTAAAGCTGAAAGAGGTGACTTGGTAATGATAGCACATATCATGAACATCAAAGGTGGAGAGAATTGAACCTTGAGATCAAACTCTTGCTGAGTGCATTGGACATTAAACTCAACTTGCTGACCTATTTTTCAGGTCACCAGGATCCAATTTTTATGAAATTTAGCGCTCAAGTTTAGTATTTCACTGGATTACTCAAAATTATTTTCAGATTTGGACAAACAGACCATCTGTGAAAAGCGGGTCTTGGAACAAGTTTCAGAGTTGGAGGTCAAAGTCATATGGCCACTTGGAATATACATGTATAGATAATAATGTGAAAGTTCATCATGTGAGGGAGCATCTGATAATCTAGTTGCCTCCTGTTTTAAATGTGGCCATAGAGTGTGCCTTGCAGGGAGACAATTTAAAATGGAAAATTACAAGAATTGTGTTGCATATTTTATCCTAGTATAAGTACATGGAAAACTAAATTATTAATTAATAAAGTACATTGTTGCTGTGCAATTGAAAAGTGGATGGTTTAAATGCAGGCATGGAATGTGGTGCTACTGCGATACTTCAACCCAGTTGGATCTCACAAATCAGGGCTGATTGGAGAAGATCCCCAGGGTCCACCCAATAACCTAATGCCCTATGTGTCCCAGGTAGCAGTTGGTCGCCGCCCATGTCTCAGTGTGTTTGGTAGTGACTATGACACCCCAGACGGCACAGGTATGTATTGCATGTGGGATGTTAATAAAATATATTTACAGTAAAACCTGTCTGTTGTGAACACATTTTGTTCTGCAGAAAGTGTCCACAGTAGACAGGTGTCAACCTTGTGCAGAGGCTTTGCATGTGGAAACTCCATGAATATTTGCACGAAAGGAGGCATTAAAGGACATGAACTGACATAGACATTACCCATTATGCATATTTTGACCAATCTAGCACAACATATTCTTGGTAATAAAAAATGAAGGATTCCACTTTGGATAATTGAGAATTAAGCACAATTAAATTAGACATAAAAAGGTCAAAATACATTTAGACAATACAGTTGGACCCACAACAGAAAGTGAACAGACAAAAGGCAAAAATGACAGAAGGTTGACTGGACATAATGTTGACAGACAAAGTTCAAATAAATGTCCACATAAGATTGAGTAATTTTTTAATGAAAATATTCTAACACAGGTATACGTTATGTCAACTTATTTTTGAATAGAATATATTGTAGCACAGATATGTAGTACAAGTGTGCTTATTGATCCCACATAGAAATAGTCTAACAGACATTTTTTTTTTTTTTTTGCACTGTGGGGACAAGAAAAGCATATCAAGTGTGATGCATTGTGTCATATAGTTTGTAATTATACAAGGCTGGATGAATGAAAATGGGGAAAGGAAGATTTGCAAACATGTTCATCAAACATCCAGATTCAACTGATAGTACACTAATACTACATTGTCAACCTTCTGTCATTCAGTTTCAAACTGTTACTTCAGCCTTTCATCCACTCTATCTTTTCACCAATCAGCTTGCTGTCCAGACAGCATTGTGTCCTGTCAATGTCATGGCCATCAACGGTTAGTCATGCACTGACATGAACATATATTATTGGGAGTTAGTGCTTTCAAGGACAGTGTAATATAATAATAATGATAATAAGTTTATTAAAATCCCTGAAAGAGGAAAGAAAAGTTTACATCAAAATGAAATACATATACAGCATATAAATTGAACATAAAATGCGACACAAATTACACATGAAAAATAACCCAAGTATAAACCAAAAATAAAAGTATGTAAAACTCAATAAAATTAAAGGCACAAACACAGAATTGCACACTAGTAGCATGAGTGCCGGAAACCAGTAAGTTGTAAGGTACAACCTGACCTGAAAAAGGGATTTAAAAAGGCCTTGTCAACAGAGATGTAAGTAGTTGTTTAATCAGTGTCCTCTGAATGCTTTCCATTGTTTTTATATCGGTTAAACAATCTGTCACATAGGTTAAAATAGGCATACATTTAGAGGGCCATAAGTACAGATTAGCTTTCGTCCATAGACTGGGATAGGATAGACCCATGCTGCCATACCCATACTATACTTTAGGGCAATTATGATGCTGTACCAGAATGATTGAAAATTGTACCTAGAATCTCAGCACTGGAGTCTGTTTTTAAAGTGTTACCATTCAATATCCATTCAGGTGTACCATGAAATGGCATATAATTATTACCGGCTGCAAATCACTTGTTCTTTCTAATGCCCAAAGAAAATCTCCACTTGGAGGCATACTCTGTGCAAATGGTAATCATGGCCTGTATATCAGAGACGGTATTACTGAGTGTCACTGAACTCAACTTCAGGCATCATAAAATGTTCAATAATTTATAGCTCAGCTGACTTGTCAGTCAGCTGAGCTTATCTTATGGTCCGTTGTCCGTCAACAATTAACATTTTCGACTTCTTCTCTGAAACCGTCAGTCAGATCCACTTCAAACTAGGTGGGGATGTGCCTTGGGTGGGTGTCTACCAAGTTTGTTCAAATGGTCACGGTCCAGTGATTTTTGGATTTTTAATGAATTTTTTTGTTCTTTTTTGGGAAAATCTTAAAAAATCTTCTTCTCTGAAACCGCTCACCCAATTCCTTTGATATCACACAGGAACAATCCCTGTGACTTCTAGTTCTTAATTTGTTCACCAGGTGGTGCTGCGATTTTTTCTATTTTTTTATGAATTTTTGTGTGTTATAGCTATTTTCGACTTCTTCTCCAGAACCGTTACTCAGATTAAGCTGAAACATGGTGGATATGTTCCTTGTAGAAGGGTCAAACAAAGTTGTTCACTATGTGGGAATGCTGCTGATTCCTGATTTTTAACAATTTTTTCAATTCGGGTACTTATCGGTCAATGCAGCTTTCCTATTGATTACTATGGAAGTGAGTGAGCATTCTAATGCTAATTCACATTTTCGACTTCTCCTCCAAAATCGTCAACCAGATTAACTTCAAACTTGGTGGCAATGTACCTTGGGTGGGTGTCTGCCAGGTTTATTCAAATGGTCACGGTCTAGTGATTTCTGGATTTTTAATGAATTTTTTTGTTCTTTTTTTGGACAAATCTTAAAAAATCTTTTTTTCCAAAAACACTTACCGAATTGCTTTGATATCACACAGGAACACTCCCTGGTACTCCTAGTTCTTAATTTGTTCACCAGGTGGCGCTGCAATTTTTTCTAATTTTTAGCTCAGCTGACTTGTCAGTCAGCTGAGCTTATCTTATGGTCCGTCGTCCGTCCGTCCGTCGTCCGTCAACAATTTACATTTTCAACTTCTTCTCAGAAACCATCAGCCAGATCCACTTCAAACTTGGTGGGAATGTGCCTTGGATAGGTGTCTACCAAGTTTGTTCAAATGGTCACGGTCCATTGATTTTGGGATTTTTAATGAATTTGGGGGGGGGGGGGGTTTTGGGCAAATCTTAAAAAATTTTCTTCTCTGAAACCGCTCACCCAATTACTTTGATATCACACAGAAACTCTCCCTGGGACACCTAGTTCTTAATTTGTTCACCAGGTGGCGCTGCAATTTTTTTCTATTTTTTTATGAATTTTTGTGTGTTATAGCTATTTTCGACTCCTTCTCCAGAACTTTCCCTCAGATTAAGCTGAAACATGGTGGATATGTTCCTTGTACAAGGGTCAAACAAAGTTGTTCACTATGTGGGAATGTTGCTGATTCCTGATTTTAATGATTATTTCAATTCGGGTACTTATCGGTCAATGCAGCTTTCCTATTGATTACTATGGAAGTGAGTGAGCATTCTAATGCTAATTCACATTTTCAACTTCTTCGCCAAAACCGTCATCCAGATTAACTTCAAACTTGGTGGGGATGTACGTTGGGTGGGTGTCTACCAGGTTTGTTCAAGTGGTCATGCTCCACTGATTTTTGGATTTTTAATGAATTTTTTTGTTCTTTTTTTGGACAAATGTTAAAAAATCTTTTTCTCCAAAAGCGCTTACTCAATCGCTCTGATATCACACTGGAAGACACCTAGGGACTCCGTGTTCTTAATTTCATGACCAGGTGGCGCTGCAATTTTTCACTATTTTTTTATGAATTTTTGTGTGTTCTAGCTATTTTCGACTTCTTCTCCAGAACCGTTACTCAGATTAAGCTGAAACATGGTGGATATGTTCCTTGTAGAAGGGTCAAACAAAGTTGTTCACTATGTGGGAATGCTGCAGATTCCTGATTTTTAACGATTTTTTCAATTCGGGTACTTATCGGTCAATGCAGCTTTCCTATATTGATTACTATGGAAGTGAGTGAGCATTCTAATGCTAATTCACATTTTCGACTTCTTCTCCAAAACCGTCATCCAGATTAAATTCAAACTTGTTGGGGATGTACCTTGGGTGGATCTCTACCAAGTTTGTTCAAATGGTCACGCTCTATTGATTTTTGGAATTTTTATGAATTTTTTTGTTTTTTGGGGGGCAAACCTTTAAAACTCTTCGCCTCTGAAACTGCTAACCCAATTGCTTTGATATCGTTCATAGACACTCCCAGGGAGGCATAGTTCCCAATTTGTTCACCAGGTGGCACTGCAATTTTTTCTATTTTTTTTTTTTTGATGAATTTTTTATATGGTTTTGTTATTTTTCACTTGTTCTCAGAACCGTCACTCAGATTAAAGTGAAATGTCATGGATATGTTCTTGTTGAAGGGTCAAACAAAGTGTTTACTAGGTGGCACTGCTTTAGATTCCTGATTTTTAAGTATTTTCCATTCGGGTACTTATCGATCAATGCAGCTTTCCTATTGATTACTATGTAAGTCAATGGGCATTCTAGTGCTAATTCACAGGACAACTGACACAAAATTTACTGTTTACTTGATAACTTGAGATCTGTTTTGAGTTAGTACCGGTATGCTGCACATGTTAATGTTTTTGTATGAAGGTCATGCTCAGACAGTACATGAATGACTTTGACCTCATTTGTGGGGTCACAGTGCAACATACATGAATTTTACTCTTCATTATAGTTTGAGAACTACTTGAACCTTGATGTTGCACATGTTAGTGTTCTTTTATAATAGTCAGACTTACTCAGAACATGGGTGACCTTGATCCTCTCCCAAGTTCATAGATCTGCAAGTGTGATGAATGTCAAGATCAGCTGAGCATGGGCTGTTCACACAGCCCTCTTGTTTATGAATTTTTGTGTGTCATAGCTATTTTCGACTTCTCCAGAACCGTCACTCAGATTAAGCTGAAACATGGTGGTTATGTTCCTTGTGGAAGGGTCAAACAAATTTGTTCACTATGTGGGAATACTGTAGATTCTTGATTTTTAACGATTTTTTTCAATTCGGGTACTTATCGGTCAATGCAGCTTTCCTATTGATTACTATAGAAGTCAATGAGCATTCTAATGCTAATTCACATTTTCAACTTCTTCTCTAAAACCGTCATACAGATTAACTTCAAACTTGGTGGCAATGTACCTTGGGTGGGTTTCTACCAGGTTTGTACTAATGGTCATGCTCCAGTGATTTTTGGATTTTTTTTTTCAAGAATCTTAACACAAGTTTTAATAGGAAAGTTTAACATGGGAATTTCTTGTTATGGATATAACTTAAATAATGTGGGCCAGATTTACTTCAAACTTGGTGGGGATGTGCCTTGGGTAGATTTCTACCAAGTTTGTGCAAATGGTCATGCTCAGTTGTTTTTTGGATTTTTTATGAATTTTTTGTTCCTTTTGGGGGAAAACCTTAACAACTCTTCTCTGAAACCGCACACCCAATTGCTTTGATATCATAAATAGACACTCCAGGGACACCTAGTTCCCAATTTGTTCACCAGGTGCCGCTGCATTTTTTTTTTTCTAATTATTTTATGAATTTTTTGTATGGTTTTGCTATTTTTCACTTGTTCTCAGAACCGTTACTCAGATTAAGCTGAAATGTGATGGATATGTTCTTGTGGAAGGTTAAACAAAGTTGTTTAGTAGGTGGCACTGCTTTGGATTCCTGAATTTTAAGGATTTTCAATTTGGGTACTTATGGGTCAGTGCAGCTTTCCTATTGATCACAATGTAAGTCAATGGGCATTCTAATGCTAATTCACAGGACAACTGACACGGAATTTACTGTTTACTTGATAACTTGAGATCTGTTTTGAGTTAGTACTGTGATGCTCCATATGTTAATGTTTCTGTATGAAGGTCATGCTTAGACAGTACATGAATGAACTTGACCTTGTTTCAGGGGCCACAGTGCAACGTACATGAATTTTACTCTCCATTATAATTTGAGAACTACTTGAATCTTGACGTTGCACATGTTAGCGTTCTTGTATAAAGGTAAGGCTTACTCAGAACATGGGTGACCTTGATCCTTTCCCAAGTTAATAGAGCTGCAAGTGTGATGAATGTCAAGATCAGCTGAGCATGGGCTGTTCACAAAGCCCTCTTGTTCCATGTGTGGATCCGATGGTAATAGGCCAATAATTGTCAGTAATATTGGGATTAAGACCTGGCTTCTTAAGAATTGGAACAATTACGCCTGGAGTGAATATTTGCAGTACTACTGTAAATTGCTTTAATTTTGCTGTATTCTTATTTTCACTTATTTCGCTGATGGCACGAAACCGTGAAAACAAAAACACAGTGAAGTAGTATTTTAACCTTGTTTGAATGGGAATTATGTCCAAAACAGTGAAATCAAAACTACAGTGAAATGTCAAAAATACAAAATCTGTGAAAATTTAAACATGCAAGAATAAAGCAATTTACAGTATACTGTACTACAAAATTGAAGTATAAAAAGTGGCAAGGTGTGTGTGTGGCAATCAACTCATGCATGTTGTGTAAGCTTTCCAAATGGCTTGCTTTGCTAATAGAGGATCCATGCAGTGCAAATCCATGGACAATTTATGAAGCTTGCAGATTGTGGGTGAACATGCATTGGCTTCATGTATCATAGATGTCCGTCTATACACATTAAAAATAATGTTTGCACACTTTAAAAACCAGAGCCATGCAAAGGAGGGTATAAACATGACACCAGCATTCATCAGAAATGTAATTGTATGCCGAAACATTATAATGGTATTTAGTATTGTTGTTGAATTTGTGAAATGATTTTCACCTTATTTACTCACAATATTCAAATTCCCTTTTATTTTTTTTAACGCAGCTGGCACGGGAAATATATAGCATGTTACTTTAACAGGTTTAGATGTTATGTTCAGTGAGTGCATATAGTACTTTTGATGTGTGTAGATGATATTTTTTAATGTGTAGAGGTGTTTTTTTTACTGTCTTATTGTCACAATTTATTCCTGTTACTGGAGATATTGATGGAAGCCACAATTCAATTCTGACAATTTCAATGCTTGACTAAGATGACATCCAAAAATACATTGTCAGGAGTGTACAAAACATACATAGAGTTAGGGACAGTGTGAGAGCAAAGTATGGACTTTTTTCCTGGATACTTCATGTTTATGTCCCCATGGATTTTATTGTAGAAGGATATAGTTTTAAAGGCTGTATGTTTGCATTATGGCACGCATGCTGGTGACTTCCCTTTAAAACCCAGAACAAAAACTCAGTATTTCATATACATGTACAATATTTAATTCCACCTGGGACCCTCGTATCACTGATAAACAGTTAAAATACCAAAGCTTACAATGATCAGAATGCAACAAAACAACACATTTTATTTGTGAACCAGATTTCGAACAGGTCCCACAAGGTTCCTATCTGGGAAAACGACTCATCAGATTAATTGGCAAACGTAAACACAAGGGAATAGGGCAAAAATGTTACCACAATGCTTTTTGGCCTGTCATGTATTCCAGGATGATGCTTGTACTTTCAGCAGGAACAGTGTAGATTTAAAAGATATGTAGCCAAAATGGGAAATAAGAATATAACTAACAAATATCCTGTTGTGGCCTGCAATAACTCATTTTTAAATTGTTAAGCCATTTACAGATTTAGAGCAAAACTCCAGAAGCATGATCATTTGGGTAATTGGCCAATGATCAGAGGAGAGCATGTTCAAGACAGCCTGTAAAATTGTGTGAAGATAGTGACACCTCCTAGCCAAGGCTAAAGCTCCCATCTATTGGAAGATTGTTTTGACCTGTGCCATTGAGTGTGTATGTAAAATTATGATAAAATTAGGACTTTAAAGGTATCAGTTTGTAGTCCTTTGTAAATAAATGGTTGTATATATATTAAATCATCCATGTACAGCTAATAAAATTTATGACTCAAGCTCTTAATTTGTAATCCATTGCTGATGGCTGTATATGTCCTCATCCAACACAATCCATGAACCATGAGGTAGAGGGAAAACACAGATAATATATAATATGAGATTATTTCAGACTCAAAAACTGATCTGCAGTATGAAAAGGTTAGCAATGCAACAAAGTCATGTGAACAGATATAATAGGGAAGTAAAGGAGTTTTCCATCCTGGCATACTGAGAATTTTTATTTAGAATACTGAAAACCCCTTTATTTTCTGCACATAATACCAACCATTATTTTTAAATTTTCCTATTTTCGGAATTGTTACTTGTGCCGCTGCACTGGCACACATACCCCACCCACCCCCGCAACATTAGCCTACAGACTGCTCTGTATTTCTAATGTGTGCCAACAATAATTAAATACACAAGGGAAAAACAATTACCTTCCCACACAAAGTAGATCATAACAATCCTGTTCTCTTTGAACAAGTGAAGAGAGCATGTATTTTTAACTGTTAAATAGAGGTTGACCATTGTAGTCACTGCATGTGTCTGCTACCCTTGAAGTTTTTTTATTTGTTATTAATTTTTTTTTTCTTACCACTTGAGTTTGTGTGTTCTTGCATTGGGGTTAAATTTATTTGGGTACTTCTTACTCCCACCCCTTCAACTATGAAAGGAACTAAATAATTGCAACTTGGTACAGATGAAAGTATTTATTACTTCTCGTACACGGTGCACCCAATAAAGGTGTACCAGTGGTGGGGGAAAAAATGGAAGAAAAAAAAGAAAGAAACCGTCATTACCCAATGCAGACAAGTAACATGGAAACTAAATCACAAAAGTTACCCTTTATATGTTGGCTCCACTCACATACATTTGCAAGAATTTCTTTTAACTCATTCCACCCTGATAGAAGACCGAGTCAGCTTTCCTTGGCGCGCTGTAGGTGCATTGCACCCAGAGCACACCAAGGGAAGCTATTGATCATGGGCATATCATGATCTGTCATGCAAGTTTCATCCAAAATTTTGAAAAATAATCCCTAAATTAGTAAAGTACAATTAGCAGACGACATTTAGATATTAGCTGGAAAAAGTGTCATTGGGGTGGAATGAGTTCATTCCTGTTTTGTCAAATTGTTTCAATTATTTCTGTCATCTAATATGTTTAAAGTCTGTGGTACCATGTGTCTAGGTTCAGTCAATAAACTTTTTTTCATGTTTCAGGTGTGCGGGATTATATACATGTGGTAGACCTCGCTCTTGGTCATGTAGCTGCCATTAATAAACTGAGAGAAAAATGTGGCTGCAAGGTATATGTGACATTGCCATTCGTTATCATTAGCTTTCTTCTGTAACCACAAAAACTTTGTGAATTTCACTGTAAATGTGCCTTATTTTGGTGTAATGAATTGTGTTATCATACAGATATGCGTTCAATGTCGAACAGAAAGTAAATTTGTCTGTTTTGGAGAACCATTTGGGAGGCAACTAATTCAGTATTGCAGTGTAACAAAAAATGCATGTATTAAAACCATGATTAAAATGGTCACAATATAGATGGAGCTGTTCCACATGGAAAGTTATGTTAATATTTTACTTTCCTGAACAAAAAAAAAAAAAAAGGAAAACACTGAAAGACCAAATTTCACCCAGCTTTAACACAGATTCATGAGAATTCACAGAAAGCTGTGTGCATAGTTTCCTAAATTTGATTTAGTTCAATGTTAATGTGTCAAACCAAATCTCCTTTAGAGAGCCTTTATTTTGTCACATGTTCTGTATTTTCAATTTTAGGTTTACAATCTAGGCACTGGCAAAGGTTACTCAGTTCTGGATATGGTAAAAGCATTTGAAAAGGCATCAGGAAAAAAGGTGATTAAATGTATGACATGTATACAACGCACAATTGACAAGATGACCTATATACATGTAATGTCATATTGATGTTGATATTAGGTTTCTATGGCAAAGAAACATGTTTATAATGCTGATATTGATGAGTGTCCACACAAGCAAATGTGTACCTATACATGTACTGGTTCCTTGTTTTCTGGGGAATTTGCCACAGACATCATATACAAAATTCTACAGCTTTCTGTCAAAATCACCAAATCTCACAAGAGTTTTGCATGAGTTATTTATAAATATGGTTAGTGACACTGTGTTTTAAGCTGAGTTCTTTTTTATTGTAGTCCTCAGAAAACCATGAATGTAAAGCTGTACAACCTAGGTGTTTGTATTGATGCAGGGTCATCAATGCATGTATTAGTTACGTAATGTTACCTCTCTACCACCACTGCCAAGACCTCTGTGTTGGGACATAACTCAAGACAATCAAGTTTACTTGGAGTTTATGGCGAGGAGTACACAGTTGCAGGCTGATATATTATGTGCACTGATTGCCCCCCTCTTAGCCTACCACTTCAGAGTCCCCTTTGAAGAGGAAGGCAAAACACAGTTTAATGCTCTCGAGATCTCTGTCCTCCGGGTCCAAGCACTCGGTGTCACAACCGCATAAGTCCGTGAAGCCCGAGTGGAGACCTATGGGTCGCTGTCCGGGCATCCTGGATCCTTGGCCATTCCGAGCACTTGGGTTCAAATGCTCAGATCATAAGTCCAAGCATCCTGAACCACCAAAACCAGGACAGACTTCCCCTGCTTGGGTTCTAAGAGCTCTGCTCATAAGTTCAGGCAAACTGGAGCTGAGAGGATGGCACCCAAGTCTGTGGTGACGCCTTCCACTGTTAGTGATCCCTTGGCTCCTGGGGTGGTGGCCCCCTCTATGACCCAAATGCCACCTTTAAAGCCTCTGGCTTCACTGCCGGTTTTACCTCCTGCCCCTCCGCCAGGTCTGCCTCGGAGGGAGCAACAGGCAATCATGCTGGTTACCACCTTTGAGCCAGGTGTTCTGCCTTCCTCCCTGGAGAGGCAAGCGGAACTTGAGCTTCGCAAGGAGCAGCACTTGTCTTCATCTGCTTTTGACTGGTACTACTGCCAATTGCAAGCACTGTTTTGGCAGACAACTTGCTGCTTTTGCCTTGAGTGAGCTCTCACTTGGCCCCATGGCTCTGGAGTTCCTGGAACTCCCTCAAGACCCCTCCTGCCAGCAGACTTGGTGGCACCTATGGCCCCTGCTTTGAGCCCCCTGGAGACCCAGGAGATCTCACAACTCCTGCAGGCACCCTCCTGCCAGCAGGCTCCGCAGTTGGTGGCAGCTGTACCCCTGCAACTGGTCTTCTGAAAGCCTCCCTCTTCAGTCCCATGTGGGCTGAGCAGATGGAGGTGGCATTTGAGGCTGTGAAGACTTTGTGGAAGTCATTGCTACCCCTTCGCCTGACATGGTGACAGATCCCTTGCTGTCAAAGGCAGCTGCCCCATCACCCGTGGACGATGTGGTGTTTGACCAGGCTTTGGGTCTCGCTCAAGTCCTGAGTCTTTGGACCTCAACACTGAGGATGAGGATGAGCTCTTGCAGTCAGACTCATCGGTCAGCAGGCCCCAGCCGGGGTGACTACATGACAATCATGCCGCTAACACTCTGAGCCGCCGGGCCCAGTGGTGCCCTCGGAACTCGCTTCCGCACTGGTAGATAACACTCCAGCTTCACCACAGGGCTTTGAACACCTCAAAGCCCTCATTCAGAGCTGGGTGGGAGACCAAGAGGTAGTCTCACCTGAGGATGAGAGGTGTGTGGCTGTCATGATGTCCTGCTGGTGTTTGTCCCTGGAGGATACATGTCATAAGACCCCTATCCCTTTTCCGCCCTTTGTAGCTGAGTTTTACTACCAGCTCACAGCTAAGACTCACTGCACTCAAGTCCCCACTGGAGCCATTGATGTCTAGGTACCTTTGGCAATGGCGACTCCTCCCAAAGTCAGATGGTCAGGGATGATGGTACACTGTGCCTGAGCAGATTTTCCCATCTCATCTCACTGCAGATGGATTTGGATTGGGAGGAGTTTCAGGCTTGGCAGCAAAAGTCCATCACTATATCTGCCGAGGCCTACAAGAGACTCTGAGAAGATGCCAGGAGATCTGTCCCTACGGCATCATATTCAGATGTCCCTTTGGCTGCCTTGAGGTCCCTCCTGGAAGACCTCAAGGGCTCTGTGCATGTCATGGAGGCTCTGTGGGACTGGCTCGACCAGGCATCACTCTTTGCGGCTTCATTGTCGAGAGCAGTTGACCGCCAGATCCAAACTGCCTGCATATTGGAGGCAAACCTTCGTTTGTTGCGGCAAGATGCTTACCTTCAGGGTCAGTGGTTGCCTGACTTGATAATTCGCAGAGCTAGAACAGAGCCCCTCTGCTCCAGAACTTTGTTCGGAGGAGAGATGGCAGAAGTCATTTGCCGGGCGCTGGACCTTCAAGCGCACCGGCCCAATCGGACCTGCACTAAAGCGTTGACCGACACTGTTCAGTCACTTTCATCCTTGGCTGCCTCAGCCCCGAAGCGGGGCACTCAGGCCGCACCTACTCGCACACCAACCTTGGCGCCCGGTGTCCTAGGAAGAGCCGGCTGTGATCAGAGAAGGACAATTGCTTCAGCCAAGCCCAGAAGTTGGGTAAGCCTCAGGGCTCCTGACTCTGGAGTGGTGGATCCCCAAGTCTCAAGATTGCCCTCTGCCTCCTCAGTTGTCCCATTACGAAAGCTAGGCATGTGGGCTGATTTTTTGCTACCAGATGGCGCGCTATGCACCTTCTCAAATGTGGTCACGATAATGCATGATGGTCGACGCTAATCTTGTTCATGTCAACATGAACAGAAAAGCAGGAAATGGACCAAATACAGGAGGTGTATAGAAGTTTACCATTGTAGATCGTTGGCGGAGGGAGTGGGGAAAAGCATTGATAGTTAGAACGTTGAGTGACAAGGCGAATTATCATGGTAAACCACCACTGACTGTTGTGTAGTGGGCTGTAATGTTGATACTAGGAAGAAACGTCAAACTGACAAATATCAAAAATAAAAGTGGCGCTTTATTTCTTCCATGAACTGATATTCCTTTGTCTTTCAAATACTTTTTCAACCACCCTAGATTCTGTTTTCTGAAGAAATCATGGTCTGTGTTTCACTCCTCGTTACTTGCTGTTTTCAGTAGCGCTGTAGCCTGTGCAGTAAGACTGGCTCTGACATGGGGATCTCTGCTGGGGTTTCCCTGCTTGGTGAACTTATGCATGGACCATATTCTTTCATCTTAAATATCCTGAGACATGGCTATTCGCTTCCCTTCGGCAAAAACAGGCCTCCGATAAGCTGCAAACCCATGTGGTTCACACTGTCCATAGAGGAACCTAAAGCATCGGCATATGTAGAGGCAGTTCAGAAGCTTCGGAGCAGTGCACCATAAAGCCGGTCGAGAACCCCTGTTCTCCTGGTTTCTGCAGCATACTCTTCCTTGTCCCCAAGTGTGACTTAAGCTGGTGCCCAGTGATAGACATATAGATGCTGAACACCTTCTTGGTAGTCCCCTCCTTCAGGATGGAGACCCCCAGTTGGTGGCAGTAGCCCTGCGGCCCCTGGAGTGGACGACATCCCTGGATCTCCAGGAAGCGTTCTTCCAGGTGCCAATCATGGAGACTTCATGGAAGTATCTGCTTTTCACATTCTTGGGCCAAGTATACCAGTTCAGGGTACTGCTGTTCAGCCTTGCCATGGCCCCTCTGGTGTTCCCCCAGGCAGGTGCTGGCTACCTTCGCCAGACCACCGTACGCATTCATGTAAACTTAGACAGTTGGCTTATTCTAGCGCTTCGGTGCCTAGATTGGCAGCATCATAAACAGACCGTTCTAGACCTTTGCCAATACTTGGACCTGATTGTAAACCAAAGCACATCCAGACTTCAGCTGGAGCAGACCTGTGTCTTTCTCGGCATCCAGTTCGACCTGGTTGCCTACATCTGTCACCCCTCGGAGGACAGGTGGGAGAGACTTCAGACCCTGCGCAAGTCTTTTTTGATTCACACAGTTCTGTGTTCTCTCAGCACAACACTGGCAAGCCCTGCTGGGCTCCCTGTCCTGGATGGACTACCAGGTCTCATTGGGTCGCCTTCGCCGTCGTCCCTTGCAGGATGCGCTGTGGGACAGATGGTTGAGAGACCAGGGCTACCATGCCCTGGTGCCGGTATTCCCTGAGGACCATCAGCACCTTCGGGGTGGAGCATGTGGGAGAACGTCATATCGACCAGAGGTTGGCCCCTTTTCAGGCTCAGCTCACCATTTACTCAGACTCTTCTCTGTCTGAGTGGGGAACCCATGTGGAGAGCCAGATGGTGTCTGGCCTTTGGCCGGTGCAGTTCACACCTTGCCACATAAACCAGGCCACATAAACTGGTTGGAACTTGAAGCAATACACCTAATGCTCCTCCACTTCCAGGACCTAGTGGAGCACAAACACATCCTCACCTACCTCAACCAGCAAGGTGGATTGCACTCCCCCAAGCTGGCAAAGCTGACCAGACACATCATTCAATGGTGCTCCAAACACACTGCTGCATGCACACAAGGCATGTGACAGGGCAACAAAATATCCTTGATGACCAACTCTCAAGAAGAGGTTGGCTGGTAGGGATGGAGTGGTTGTTCCACCCTAGGGTCTTTCAGGCTATGTGGGCCAGATGGGGAACTCCACATGTGGATCTGTTCGCAACAAGCAAAAACGCAAAGCTACTGGTTTACTTTTCACCAGTCTCGGACCCCAGGCCCTAGCAGTGGATGCCATGGACTGGAGCAAGCTTTGGGCATATTCCTTTCCACCTTTGCGGATCCTCCCAAGAGTACTGCAGAGGGTTCACCAAGGACAGATTGGTCTATCCACTTCTTGGAATTAAGTGTCGAGCCCCTGCTACATTTACCAGCATGGCCAAAACTTCTGGTGCAACCAGGGACAAGCCTGTTCCACAGGAACCCTCAAGTGCTCAACTGCCATGCTTGGCAGTTGTCGCACAGCACATCCGTGACAGAGGTTTTTCAGAATTGGTCACATATAGAGTTGCCAGAGGTGGGCTTCAATCCTCATCTTTGACTGTTTACTCGGCTCTGTAGAAGCTGTTTTCAGACTGATGCACCAGTCAGAGAATTAATACATCCTTGGTCTCCATGCATTGTGAACATTGCCTACTTCCTACTTTATTTGTGGGAAATCCTTGCAGCAGCTCGAGGACTGTAGAGGGATTTTGATCAACCCTTGCGAAGGACTTAGACATTTGCAGTGGTAGCGATCCTTATCTGTCGGCACTTTTCGCATCCTTCTAAACCAGCGGACAGATCCTACCATGGTGGGACCTTCCGTTGGTCTTTTGTCATGTTGAAGTGGCCCTTCAAGTGTCTAGAGAACCCCCATCGGGTGTACAACTAAGTGCTGGATGTGGAAAACTTGTTTTCTTCTAACACTTGCTTCAGGGGCTCGAAGAAGCGAGATCCGCGCTCAAGCACATGAGCGAATCCAGTGGACTCCTGACCACTTCCAGATGACTCTGAAGCCTCACTTGGGCTTCCTTGCAAAGAGCCAAGTGGCTTGAGATCTACCCACCTGTCAGACAGCTGTCATGTTGGCAGACAAGTGCCGGGGGGGGGGGGGGGGGGTGTGCTGTCCCATGCTGTTGGCAGCCTCAAGTCCAGGTACCTCTGAGGTTTTCCTTTCTGACATCGCCTCCTCACACGGAACAATGTTCCTCCCCCAGCTGTAGATCCTGGAGGTCTTATATGTGGTCTGTATGCCAGTAATGTATACATCTGGAACACTAGAGAAGCCCACCCGACCACCCTGCTTCCTTCTCACAGGTGACATCAACTGACCACGCGTAAAAAGAGGAAGGATTATTGGTGAGCATGCGCACCAGGAGTCCACACCAGATCCATAGGAACTGAGATATGACGCCACAGGACCGTCAGGTTTTTGAGAACTGTCAAGGGAGTGAAATCACCTTGATTGTCTTCGGCGTTATGCCCCAACACAGAGGTCGTGGCAATGGGGTTGAGAGGTAAGTATACTTACTTGTACCAAAATGACTGAAAATTTAACATATATACATTGTATCAGCTTGATTTAATGAGGGTGTCTTGGTTAAGGAAATACCAGGATATGTCCCTAATCTTCTCCAAGGCACTTTTTTTCTGTGAAATGCCCATGGAATTCGGGACATTTATAGAATGTGACCATCAAGCTCAGTGTCAGACATGTTGAATGGTACAACACTGTTCTTGCATTATTACCATATTATCCCTTTCAAGTGCCTGGAGCTCTTAAGAAATTATTTGACATCAGCTCCAATTGTAAGCAGGGGTGCTTAAAAGGGACAGTGCAACAGTGCAGTGATGGTCAAAATTTAGACTAGTTACGTGTTACCATTTTCTGGGTCATAAAAAGGGAGGAGCTTACGAGGGCAGGGATACCAAAAGTGGTCACCTTTTCTTTAAACTTTGAAATAACCTTGTAAATATGCATGTAATGTATGTGAAAAGGCAGTAAGTAGGACAGGATATTTTATTGCATGTGAATCACAGCAACTTGTATTATCTTTCCTTAGATTCCGTACAATGTCTGCCCTAGACGGGAAGGAGATATAGCATCCTGTTATGCTGACCCAGCTTTGGCAGCGAAGGAGCTTGGATGGAAGGCAGAGAGGGGACTGGATGAAATGTGTAAGTAGTAGCAGCATCTTTTATGTCCAAGTTCACATGATCAGCAATATTTCTTGACACTCTTAGAACTTCGTGTGCTGTTTTGCACTTCCAAGACCTGTAAAGCTGGTGGGGGTGGGGGGGGGGGAAGTATGTTGTAAATTTCAATGTGGAAATTTAAGTACTTTTCACACAGCTTTCATAAAACAGATTATGTCTGATTGGTTCCATAGGTGCACAGAATCAAGTGTAACATGTTCGCAAGCTTGTTGTTTTTTGCTTTTTTTCTATTATTGTTCTGTGTTGCATTTTTTATGTCTCCCTACATTGTATGGTGGAGAAATCTTGTACTTGCATCATAAATATGTAGTAATTACATAACGTTACCTCTCGACCACCATTGCCAAGACCTCTGTTTCTGGGCATGACACCCAAGAAATCGACATGAGCAGCTTGCTACTCATGCTTGATTCAAAATCTGAGGGTTCCGTGGTGCCATCTCTCAGTCCATGTGGAACTGATGGTGACGTTGTGTGCACGTGTGCGCCGTATCATCCTTCCTCTTTTGGGCGCCATTACTGGCTTGCCCTTTTCGAGTGAAGCTCCGTGAACGATCGTTCACACTCACTGTTTTTTGTGCTCTCGCATGCTCTTTTCTGCAGAAAACCTTAAAACCTTTTCTCAGTGGTCCAGGCATCTACAGATACATAGATAGCTGATTTCTGTGATCTGATACCACTAAAATAGTAAGTGCAAAGTTGGTCGTTTGACTTGCACTTAGATTTTCAAGATGGCATCCCAGCAAACAGAATGCAGAGGGAGGGAAAGCAGTGTGCACCAGGCTATTGCTTCCTTGCGGACCAGTCCATTGGTGCTGGGTCAGATACCAGTACGTCTGCATCCTCGTCCTTACTGGATCACGGACAAAAGTTGGATTTTCGGAATCACCATATGGCAACCTGGGATGAACATCCACACTGCTATGGTTATGACCTGCGGTTTGGCCAAGTTTGAACTTGCAAATACTGCCAGGATTGGGGGGAGGACAAGTGGCTGCTGTGTGAGCAAGCTAGGAGAAAGTCAGATCATGCTAGGTGTAGGCGGCAGGTCGCAAGACCCGCCAAACACCAGGCCGAGATGTCGGACTCCGTTGAGTCCTCACCTGGAAAGACTCCCCATGGGAAGAAACGTAGACTTGCTTCGGCTCTTCCGTCTTCATTCCATGTGTCATGTGTCGAGGGAGAAAGAGCGTAGACCTGCTACGCTCGTCCAAAGTCTCCTAAGACAGATGTTTCTTCCCCTGATACCCCTGGGGGGAAGGTAAAGAGACGTTGGAGTCTTAAGTCAAGTAGCAAGGGTTCTCTTCTCAGAGTTTACGAGTGAAAGACTGTGCCCCCCCCATGACTTCCACTTCTGCTCTTGGTACTGAGATGGTCATGGCCTTGGAAGCAATGTCCAAGAGTATGATACAGCAGACTGAGATGTTGCGTGCTTTGTTTGCCCCCTCTCAGCAGACTGTTTCTTCTTCGGAGTCCCCTTCGAAGGAGTCTGCAAGGCGATGGCTGCAGTACACATTTCTTATTCGTACCATCAATGAGAGCAAGCATTTGTTTCAATTCCTCAAGGAATTCTGTAACATTCTCATTTAAGTTTCTTGGAGGCCTATATATATTTCCAAGTGTTATGTCTTGAGTTAGATCAGCACCAGATACATTGACAAACTGACCTTCCCATGCACAGGATGTTTGGTACATATCCGTTCTTATGTTGACTTTGTGTTTGTTATTTAAATATATGACTAAACCTCCTTTCTTGCTGCAAACATTTCCTTGCATAAAGCAATTATAGCCCTCAATCTGTAAAAGTGAAAGATCACAGTCTGATGCTATGTAACACTTCTGTAAACAAATAGCACTAAATTCAAAGTCCTTATGCCTGAGTTCATCCACAAGTATTGTCAGTTCATCAAATTTAGCGTGAATAGATTAATATCATCTGTTCTGATCATATAGGGGCTCTTATGATAGCGATGTCTCTGATGTTTTAATATGAACCCCTTTGGCGTATTTGTATCTGCTATATTTAATTGTGTATATTTTTACGTATGTATTGATTGGTCAAGAATGAAGAGAATCTGAACATGAATCTGTCAAGACCTCGGTCCTGTAGGTCCGAGCACTTAGACAGCAAGCAACCTCGCAAACTGGTGCAACCGGAGTGAAAGCCTGCAGGCAGCCGCCCCAGGATTCCGTAACCCCGGCCAGTCCGCGCGCTCAGGTCCGAGCTCTCGGATTATAAGTCCGGGCAGTATGGAAAGCAAGCACCCCAGCCAGTGTGAGTGCTCGAATTATAAGTCCGGGCAGTACAGAAAGCAAGCTCCCCGGCCAGTCCAAGTACTCTGATGATAAGCCCTGAGTACCTGCTGTTGCACCGGTGCCTTCGTTGCCTTCCTGACTTCCTGGATCCAAGAGCTTGGGTGGAAAACTTAGGCATAGGGCACCTAGGAGGAAGACACCTAGAAAGGGGGAGCCCTCTACTGCCACTGGGCCTTTTGCCCCGGTGGTGTCGGCACCTCTGGCCCTGGGCGGAACCACCTGTCCCCCGTACAGTGGCACTGGCAGTCCCTTCTGCACCTCTGAAGGCTTTACCCCGGAGCGAGCAGTTGGCAAACCCACTGGTTCCCACGTTCGAGCCGGGTACCCTGCGTCACTCTCTTGAGTGGCAGGCGGACCATGAACTCTGTGAGAATCTGCAGTTGCGTGAGGAGGCCCAGGCTTCATTCGCATTGGCCACACTCACTCTGGAGTTTTCTAAACTCCCCCCCCCCCCCGAACTGCCAGCAGATTTCTCAGTTGGCGGCAGTTGAGGTCTTGGATAGCGGCATGGGGGAGCCTCAGCCAGATCACTCTGGCCTGCTGCCTCGTAGATCTCGGTGTATTAGTCTCCCCAGCCTTCTCTTTCTCTCCCCACGTGGGAAGAGCAGGTGGAGGCGGCGGTGGTTACTTCTATGGGGGTTCCCGCAACCCCTTCACCTGACGTGGTGATAGATCCCTTGCTGTCACAGGGCGCGGCTCTATTGCCCTCGGACAATGCATTGTTCAATGAGGCTTTGGGTGTCCATGCTCCCCTCACGAGTCTGGAGTCTTCGGGTGGCCCTGGAGCATTTGGTTGGTCAACCTGTTGGAATTGAGCGTCGAGCCTCCGCTTTGTTTACCAGCATGGCAGAAGCTTCTCGTGCAACTGCAGACAAGCATGTTCCATTGGAACCCTCAAGTGCTCATCTTCCACGCTTTGTGGTTATCTCACAGCACATCAGCAACAGAGGCTTCTTGGAGGCGGTCTCAGATAGAATTGCCAGAGGAGGGCTTGGATTTTCTTTTCTAGTTGTTTACTTGGCTCGATGGAAGTTTTTTTCAGACTTGTATGCCAGTAATGGAATTCACACTTGGGCTCCACATGTCGCGGACATTGCTGACTATCTGTTGTACCAGTTGGAAGTCTTGGGCAAGAGCTCGAGAACAGTGGAGGGGTTTTGATCAGCTATCTCTCCAACCCTTGCCAACATCTTGGACGTGCGCAGCAATCTTTATCTGTTGGCGCTCTTCGCTTCCTTCCACACCGACAGGCCAGCGACGCGACAGGTCCTACCTCAGTGGGATCTACCGCTGGTTTTAGTCATGTTGAAGAAGTGGCCCTTTGAGTGCCTTGGGGACCCCAGGCAGGTTTCCCTCAAATACTGGACATGGAAAACTTGTTTTCTATTAACACTCACTTCGGGGGCTAGGAGAAGCGAGATTCACACTCTAGGTTATGACCTTCTCCAATGGTCACCTGACCACTCCCAGGTGAATCTGAGGCCTCACTTGGGCTTCCTTGCAATGAACCAAGTGGCTGGAGATCCAGCCACGGCCTTTAAGGGTTTTACCCTACTTGCGATGGACCCCGCTCTCCCTCTCAAGGAGAGAGCTTTGTGCCCAGTGAGAGCTCTTCAATGGTACCCTTCGCACATGGATGGGCTCAGAGGACAGAGGTCTGCGCTCCTTCTACCACTTGAGTAACCCACGTAAGGAGCAAGTTTGCAGAAATACGATTTCATCGTGGATTAAGCAAACAATCCTTAAGGCCTATGAGACTTCACTGGGTGGGCTGGAGGCTTTACAGCTCGTCTCTGCCAGAGCTCACGAGGTCAGAGCCTTCAATGCCTCCTGGCGCGCTATGCAGAACGTTGCGGTTGTCAACATTCTGCAGGCCTGCCAATGGCAATCATCTACTACTTCCACTGAGCACTACTTGCATGATATGATTGTGCTCGAGGAGGGTATGTAGCCCTTTGCGGGCATAACAGGGTCCTTTGCATAGGTTCTGATACTGGTCCGTTAGGCCTTTCCAGATCCCATCAGAGTGGCCACTGTGCTCCAGTTTATGGCATTCTTGTGGTTGATCAGATGTAGGCCTACAGGTCAGTGCATTTCTTAATGGGTCTTGTAGGGCTTCATGCCTAGTAGACCTAATCTTGGACAGTATCTGGCAGTTATCCCAACTTCCGGCCTGTTGCCAGTTTTGATGCAGGTTTTAACTGCCCCCAGAACCTCATAACCACCACCCCCACCCACCACCGAGCCTGCCAGTTTCACGACTAGGACCTGTTAGATCTCCAGTTCCGAGGGAGCTGAAGCCGATAATGTCTACCCACGAGGCGGACAGTTGTCATGTTGGTGGGCGAGCACGGGGGGTGGGGGGGGGGGGGGGGGGGAGAGGGTCCAGTGCAGTCTCATGAGGGTCAGTAAGGAGGGTTTCTGGCTAAGCCAGATTCTGCTGTCGGCAGCCTCATTTCCACGTAGCTCTAAGGTTTTCCCTTCAGAGGTCGCCTCTTCACACGGACTGATGGTTTCCCGCGAGCTACCAGTCCCGCTGGTCTATAGAGGTCAGTGTACCTTTAACTATTATCCCACCACCAGTACATGTGTATATCGGCAATGGTGGTCGAGAGGTAATGTTACGTAATTAATTCAGGATATTTGGAGTAATATCAGTATTAATGAGTACTCGACCACCAGAGAAGACCACCCGACCAACCCCCTCTTACAGCTGATAACAACTGACCACTCTTCAAAAGAGAAAGAATGATACGGGGCGTATGTGCACATGACGTCACCATCAGTTCCACATGGATCGAGAGATGGTGCCACAGGACCGTCAGGTTTTGAATCAAGCAAGCCTCTCATCTCGATTTCTTGTGTGTTATGCCCAGACACAGAGGTCTTGGCAATGGTGGCGGAGAGGTAAGTATACTCATTAATACTGATATTACTCTAAATATCCCGTGTTTGTATGGTTGTATCTGGAGGACCTGCCAGGTTGGAAAATATATAATTTGATGGGGAGTAAGTGCAAAGTATGGATACCACAAGCAGAACAACCACAGCTTGAGAGCTTTAAGCCCCCCCCCCCCCCCCCCCCCCGATTAGGAAGTACACCAAATGAACCATGTTACAAAGAATTATCAGTGGACAAGAAATGATGCCCATCATGTAGTGATTTGTGAAAAAACGATTGTTTGCAAATGGATTCCTTGTAAGTGTGTGGGGACCAGCCTTGTCAGATCCAGTATGCATTGAGGTCAATCAATGACATAAAAAATAATCTGTGTGTTCAACCTACTTTATCTAGCATTGAGACTGATCAATGGTGTCAAAATGAATCTGTTCAGTCTGCTTTATCTGTCATAGTTTGTTTCTGAGTGTACCATCTTTAGAAATATATATCTCATTGACAAAGACTGGAGCTCACGAATAGTAAAATTAGCATAGCATTCAGAAAGAAGAAATTTATGAAAATTTAATTTAATTATCTTTAAGTGGAAATTAGTTATGAGTCTAATTGTTTTGAAAATAAGTTTATGTGTATTACATTTATTGCTTTGCTTTAGCAATTTAATCAATGTATAAATTAACTCAGAAAGAAAATGTCAAGATCACTGGTTATGTTACTTATGTTTGAGCAAGTAAACCAAACATTTTTCAGGTGAAGACCTTTGGCGATGGCAATCAATGAACCCACATGGATTCAACACACAAAATGGCTCGGCCTAGGATAATGACTACTACTACTATCTTCCAATATATGACGTCCCATGACTACATGTTAAACTGACTCTCAGGGTATCTGGTTCAGTTGTCAGTTTGTTGTAAGATGGCTGATTTTAATTGTGGTAAAATTTGTCTGTGGTTTGAAAAACGAAAAGAAAAAAAAAGGTATATTGATTAAGTAAACATGAATTGTGACTGGCTTTAGTTGCTTGAGTTAATACTGGGTCACATAAATAGCACTGTTAAGAGTGATTGTACAGAGTGTGTTTCTTACTGAGTCAGGCACTGACATTTGTTTACAAGTATTTTATTTTTATGGTGGTTTTACACATCCAGATGACAAATCTAATGATAAAGCATCTGGAATCTTTGGCTGATAGATGTTGAGTTTGTTAAAAATATTTTGAGATAGAACAAAATATTTATATTTATTATGAATTGATTATGATGTACAGAAGTAAAGAAGTTGGTCAAGACAGGCAGGTTAAAATGAGTTTGAATGTAGGTCTGTACATAATGCAGTGTTAATGTGGGGACAGTTTGTTGGTTTTATTTGTTGTTGTTTTTTTGTTTTTTGTTTTTTTGTAACTTTTGTTTGTTTTGGTTTTGGTGCAAAAAAAATCATGCCTAGCTCTTGATCAGCCAAGAAAAAATTCCTCTCTTGATGAGCAATCACTGCCATAGAATTCTGGTTGGTTTGGATGCCTGATATTATTGGGGCATCTGAGGAATGATAAAGTACTTCTACTCTAAATTCTTTTCGGTTTCTTAACAAACTGTATGCATGACAGTTTATTCGTTCACTTTGAAGGGAATCATTTCACATTAGTTTCTGACTGCTGAAGAAGGATGAATTTCGTCAGCTTTTACAAGTATCTCTTTCTTTTTAACAACTTTTAAGTGCTGCTTGTTCATGTTGTACATGTATATGTATGTTTAGTTTAAATGACACATTTAGAGTGGGCGAGTCCCTGTAGATATATGTGTGCAGCTGCAGATATCTCATTATTACATATATATATATATATATATATATGTCTATGTTTAGTCAAGTCATGCCTCCACCAGATGGAGTTGACTTGTTTCTTTTAAATCTTAATAACAATCATTTCTTCAATGTTTTTCATTCTTCTAGATATATAGTCCCATCAGAGCAATAATTTATTTTTAAGAGCTGAGTGAAAGCTTCTTAGGGGAATGCATAAAATGTGTAGTCCGTGCTGGCAAATAGGCAAATCTGTGGTGCAAAGTAATTTATATTTATTGTTGTTGACAAATGACAGAAGACTAATATCCTCAGCCATAGTGACATGCTTATGTTTAGATGTTTAATTGTGGTGAGAGGTCCCTTATAGACTAGCCAGTTACATGATTGTGAATGTGCCACTAGGAACCGTAATCTTGCATAGTACCGTAGTTCAACCATGACCAAAAATTGGTATCCTCAGCCAGTGACATGGGTATGTTTATACATGTAACTGGTAAGAGGGTTATTGTACACTAGTTCCTCCACAGTTACATGATTGTGGACATGCCAGTAGGAACTTCAATCTTGCATAGCAGTAGTTCAACCAGGTTATATGGTAACAAGTGTAACTGGCTTCTTTTTTTTTTTTTTTTTCATTTTTCAGAATGGCTCAGCCATTCTTACATTGTTATGGATATGGGACTAATAAAAGAGATTTGCAAACTTGTTCATCCATACATAGTACTGGAGGTAAACATGCTTTTAATGATGGGCATTTTTGTTGACTGACTCCGTCATAATAATATGGTCATGGGTATAATGACAACAGGTACCATTTAGACTGACTCTCAGCCAGAGTTTGGTGATCACATGTATAATGACATGAGGTATCATTTAGACTCATTCTGCCCCAATTATCATAATTATGTGATGACTGTTAAAATGTAAGATGTATCATTCAGACTGGCTCTGATGTAGATAAAGAATCACATTATGTAACTTTGGTAACAGGAGTCTTGCAGAAATGTGCATCAACATTTTTGTGATAAAATGTAACCATGGTGACAAGTTTGCAGACTGGCTCAGTTGTGACTGCATGATTGTCAGTGTAATTACATAGCAGCATTCTTGTTGATTGTATAGTCATGGATACTACAGTGCACAATCAAAGGTGTAACCATGGTAACAGTGATCTGGCAAATGGATAACTTTGGTAACATACATATACCTCATGGAGTTCATGCTTCACTAGTTGATGTATTTAGGGGCCAATAACAGTAGAATAGCACAGTCACTACTGTGTAGATATGTACGGTTAGCTGTGGGGAGGTGGGGGTGGGAGCGGTTATAACCATTGGTAAAGGCACATCTGTACAAGAGAGCAAGGTGCTGGGTTTGCCTGTAGACAGTAGTTAAGCCAGGAAACAGGATACCACACTTGCTTCTCAGTATATGACACAGTTTGCGTTGGGGTCACCCACAAGTTGTGTAGTGATGCCGCAGTTTGCTCATTTGTGCCGTACATAAAGTTACTGATCACTTTGGGAGAAAATGAATGGTATGGCACATGTCTGTCTGGATGTAAAACTAAAGTCCACTGTTTCTGGGTATAGGTAGGTGCATGAAAGTTTCACAGAAAAACTATGGACATTCACGCAGACAAGAATAATACCATAGTGAATGAATTAATAAATTTATGACCAAGACATGAAGCATCTAACCTCCTTGCCCCCCCCCCCCTCCCTTCCACCTCCCCCCCCCCCCCCCCCCTCTCAAAAAAAGGTGATCTACAAAATTGATCCTGTAAGACTATGTTTCATTCGGGTCATTTGTCAGCATTTTGGATCATCAGTCAGACAAACTTAAATTAGTTAATTTTCAGCAAACTGTTGTACCTTGATAGGGTAATTTGTGGAAATAGGGGGCATTTTCAGCAAACTATTGTACCTTGATAGGGTAATTTGTGGAAATGGGGGGCATTTTCAGCAAACTATTGTACCTGTATCAGGGAAATTTATGGAAATAGGGGCTTCCAAGTGGCACATGCCAACTAGAGATGTGATAGACACTGATGGGAGTATGCCCCTCCTGCCTCAGGGAGCTGCATACAGAGTATCAAGAAACTGATACGGTGAATGTGTTCACTATTGGGTAGGTATCATGGCAGTGTAATATTGGGCAGTTTGGTTGACGTAAGTGCCATGACAAACTTTCTTCAGGCAATGAAACCTATCTGTCTGAGGTACCAAAGCACTCAGTTGTGCATCATTGTAGAGCACATAACTCATACGTGTTGCCAATATTTACACCAGCACCAAATCCCAGCTTCAAGTGAAAGACATGCAGGAAAGGCTTACTAATGGCCATTGCTGGAGAGTATACAGGCAGGGCATGCAGCTGCTGCGCCTTGTCACTTGACACACTGGTCAAAGCAAAAACTGGTTTGAACAAAAAAAAAATCTTTATGCCATGACATAATATTGAGTTTATAGAGGTACGGAAGGTCCTGATGAGGGCTGAGATATATACACCTCTTGACTTGAGTGTGTTCCATTTACAACTGGGAGTAACTTGTTTGTCATACCAGCATTTAACTCCAGCATACAGTTCATAACCTGTTGTTTTACGCCCTGCAAACAAAGCTTGTTAGGTATGCCCATCAGCTTGTCCAATTATCTGCCCTTAGCAGAATCCTTGAAAGCAAAATATCTTATGATTCACAGGCCTAGCCAAACTCAAATTGACGTCCATCGCACTTTAATTTATCCTTTTTCTTGATCAGATAAGATGTAAATTAAAAAGGACTGCTATATGATACTGTTTAAGGTTTCAAGTTTTTTTAATTATGTTAAATGTGCAACAATACATAAACAATTGGTCAAAAGTAAACATGATCCAGTGGAAATGACTGGCTTTCATGCAAGAAATATGTGAGCCAGTAGAATATCAACTGACATGCAAGTGTGTGTACGGATGTAAAATGGCATGTTAACTTGCCTGTGGATGGTTTTTAAGGGCCAGTTCCAAGGGTCCCTCTCCAGCAGCAGTCCTATGGACTGACGCTTCCAACTGGACTTCCTGAGATGTAGCAAGCTGTAGAGCAGACTGCTGGATGCATGTGCTTTGCTACTAGACTCTGAGTCTTTTAACTTGCAAGCTTATGTGAGCGTAAACAGGTCCTTTAGGCTTTATATCTGATAGTCTGGCAGGCCACCATGTTTTTTTTTATTTGTCCAATCACGTGGTGAGGTTGAATCAGTTGAGTGTCACTTGTCAGTGGGGTAGGACATGCATGCAAGCATCTGCACAGCTACAATAATGCCAATGTTCAGTTGAAGAGTCATTCTTGTATCAATTCAAATTCATCTAGAAGTTTTCCATGTTAATACATCTTGTATATGATGGGGGGGGGGGGGAACGGGACAAAAAAGGTTAATGTATGGGGTGAGAGCACGGATGATCTGTTTTTGTATAAAGCAGGTACTGGTTATCCTGTACCCCTCTGATAACTGGCTCCAGCATGTGCCATGGCAAGTGAGAAGACTGGTCAATAGAACCAGATGTTCTATTAACCAGTGTCGTGTGGAGACTTACACTTCAATACCAAGCCAAATTTATGTATGTAAAAGAACACTGGATATAAACTGCGCTTTTATTTTATGTTCCCCTCATCATTATAACTGCATTGGTTCATTTCACATAAATACTTCCACAACCAGATTAGCTTAGTTAAGAAGCAAGATCCCACTGTCTTTTATATGTGTGTTATAGTGATATGAAATACCATTTTCTGTGTATTGTTTTGCAGTATTGTTAATTAGAACATTTTACCAGCTGAAAAGAATATATAAGCTATCTGGTTCAGAATTATTGTCCTTGTCCCAACAAGCATTTTTGTGGTCCCTGTGAAAGGTCCAAGGCAGTTTGTACCAACTGTCAGAAGTCCCAGTTACACACACAAGACACAGTCACAAGACACAGACAAATGAAAGAATTCTCCCAGATTTTATGTACACAAAGTAAGATAGCAGGCTGGACCTTTTTTATTGTAATGATACAATTTGTGCTACATTGTACCATTGCTATGGGATTCCTGATCCCCTAACATCTGTAGACCCAGACTGTAATGAAAAACTAAGATTATGGTTGGAACTCATTCTGTGCTAGATTGTGAAAGTCTTAGTTTGAGCTTTCAAATGAAGCATCTTTGAGTTAGTATATGATTTGTTTTCTCGCTTTGTTTTGTTAATAAATAAAATGGATCTGCAATGCTTTTTTTATTTCCAGCTCAGTGTGTAGGAACAACAGTTACTGTTATCAACTACACCATATGTTTGTCACTGGTATAATGTTACACACTTAGCACCTGTACTTTGCCACAGTGTCAATGATGGAGTGTTTGTCACTGGTATGAACAGAGTTAATGTTACAATGTATCTATGGGGCTGCAGTGACAATGTATTATGATGTATCACTGGTATGAATTGATTTAACACTTGTACTGCCTACATTGACAATGTATCAATATACATCACTGGGATGAAACAAATTAATGTATATATGTGGCTGCAGTGACAATGTATGATGATGTATTGCTGGTATGAAATGAGTTAATGTTTGTAATGCCTACATTGACAATGTATGAAAATGTATGAATGGTATGAAATGAGTGAAGTCTTGTACTGTGCAATAGTGACAATGTAGGAGAATCTGTTACTGATATGGATTGACTTCATACCTGTACTGGGCTATGATGACAATGGTTTACCTATACAGCAATAGAGCAGTTAGGTTTCTTGAACAGGAAACAGGAGACAAAATATCAAATTCCATGCAATACAAATTAAGTTCTGCTGTGAAGCTGTGGAGTGCTTTTAAATATGTTGAAGAAAAACAATGCATCATTGTGTTGAGTACGTTAGAGCTGTGTCATTATGCAAGGTAAAAGTACATTTATTGTGCGAGTTTGGTTGGGATAAATTCCAGCAATGAGTACTTAACTCAGTCCTGGTCAGAGTACAAATGAGTCAGTGGCTTTCCTTGGCATGAGTTGGGTGCATTCCTGCACCAAGGAAAGCTATTGACCTGGGGCATACCATCCTGAATGGTTGTGCATACAAATCTGAGCAAAAAAGTTTGTAGTAAGGAGAAATTTAAATAAAAAAATTAAGGCAAACAGCAATTTACATCTGGGTGCTTCTGGGCGATTGGAGTGGGAAAGGGTTGAATAGTGTTCATGGATAAACCAAACCAGTGCACATGCCCACTCCAATTATCACTGTGATGATGACTTTTTATCCCCACGCTGTCAAATGTTAGACTTTGTCTTAATTGTCTACATGTTTATATAGATTCAGATATATATTTACTTCAGATGATCAGCTAGTCAGTTCAAAAAGAAGTACATGCACTGCAAGCAGTGGGAGGATTGATGGTAACAAGTATTTTTGGGTATGAAATGTGGGAAAATTCTAATACGTCTTCTAGACAAGATATACAAAGTGGAATAAAATGCCAACTTCAAATGAGCATAAGGGGTTTGTTTTGATTCAAAATAATTTTACTTATGGATGTGACGAAGTTTTTCTGCCAAGCATTCTGCTGGCTTTGACAGTAAAGAGTTTCCTTCAAAGGCAAGACAATTGTAGAAGAATTTTAAAATGCACACAAAGAAGGGCAAATGGTTGATTCATTTTATCTGGGAATCTTATTCAAAGATTTTCTGTGGGCCTAAACTTCACTTTGTGAGTGTCCCTTGAACTTGCACAAACAAGGAAATGTTCCGGATACAAGACCCAGGTTACTTTGCCCTTCTTTTCTGAACAGCAGCATTAAAATGCAAACAAATGTTTGAAATTGATACACTTTATTAATTAGTATCCAGGGAATTCATATTTTAACCATACTTTAAACAATCCAGAACTTCCTTCATATACATACATGTGTAACTTACCTCTCACTTGGGCCAGTATGTACACATAAAAAGGTCACTAATCCTCTCTACTTTTCACAGTTCAATTAACATGCAATACATAAACTTTTTTTTTTTTTTTTGGTTCAAGAAATGTGACTTGGGATTTTTTTTGCATTTGCAAGCTAGACATTTACAATAAAAAAAGGAAAGTGGAACAGAAGCTTGCATAGCTAACAGTCACACAGCCATGGCCTGTCATTTCTGTTGCAGTTAGATTGTTCACATTCCATTCTTATTGTGCAGTTCCTCTTCCAATGTATAATTCTACACCACATACTGTGTTAGCGCATTTATCTTGTAGCTTCATTATACAAGCTCATATAGATGTGAGATAATCTAACCTGCAACTTAATTATTCAAATATCTTACACTGGTGTTGACCAATTTTGCCCCCCAAATCTCAATTCAAACGTTCATACCCAATATATTTGTCATTGGGTTATTCTGTTGTACACAAATTTGTGCATGATTGATAAGAAAGCTTGAGGCAATGTCCAACTGATTTTGGATAATTTTGTTCATTTTGAGATTTGGGGATATTTTGGTAGACATAAGTTGGCTACCATATGTCCAACTTTTGGTAGTTCTAGCTCCTGTCAAATCTTAAGAATGTAACAAAATACCTTCAGTATTAACCTGGTAGTCAATGGAAACTTGTTAAGCTTTGAATCTTGATTACTGAAAACCGGTACATGTATCTGCTCTAAAATGTCTGTTTCACATGGATATTTTTCTAAATGAACTCTCAGATTTTAATCAAATAACGAGGCCCTTGGGCCTAATGCTCTGCTGACATATAATCTGATGACCATCACCAAAAAATAATTTCCTGAAAAGCATTCCCTCAATGACCTTGACAATAAGATGACTAAGCAAGTGTTGATAACAGATACACAGCGTGCCAAATAAGCCTGATGCATGTCCTTCCCTGGTCTCCTCAGAGGCTAACGAGTAATGACTGACCACAGGTAGCATATATCTTAGAAATGCCCAGTGTAGTGCAGAGTTGAAATCTTTTAACTCCAGAGTTCTGTAGTTCATTCAAAACTGAATGCTGCATTCTGTGCATGGCCTTTATCTAGGGCCATGTAATGTTGCCAGGGAACGTCTAGATGTTACATTGTACATGTATTGTGATGTCATCAATTTTGGGTCAGCATGTTCAGCCTTACTGGACAGTAGGACTGGGTTGTGCCAGTCCTCACAGGTGACTGTGTTGGCATGTGGTTTGATGACAGGTCATGTTCACTGATTAATAAGTGGGGTTGCACAGGGGTTTTCTTCTCTGTGAGTAGCCATGGGAGAAGACTCTCTCCAACAGCAAGGGTTCCATCCTTTTGTTCCCAGATCAGATAATGTGTCTTAATGATAATCTTTTCATATTTTCATTCTTTAAAATAATGTTGCTATCCAAATTGGAAGCTAAAAAAAAATTGCATTTCCAGAGCAGATCAAATTTTTTGTTGATCTGTGCATGGCATGGCTGTTAGAGAATTTAGATAGCCAAGAACAATTAAATTTAGCATATGACTGGGCAAGTAGCTATCTTCAGCCCATAACATGAATATGATGTGAAATGGTTTGAGTGCAAATGACATCACTTGGGTCATGATCCAGACAAATTTCTTGATCTGACAGTCTCCGTGACCTTGAGAAATGAATCAAGGTCACCCACATTATGCAATATCAAACTTCCACATGATACACACATGTGATACATTTGCTATAACTCGCCTTATTCTTCATCAAGATATTGGATTTCATGTCCTTTTCTCAAGTGCTTAATGACCTTGAAAAGTAGGCCCAAGGCACACAATCATTGAGTCATGGTAACCCAAAAATAAGTCACCAAGTGGAGTTTTATGTACAATGTACTCCAGTGCAATTTTGATCTAGAAGCTCAATTCTCTGCCATTGATGTCCCAGCTACACACTGCTATTACAAAATTACATCTTCCAACTTTACAGACCTGGTGACCTATGGAAAGTTGATCAAGGTCACTGATATTATATAGAATATTAGCATTGGACACATAATCTATATATCCTATAAATTTTCCATATCTAATTCAATTATTTTTTGAGATGTGAAATTTTATCTCTTTCAAGACATTTTAACTCATAGTTTCCACCATAGTATAGGTGGCACCACTGCTATCATATGCACCCAAGATTTTGATCTCCTCCACAATCCCACTAAATTTCACGAAGAGCCATAAAAAAAATGAACACTAAGGATGCTGGACTGGTCACATGATGTTCATATTTTGACCCATATATTGCATAATACTGTAGGTGGTGCCACCAATATTGAACTGGATGTAGATTTTTTTACACTTGACAAGCCCTGAAAGTTATAAGGGGCTATCCTGAAAGCTATGGACTGTATTGGGCTCACAAGTAAAACTTAATGGATGGACAGACATGAGTGATCGCATAAGATCTGCAACTTACAGTCAGCAGAGCTAAACAAAAAAACAAAACAAAACAAAAAAAAAAACCCAAAAAACTGATTTACTCTAAAATTCTCTACAGCCAAAATATAGTGGGAATTTTCTACGGAATGATCAGTGCTTTTTTAACAGCATATCAAAAATGAAGTCCCACAAACTTTTATCAATTTCACAAAAACAGCCATTTTCCAATTTTTGTAATGCCATTGTAAACACACACAGTTATGAATAAAAAATTCATAAATCCCTGATATTTTTTTAAGATACATGTATTGAGATTATAATAGCACAAATTTGACCATTTTATCTGGAATGTTTTTTGTGAAATATCCACAATTCTATAAAAAAAAAAAAAACAAACATTTTTTCACTCAAAATGCTTGTTGATACAACTTTGAATTTTGAGTTCCATCTTTAGTGCAGACAAATTCTGCAAAACTTGATGTCAGTTGAGTATACAGACTTATTATGTCAGGGATGCATATTTCTGTGATATTTGGTCTACAAGTGAAGTCACTTTTTGAGGTTGGACATGATATTAATATATGGATTTGTTTTAAAAGACTGGATGAAAACGGTACATTTCATTCAATGTTTACATGTACAAGCTGGATCATTCTACAATCCCATTTTCACTTCATTAATTGTGCAAATCATAATACCTAAACTCAACAGTTCTGAAAGATAGACAAATACATATACGATACACCATGGGCTATAAAAGTAATAATCTAGTTATCGATGTTTCCAGAAGGCAAAAAAAAAAGAACAATCAACAAATACCATATTCATCCTAAGTGCACACTCCCTAGTAAGCACCCTCCCCCCCTTTTCTTTTTTCAAAGAAACATCCCAAAAATATCCCATAGTTTTCAAATGAGTGTTAGAATTTATCATTACACTTAGGATCAACATTTTTTTAGCTTTTGTGGATGATTTTTTTTTTGTAGTGCACCATGTGCTTAATATGAATATGGCTTAAATTGTTCATATTGCAATATCAGATATGAATCCCTGATCAGACCTCCTGTGATAGGTCTACATGTACTTCACACAGTGCCAGAACCATTTTCAAACTGAGCTGCACTTAACCCTTGTCAACACAACAGATTTTGATGACCCATAATTTTCGCTGTCATATCATTTGATTATTTTGTATTCCTTGAGCCAGACACCATACTCTCAATATTTAGGGCTTTTATCATGCATGTGGGAAAAATGGTTCAAAATCTGGTCACTGGAAATTACATCTGTCAACATTTTTACCACAAATTTGATCCAGTACAGGATGTTTCCTTATCATACATGTTAATGTGAGAAATGACCAGTATTACCATTGAGTGGGTGGCAGCTGCTAGTCTGTTAATTCAATGTTCACTGAGACTATGTCAGTTCTGTCCTGCATGTTGCTGCCCTGGCGGTTTTCAATAAATATAAAGAAATGAGTTCTATGATATCACATATGTATGTCTTCCAAAATAAAACGACAGATTTAATGCTCTTTCCAAAACAGATGGTTAACTATGAAAAAAAACAGGAAAATATGAATCCACAAATACGATTATGAAAAATGTTTTCAGAGAAAAGAGGCTCATTCAGGTAGTGTAGCCATGTTCCTGTCCCTGGGTTCCAGTTCACCATTTCCCACCTGGGAGTCATGTTTTATGCCTCAAACAGACCTGATAAAGAACATATGATGTTTTGACAGTGATTTTCACTGATTGTCCATTAAAATGCATATTTTCGTAATAAAAGCTACAGTGGATATATTTTCTGAAGCTGAAGAACTGGAGATAAGTTCACACCACCTTTGCTATGTGTAAAGAATGGCCAGCATTGATCCTCATGCTTTCAGTTATATTTGGATTTGTATATTCCTCTTCCTGTTTTCAAAATGTGTTGTAACTTTGAAAGACAAGTTTCAGCTTTTCCAGATTTGAACTGTTTAGTCACCTAAGACAATCAAAAGTAGCTTGCCTTTGATGAACAATATATTAAACTTTAAACACCAAAAACTCCAGAACATTAGCAAAAACACATGAACGTGTCATACATCTCAAGGAGTCACTACTCTGCGTAGCACATCGGTGGCATTTCAATTGCCAATGAGTTCTACATTCCAAGTAGAGGTACACTGGTAACACATTGGTAGCATGTCAATTGCCAATGAGTTTCACATTCCAAGTAGAGGTACCCTGGTAACACAGTGGTAGTTTGCTAGTTACCAATAAGTTACCAGTTAAAAGTAAATGAGAGGTACAGCCATAGATGGACTTCTTCAGTTTCAGCCCTGCATGTGCACGGACACTTCTTCATTCAAAAAGTATCATGTGGAATCTGTTATTGTTACAAAGAATGATCTCCTATCTCAGCCATCAGGAACCACATAATATGTACAGAATTTGCTGGTCCCTTTTTTTCCCATTACAGTTTGGTGCACTGTCCCTGTTCCATTATGAGGAAGACAGATTCTATCTTTTCACTGAAGTGCACTAAGAGTCACAGTACCTGATATGCAGAACAGCTATTCCCAAAAATAAGAAGCTTTAAAAGCATAAAAAGTGGACACTCCATGATAATCTTCCAGATATACACGCATGTAGACTGACTCGTCTGTGTAATTTCTTAATGCTTGAAACTACTGCATCCACAGATGACCTTGGCAGCATGGCTATGTATAATCCTGCATTGAACATCTACCAATCACATCAGATCTTACAATGAACATGGAGGCATGGCTATTTAACGCGACCATAATCGTATGACTTTATAAGGAAGGATAGTGGTTAAATCTTACATTGAATATCTAGCAATCATATCAGATCTTACAATGCTGCTCAGCTTCATTTGGATTTTTTAACATTGTAAACAGTAGGTTTTTCTTCAGTACAGAAGTTGGTGGAGTCCAAACCATCACACATCAGAACATTGACCAGTTCACTGTAACATTTAGCTAAAACAGAGCAAACTCAAAACCCAGCAATTGGCACTGATAAGTTTCAGTCCCATAATCATGATTATTGATATTACCATCAGCATACAATGCAGACAATTTCATTTTTCGCTGTATGTGTGTACATTATCACCTTTTACATTCATATTTAGAACTTTTTCTTTCTTCAGAATTTGATGATATTCAAAGAATAAAATGAAGCATAATATGATAGACCAATGCTGTGAGAGTCCCTAGGCTACAGCCATGCCAGGTCTAATCACTACCCAATGGGCCAGACAAAGACCAAACACTGTCATTAACATATTTGTGAGTATCATATGAAAACTGTACATTTCTGTCGATGAGCTTCATGTGACAGAGACTTATCTTTCTCATTTGATACCCTTCCCCCAATACATGTAATGTTTAAACAGCAGACAGTTGTTAGGCCTCAACCACTGAGCTCTTTACAGTCTCCAGACAACATGTGCATTCTGTTTGGAAAAAAGAAATTATGCCTGCATAGTTGCATCATGGGTAATGGCCGAACAAACCATCAAACACTGAGAGGCAACTAACCAAGTGAATGAAAACCTCCATATAACTGGCTAAGATATGTTTGTATAAAGTCTGTTTTAACAAAGTATGACATTTTTTAAAAGTGACCGTTTTTTTTTATGACACCTACTATAATGTGAATCACTCAATGAATGTTTATTTATACAAATAGTATCAGGTTAATTTTTCTCAAAACTTGTTAGAATTCATACTTTGTCAGTAGTAAGCACGCTTGGACATCAACACCAGGAATTCAACTGGACCTGCCATTCCAACTACTCTATTTAATTATGGGTATAATATACCCTCTATCTGACTGTATGGCACATCCTTGTCTTGCAGCATAATTCTTATTTACTGTATGTCACAGCCCTTACCTCACTGAATGACACAATTCTTAGCTTATTGTATGACACAATCCTTATTCCGCTGTATGACATAACCTTTGTCCTACTGTACATGTATGACACACCCCTGATCTTACTGTATGACATAACCCTGGTCTTATTGACATGCATGAACACTTATTCTGCTGCACCACATCACCTGTCTTGTTATGCAACACCTTTATGCTGCTGCATTACATAACACTTGTCTTAGTGCATTACATGCTTATCCTGCTGCATAGCAGACCGTCTTAATGTTTGACATGCACATCCTGCTGCATAGCAGACCATCTTAATGTATGACATGCTTATCCTGCTGCATAACAGATCATCTTCATGTATGACATGCTCATTCTGCTGCATAGCAGACCATCTTACTGAACGACATGCTTATCCTGCTGCATAACAGACCATCTTCATGTATAACATGCTCATCCTGCTGCATAACAGACCATCTTCATGTATGACATGCTTATCCTGCTGCATAGCAGACCATCTTAAAGCATGACATGCTTATCCTGCTGCATGATATAACCCTGATATAATAACCCTGGTCTTACTGTACATATATGACACAGCTTTTACCTTCTTGTACCTGAAGCAGATGCATGCACACTACAGGTACAGGTGCCATTGCCATGCTAGGGGTAGTGGTTTCACACTCAGGTGAATCGAAACATACTAAAGAAATGTTTTGTGTAAACTTAGATGATATTTTACGGTACTGAGAACAAATCAAATTAAGCTATTCCATGTACATACATCTGTAGTTTTCATGGATAGCCGAAAAATGTTAAGAGGTAAGCCATTCAAGCATAAACTGGTTTAACCCTTTCCCCCTTAACTGACCAAAACTGGCTGGTGGTCAAATGTTGTCTGCTTCAGTGTTTTCAACGAATTTCAACAGTAATGAAAAACAATTTGACTGGTAATTGTAGAGGAGACCTATCAAGATAACATGCCCCATGCCAAGGATAGCTGTGGACTCAGTCTTAATTCACGGGGAAAGGGTTAACCAAGGACAGGCCCGGTGTCTTTTTCATACCCAGACTTGCAAACACCAGATAATGCAGTTCAGGACATAAATATAGCAACTATATACCGTGACCTATAGAGATTTCAATGCTGAAGTCATTATCAAAATGATATGACATTGCAATTTTGTCAACATTTTAAAAATAATTACTTTACCATTTGATTCAAGAGCTGCCAATAGCTGCAGCACTGCAGTAAGAATTGCAAATACTTGCCTGTTCACCAGGATACTGGGTATCATGCACACCAGGATACTGGGTATCTTGCACACCAGGATACTGGGTATCATGTACTATTAGTTACACACTGGTAGACTCGGTAATACAGCGAGCATCTCCCACGAAGGGAACTGGCATTACCCGAGGCGCCAGCCGAGGGTAATACCAATTCCCTGAGTGGGAGATGCTCGCTGTATTACCCAGTCTATCAGTGTGTAACGAATTTATCCCATTTTTATGTAGTTTCTAACTTACTAGCGCCTTTTATTGGCAGAAGAAGGCACCTGTTCTGCCATTTTGTCGTCTGCGTTCCCCTGTCATAGCCGTTTTCACTTTAGCCGCTAGGTGTCGCATGGTATTACTACAGTAATACCAACCCCATGTGGGTAATACCATAATTTCAATTAGGTGCGGCAGGCATTTCATGGCTATTAACCAATCAGAAGCCGAGAAACTACATAAAAATGGGATAAACCAGGATACTGGGTATCTTGCACACCAGGATACTGGGTATCATGTACATCAGGATACTGGGTATCTTGCACATCAGGATACTGGGTATCTTGCATATCTCTCAATGGGGTAAGATTGTTTTGCTTCATGTTTACAATTTTTCTGGTATGGAATTTTATTTTGCAGTTTGTTCCATGTTAAGTTAATTGTTACTTTGCAGTTTTAAGTTTCCTGTTCATTCAGTTTACCCATGCTTGCTGCACATTCATTTCCCTTGAAGATGTCTAGTTGCCTAGTTCATTGTGGTTCTGATTGGTTGAAAGTTTCAGATATTCATTCCTTAGTGATTAATTGACATCAGTAATCAGCTGATCAAAGTTTGCAAATTCTGGGTTCAGAGCCCTACCCACTAGGTGGGTCACTGACTGGGATTTAGAGTACACAGACATAGGTGATGTTGCTCAGCAGACATGTTCATCAATCAATCTTTTTCCGGGGGGTAATATATTAACGTGTATAAGAAACATGCTATTACAAAATGATCCAATAAATCAGTCACAAAGTCCATTGGACACAAAGTGATTCAGGTTTGCCACAACAAAATGTACAAGTAATACATGGCATTGCATATGTGTGATGTAAGCCTAATTCCACTAGACTGACCAACAAATATCAGTATATTTTAGCCAAATTACATGGCAACATATAAAATGCAGTTCATATGACCCATGCATTTTTCCTGTGAAACTATCCATCTAAATTTTGTTTCAAAACCTTAGTCTCTTTGTCAATTGGCAAGTACAAAGCATACTAATTTACATCATATGCACCTGATAAAAAGGGCAAAGTTGTGGCAGTCGTGTGAAGACAAAGATTGATGAGACACCAATGTTACCAGTAAGTCTTGTCAACCTCTGTCCAATTAAATATGTGTGCTACAGGTGGCGCCATTGGTAACTTAGGGTTGGTATCTTGCTCCTTTCACATGGAGCCACCTTTCAGATATACAAATCCAACCTCGCTGATTGGTTACTGGTTGTCCACCAGAAGTGGTGACACAAGTATTTCAGTACAACAGATAATAGTGTCGTATCCAATTATCTTCCCTAACATCCCTATTGGTTACATACACACATTACACAGGAAAAGTGCACAAAATTCACCTAATGACCATCACATAAATTTGATAAAATCAAGGGTAACTTTTCTTTGATCTTGCTTGCATACAGATTAACACATAGTGCTGTCAGTGCATAATCACTTAGCATCCACAAGAAACACAAAAAGAACACTTCCTAAAAGAATGTACATCTGATTCCATAAAAGTGAGAATCATTAAAAGTTGCTTCGTGGCTTTTGCAAATAGAAATATCACTAAAATGCATGATGTTACACATGATAAAAAAAGTCCTCCTACCTAATAAAAAATAGTTTTTCAACTTTTATATATCTGTACATGTATTGCCTGTGCAACAGACCTCTGTTCCATACACTGACACAATTGCTATTTCAGTTTGTCATTTCCACTCCCACTACCACAATAACGGTGACAGTTAACCAGGAGAAAAGTTTGTTTGTGAGTCTGCTATTAAAGGACACAAAGACCATAATCAAATTCACTATCAACTGTTTACCCAGTATGTCCTTTTATATGTCTGACAATTTGGGTCAACCAAATGTCTAGTACTATACATTAATAACCAGGATGTACTCTGCATCATTTTGGCACTGATCTGATAGTAAACATAAACAAAAATATCCAATGACAAATACATGAACAGAATGGCATGACACTACATTTAACCAGAGTCATATAATAAATGTCAGCCCACCAAAAAGTTAATTTGTCAACACTGAAATCTGACTTTGTAAATATCTATTTGCATGTATATACAGTTAGGAGCTGGGTAAGAAGGCCCGGTCTTCCAAGTTGCTTCATATATTCACATAGATATAAACACCTTACTATCTGAGGACAAACCTGACTGCTGTGCCTTACAGAATTTAACTTAATTCACTGGAGCTACCAGGTTTAAAAAAAAAAAAAAAACACTATGCCACCTAATGTTAAAAGCTGGTACTAATATTGACCAAAGAAAATTGTACATGTGTGTCACAGACTTCCTAATCTTTCACCAATCAGGAATAATTCAGTTTGTTATTTGTCACTATCAGTATCAACTTTTAATACCAGATGGCAGGGTATCTTTTGAATCTGAAAGCACCACTTAATGTGGTTACATGATGTATAGTCAGGTTCATGGCTTTAATAGCCATCACATGTCTTCAGGTAAGTGCTGGAACACCTGTTTTGTATCATGACATTAATTGTTCATGTTATTTCCTCCCTGGTTGTTGTCTGCATTGGGGTGTTGCAGCTGTTCTTCCTCCTCTTCCTCATCCACTTCATCCTCATCCTCATCATCATTTATATCATCTATATCAAGGTCTTCCCAGTCCTCATCAAATTCATCATCTTCAAGATGATCGTGTGGAAGTGGCAAGTTGGCATTGTTCATATTGCCATTATTATTGTTGTTGGGAGGGGGCAGCACATCATGAAGGAGCTGGTTAATCACTTCCTGTAGCTCCTCATTCAGCTCTGCCAGGTTAATATTGTTACCCTGACCATCATTTTCATTCCAGTTGACTATATTGGCCCAGTCTGGGTTATTGTCTGCCTGTTCATCTAACTCCTCCACCTCACGATTGATGCTGTCCTCATCCAAATCCATCTCATTGTTCTGACCCTCCGTATCATTCTGCTCCTTGAGCCTCAGAGCTATAAGTCTGTACCTGGGCTCCTTCAACACACCTTTAGCACGCAGTGTCTTTGGGTGCTCAGGACCCAGAACCTGTTCACTGACTTCAGCCCACTTTCTGAAGTAGTCATAAGCTTTGATATAGTCACTGTTGTCCTCGTATACAATGCCAATGTTGATATAGAGTCTGGAGGTCAGTAGGTGACACTCACCATACACCTGCATGCAAAGCTCCATGGCTTGGTTGTAATACTGAAACATAACATACCACAGTCAGTCTCAACCTCTGGCACTGTTAGGTTCAACAAACTCTGTTTCCTGGTTCTGTGTAGGTAGAAATGAGTACAGTGGAATCTCCCAATTGAGACCACATAAGGGACTGAAAAAATGTGGTCTGTCATTGGATTGATCTCTCAAAACATGGACTACAATATTTATATGTGCAGCTTTTATGATATGCACAACTTTCTTCAGTGTACAACTTTTCTTCAAGGGGGAGTTTAAATACAGTTTTTCTCTACATTGACCTTGAGTACAATTATTCTGACTGCACCCACGTTGATCAGATACTCTCCAATGGAGAAGTTTCATATTTTGCATTTATCTTTCACATGATGTTCTCTGCAATGAATAAGGCTTTTGCCACCAACAATTCCAATGCTTTTAATGATGATATTTATTGTACGGATCACTCACCTTCAACTGCTCCATGGAACCACGTGGTGCAAGAACACCTTTTGTCATCAAGGCTTCAGCATAGTGGCCGTCATCTTTGAGCTGAATGTATCAAAAACAAAACAGACTTTTTTTTAGTTGTTGAGAAGGTGATGATTACAAAATGAGAACAGCTTTTTTAGTGCTTGAATATACAAGTTCTGTGCTATTAAAAGTTTACATATTTTAATCAATGTAAATACACCATTTCTGCTGGGACAACCTTTATTTTTACTCTTTTGATAGGTGCAACACACACACACACACAAATCTGTTGCATGGATGTTTGAGTGAAAGAAGCTTGCAATGTTATGACCACTGGGCTGCTATCATACCTCTTGAAATATCTTCATGGCTTTGTCAATGTACTCATTGCCCTCTCGGAGTGCATCTTCTCCCGACAGCTCTCCATCCCCACCACAAGCCTCCCAGCTCTCCAGACTGAAGGCCAGCTTCATCAGACTCATACCCAGCTTGAACTGCAGGTAAAGTAACATGGCACCTAATACTGTGGCCATTTACAGGAATCAAAGTCAAATGTTCCTGATAAACAATTCAGTTAAGGTTTAAATATATTTATATATATATATATATATATATATATATATATATATATATATATATATATATATATATATATATATATATATATATATATATATATATATATATATATATATATATATATATATATAAATTTCAATGGAGGCCTCACATACATGATATAGTTTTAAAAGACAGATATCAGTTGACAAAGGGAATAAAATGGAACCACACCTTGTGGCATGGATTGGAAGCTTGACAGTCAATAAATTACATGCATCAATCAGTTATTACCAAATGATCCAAACTGTGATGACTTCAATGTAACTCTTACACAGCAGCTTTGTTTGAATTTAGAATATGCATGTCAGATCTAAATGTAAGATATACCTTGTGGTAATCTCCTTCAAATGTTTTCCTCAAAGCAATGGACTTGCGACCAAATGCAATGGTCTTGCGTAAATCTGGCAGTTGCGTGGGTGACACAAAGTCATTCAACTTCAGTTTCTGCAAGGTAATTACAGCAGAATAAATGTATGAGATACAATACATGTGTATACAATGGTTGACACAATGTTAAGCTTCATTGGTTTGAAGATACAGCATTTACAAGGCTTTTCTATATGACACTTGTGACCTTGAAGACAAATCAAGGTCACCAGAGAGTAATTTCATCCAAGGTCCTCATACGATGCTTCAGCTGTGAAGGTTGGGAGAAAATATTGCATTTACAATGTGCATGCATGCAGAGACATGACAACATCAATACCCCTTTGACTTACTGGGGGATAAAAAAGCTGTATTAACAATGGCATGTGGGTTATATTGCCTGGTTTGGCTTCTAATTCTTTTCCACATTTATGCAACATCACTTCATAATTTTGATAAAAGGTCATACAGCCTCTTTTGTTTGCAACAAATATGTTCCCAGACAAGACAGATTTGAATATTTTATTCCACCTTCATGCTTTCTAGGGGCCAAGTGACAACACACACACACACAGTGTACAATAATACAGAGTATTATATACAATGCCAATGAAACAAGAAAAATAACTGAACTATGTATTATTTCACCTAACTCTACAGAATCTGTCCATAAGGTATCTCTTAATACTATTTAAATGTGGGCATTTGGTGGGAAAATGAGTTTTCATCCCCTGCCATCTTTCTTATTTAATGACAAACAAAATTTGCAGTGTCTCTCCTACCTCAGAATCAGTGGTCCTACATATCTATATAACTATAACTGGTCCATTACAAGAACTATAGACAAGTCCATGTTGACCAACATACCTCCCCCAAGGCCCCATGATGTCACAATAAGCTTGATATCCAGTCAAGTCCCCGTGGCCTCATTATATAATTATATATCTTTGTTCCTAACTGCAGCAAAATGAGTACATGTACTGACATTTTCAAAACATTACAAGTCTAGATTCTTTGTAATTTAACTTCAATTTATGACCACCTTGCACAAGTGATCATTTTTAGTTGGCAGAAGGGGTGGTCTTACATATTAGGTACCACTGTATATAATAATGTCAACACACCCATGTTAAGCATAGTACATGCACATGCCCACACTCATCATGTGACAGTAAATCAAGTATGTTCACATAGACACACAATTAGTTATTTACCTCATCATATATCTCTGACATCAATCCATAGAGTTCAACAAGTCTCTCATTTCGATTTCCCAGATCTATTTCTTCCATCTTCAGAGCAACCTTAGTTAGCTCCAGGGAGTCACTGTAGCGACCTGACTGTAAGCTGCAAATAAAAAATATGACTGTCACTGGTGCTGGCTGTGTATCTCTATTTACTATGAACAGCACTAATTACTTTACGCTGGAAATCTGTTTTAAATCATTGTTCTTCCACCAGATCTAGGATACTATGTCTACCATGTCTACCAAAAAGTCCACTGCATCTATCTTCTATAAAATAATGTCTAACTGTAACCAAGTTGCCACTGAGGGCTAGCTACAGTTCCCGCCCACCATATTCAGGGTGAAGGATAAATTCACTGGTGCATGACCACTTTGGAAAAAGAGAAAAAGGTAGAGACCTATCAAATGGACACATCAACCAAGTTTGAAGTGGATCTGGTTGACAATTTTTGAGAAGTCGAAAATGTGAATTACCATTGCAGTCCCCAATGACTTGCATTATAATCAATAGGAATAAATGCATAAACCAACAAGCACCTGAATTATAAAAAAAGAAGTTAAAAGTTAGGGACCTAGAGTACCACTACTTAGTGATGAACTTAATTTGCTCACAAGCTACATTTCCACCAAGTTTCAAAACAAGCTAAGAAATGGTTCTGGAGAAGTTCAAAAATTCACAAAAATTCATTGATATATATATATATATTCAAAATCACAGTGCCACCCCTTGAACAAATTAAGGTCTAGAGATCCCCAAAAGAGTCTCAATGCCACTTTGAAGCAATTGGCCAAGCAGCTTCAGAAAAGAAGATTTTTCAGATTTTCCAACAAAGTAAAAAACAAACAAAATTAAAATGGCTGGAGCATGAACATATTTGGTAGAAACCTACCCAAGGTAGATTTCCACCAAGTTTAAAGTGGATGTGACTGATAGTTTTATACAAGAATCAAAAAGGTAAATTGTGAAGGGCAACTGATGGACAGACGGATAACAGACATATTAAGACCCATGGCATAAGCTAAGCTGACTGAAAACTCAGCTGCACTAATAATTGGTTGTAGTGAGATCTACTGCATAAGATCTATCAACCCTGAAAATTTCAAAGGCCTAGCACTAAAAGTAGTTAAGATATGTTCAGGACAAAATTGTTGCAAAACTTAATGAACTTCATTAATTAAAGAAGGAAGGTAATTACACAAATAAAAGTATGCCTCTACACACCTACAACATAAAACATACCAACCCTTAAAATTTCGGGGGCTAGCTCTTACAGTTCCCAAGGTAACAGCCTGAACAAAATTGTTGCAGACTTAACAAACTTTGTTAATTAATTCATGGAGGTAGGTAATATGCCACAAAAACTATGCCTGTGCACACATAGCACAGACTTACCAACCCTGGAAATTTGAAAGGGGCAGCTGTTATAGTTGCGAAGATATGTCATGGACACAAATTGTACTGGACGGAATAAAGAGGTCAGACTGAAGGACGCATGGATGACCCATTACCTTAGCCCGATGCCCCCCCACCCACCCACCCACACACACTGTGGGGGGGAGGACTAATAAAGACAATTTTTATGCTGGTTTTATTTCTCATCACGGAAATCTGTTCACTCAGTTTTAACACAGTGGCTCAATACAATGAATGTAGGTGTCATGGAAGTTGTACAACACAAAACAATGCTCACAATATTCTAGCAATGTGCTCATAGCGCAGCCCCACAAGCTTGTCATCTCTTGGTGCTGTGTTTTCAAGGTCACTTAACAATTCCTTGTAGTGACCTATCATCTCTTCTGAACCACCAGCCTGTTTGAAAAGAAGACAGTCACAGGTTATAACTAGAGCCATAAACATAAAAAATCTTGCAAACAATGTAAGAACATGTACCACAGCACTGTCCGATGGTGAGTGCCTTATATTATACAAAATCTTTCTGGCATGGGGATAGGACAACACCCACATATTTGGGTATTCCAAGATACTTGTCATGTGTATACCTTGAAAAAGAGTTTCCATTGTACAAACACCTTTTTCACTGGGAATCATTTGTATGACAGTTTTTGCATCTGTCAAATCAAATTTGATACTAGCACAGTTTGAACCCTAATGATCACTACACAAGATATATATTAAAAACTGTAACACATTGTGTCAGCCAGACACCAAATGGTATAGAGCAGGTTGACAACTACAGTCTCAAGCTTGCTATATTTTGTTTGCATCTTATGTCTTCACATGCCCACCAAGATCTCTGCTGTCCTTTTGAACTATTGCTTTGATCAACTAATAATGACATGCAAACTATGAATGTATGATAAACAGTCAGTCTTCTTTCTAATTAGAAACACAGAGGAGAAATGTACATACCTTCCTCCAATACGAAAGCAGCTGTGAGCTAAACTCATCACTGTAGAGTTTGTCAAACACAGCCCACTCACACAGGCACAGTGCCAGACGCTCCTTGTCATCAATCTTACACAAGTGCTGCAGGTACTCCTGTAAACATAGCCACGTGGCATCTACACATCAAGACTGGCACAAGCCACAATATGCTTCACATGATTTATGTACAGACTGACATAAATCAGTTCAAGATGACGATTATGATTAGTATTAAAAATATTTGTTCTTGTTGTTGTTGTTATTTCTAAGGTACTCTGCAATTTTAGTGGTGACATGCTTTTTGCCTACATAGCACTTTTTACTTCCTTAGTGACCTTTTTAGTGACATATTTAGTATAAGCAGATTTTCTACAGCCTTATGGTCAGTTATGTATCTAATTAAAAGTGTGTTTCTCAACATATTTGGTGTCAAAATGTGAGCCTCTAGCATGATGTTCACTGACAGTGGGTTGACTGCTCAAATGACATCAAGCACTTACCTCTACCTTTCTGTCAACATTGTTACACAGCTCAAATACATCAGCCAGCTTTTTGTGCCAAAACATAAAGATGTCCTGGCTCTCTTCACTGCACTCATTGTCATCTCCTTTCTTGAAATACCTAACATGAAAAAAGAGTTAATGTGATGTATGTACACCTGTAGCTAAAATAAACAAAAAAAAATTTAAAAAAGAAGAAAAAGGAAAACCTTTTCACACAAATCTAGGGTCAGCTGTACAAGTTCTATTTTTTCAAAGAATAAATCATTGAAATTTCCAGCCCATTCAGCTATGCAAGTTCAAATTCTTTAAAGAATGAGCCAATTAAATTTCCACCTTTATGTTAACTATAGTGGTAGCAGCACTGGTCTCTGCACCTCATGATTCAGTCTTAATGACATGTGCAAGATAATGAAAGGCTAATTGCAACATTTGCATTTGTGTATTTATACAACAATTACTGAAATGACAAACTAAGTTGAGAAAGCTTGAGAGAGACTCCAAAGTTCTATATGTGTATAATTTCTTGGTGACTTCCGACCCTAGGTAAACACTTGAACCATAAAACAGAAAAAAAAAAACTGATATGATATCAAAGTAGTAGTCACTTGGCTCACCTAAATCATACTGCTATTATCACTCTGACAATAGACAAAGATTTTTGTCTAGTTTGACATAAATATACAAATAACTGACAAGTGTATGTCTACAGGACCATGTGTACCAGCTAGTGGGTGCAGACATAAAGGACCATGTGTACCAGCTAGTGGGTGCAGACATAAAGGACCATGTGTACCAGCTAGTGGGTGCAGACATAAAGGACCATGTGTACCAGCTAGACGGTGCAGACATAAAGGACTATGTGTACCAGCTAGTGGGTGCAGACATAAAGGACCATGCATACCAGCTAGCTGGTGCAGAAATAAAGGACTATGTGTACCAGCTAGTGGGTGCAGACATAAAGGACCATGTGTACCAGCTAGTGGGTGCAGACATCAAGGACCATGTGTACCAGCTAGACCGTGCAGACATAAAGGACCATGTGTACCAGCTAGAGGGTGCAGACATAAAGGACCATGTGTACCAGCTAGCTGGTGCAGACATAAAGGACCATGTGTACCAGCTATAGGGTGCAGACATGAAGGACCATGTGTACCAGCTAGAGGGTGCAGACATAAAGGACCATGTGTACCAGCTAGTGGGTGCAGACATAAAGGATCATGTGTACCAGCTAGCTGGTGCAGACATAAAGGACCATGTGTACCAGCTATAGGGTGCAGACATGAAGGACCATGTGTACCAGCTAGAGGGTGCAGACATAAAGGACCATGTGTACCAGCTAGACTGTGCAGACATAAAGGACCATGTGTACCAGCTAGCTGGTGCAGACATAAAGGACCATGTGTACCAGCTAGTGGGTGCAGACATCAAGGATCATGTGTACCAGCTAGTGGGTGCAGACATAAAGGACTATGTGTACCAGCTAGAGGGTGCAGACATAAAGGACTATGTGTTCCAGCTAGAGGGTGCAGACATAAAGGAGCACATGTCCATCACTTGAAATAGATGCATATTTCTCTTCATCCCTTTACCCTCAACTTGATGTTGCTCAAGAACTGATATCATGCAGGGGAAAACCCTTACTTCTTCCTCACTGCCTTGCTGAGTGCTCGGTGGTAGAAATCCAGTCTGCCTTGCCGACTGTCCCCATAGGGACGCAGAAATGGTCGGAGAGCTCTGTACACATTCTGCCACTTGTCCTCTGGTAGACAGCTACTCTTTTGACATTTCTCGCTGCCACTGTCCTTCTCCTTCTCAGAGCTCTCTTTCTCATCTGTAAGGCACCGAGAGTTAACCTCATTTAGTCAATGTAAATGAGCCAAGTACCACAATGTACTGCCCAAGCATTCAATTTAACACACAATATAGTGGGGATATATGAGTGTATTACTCTGACCACTAATAAAACAAGAACACTTGTCATAATGTGATGCCCATACAACCAGGCACAGCAAACCAAAAACATCCAAAGCTTTTGAATACTTAAGTGGTCACTGCGACAAAGTGTATATTTTTGTATTTTGTAACAAGCTGTACATATGTGGTCATTTCTATTTGGATATTACACCTTTGTTGTTACACCTGCAGTACCTCCTGCACAAAAAGATGACTGAAGCCATTTTGCCTACTGTAGGTACATGCACTCAATAAACATCTTCAGCTCGTGTGAAGCACCAAAACTATGCCTCACTGACATTGGTTCAACTGGTCTGGCTATGTTATCTAATAAAGGCATACCCCTAGCTATGCATGTATCTACCTTTCTCGTCATATGGTGATGGAGGGACAAGAGCCTGTTCATCAGCCAGAATGCTGAGCAACTCCGTCTCCAGCAACCCTGAGGCTGATGCCTCCAGGAGGCAGAGGGTGGCCACTAGTAGGTGGCCTCCATTCTCCTTCTCAAACCTATCCAGCACCTCTTCCAGCAAGCTACAAGCATATGGGTGACATTACTGCACCATTCACACAATTACCAAGCAAAATTACCCATTGTGGTGTGGATTTTACTGGAGATCCAATAAACAGACCACAGTGGAACCTTTAGTATTGCAACCATGCAAAGGATATTTTGCTGAAGATCCTGGCAAATTGCACATTACATTTCCATTATGCATGATAATGGAGAAAAGAACCAATAAAGACTGATTTTTCAGTGAAGATCAGACATATAGATACATGTAGTCTGTTTTACATCCTTATTATCTGAAAGTTACATTGTGTTCATTATTTGATTTCAAACTTAAAACAGGAAGCCAATCACTAACAGTGGTCTGCACACCATTTGCTGCTTTCATTTTAGTAAACTTGATGCCTCAAAGTAACTCCAAATGTCATTTACAAATAATTTAGCTATATTGATACTCACTTTAATAAACCATCTGCTAAATCATTGATTTTCATGTCAACTAGTTCCTGGTCAGTGACCAGTCTGATCTCCTCACAGGCTATGGACAGCCACAATGGATTTTCTGAGGACTGCTTCGAGAGCAGTTTGTTGAGCTGGTCTGGTGTCAGCTTACGACTGTACTGACCTAAGCTCTCCTGTACTATTTTCTGGAAAAAAATTTATATATATATATATATATATATATATATATATATATATATATATATATATATATATATTCAAGTCATCATTGTAAACAGAAAACCATTTGTAAGAATGTGTGCATGTACATTTGTACATATCCTTACCACAGATTCCATGTTAAGAAATTGAATGACATGAGCCTGAAAAACATTTTTATGCAATTGTGTAGTGGACTTCAAATACAAAGGGTGTAGCATGGCAAGAGCATAAAACACAAAACACAAAAGAAACTACGGTATATAAAGACATTGGCAAACATTAAAAAATATCCAATTATCCAAACTTTAACAGTTACGATACATTTATGTGCATGTAAATATACACATGGATTGTGATTTTATCACAATGTCCATTGTAAATGTGCCTCTATAGGTGCAGCATAGTTACCCTTCGAGAGTCAAAGTCCAGTGGGGTTAGGTGCAATTCCTGGGGTTTACTCTCCCTGGCCATCAGTGTCTTGTGTTGTGGAGTATCATTGATCATGGAGAAGATACAGCGTACTTGAGGTGCCAGCTTCCTGGGCACCCAGCTCATCACCATGGCTGCATGGTCCTCATCAAACTTTATAATCAAAGCATTAATGTATTATAAAAGAGATTCCATCACCACATTTTACTTTAATTACTTTCCCTTGTGGCTGTGTATTATCTATAAAAAGTGACTGAACAATTGCAAGGTCCAGCGCCTCATATAAAGTGTTAAGTTAGTTCATCAAACAACCAAATAGCTTCTGGAATTGATTAATGCTGGCTACACATTCGTTGATATTTTCCTTGGTTAATCATTTACATCGGTTGTCATGTTCACCCCTGTATCTGTCTTGTGCTTGTATTGTCAACTTCATTTGTTCTGATTTTCTGTGCATCTCAGGTTGCCCTGTACAGTAAAACCTGTTCGAGTGTGCACCTCTGCTAAGTGGGCACCTGTGTTTAGTGGGCACTGTTGTCTGGCCCAGTTCCCTATACTTCCCATGTTAATGGACCTGCACTAAGTGGGCACTTTTGCTCGGTACCAAGAGTACCCACTTAACACAAGTTTTACTGTAGAAAGCAATAGCAGATCTCAATCCTTAGCTGGGTCATCCGGACAGACTTCTCATAAGCTTTTGTTATTAATGAATGTACTGCACTGATGTTAATTTTCTTGTATTTTAATTTTTCATTGTCAAATAAAACGTTTCTGAGTTCTGAGTTCCGAGTGTAGTTTGTCTTCTTCCATGAAGGGAATCCTACAGGGCAAAGCCCTCTTTCCCAATTGTTTATTTTCTTGCATTTATTACGGTATCAATGATGTTTATGTTAGTTTAACTGATTTCATACTATGGTGACAGGCCTTGGTCTGTGGTTCTGGCAGACTTAAAACTTTAAGCATGTTCAACTTGGTACTTGAATGAAAGTTCTTTTCACGCAGAATTTAAACATGCAATTGTCGTCTTAAATCTAGGTAAATATACAGAAAAATCAGGGACTGGTATGGAATGAGTTAATGAAATATGTTGAAACTGAACAACCAAACTAAATCAATGTGGGCTGGCTGCTGAGCAAAATCTATTTATGTGGGATCTCTTTATAAGCTCTTTATGTGTGTGTGCATGTGTGTAATATATATTTTGTAATTATCTGACAACATGCGAGTGATTGCAAGATTTTCACATTTTACCCCAGTGCAGTTCTCCCTCCACTCCCACCCGAAGTACAGAATAACTAGACACCAGTCCCTACCTGGTTGATTGCATCCACCAGAACAATAAGTGGGTCTGTGTTAGGGTTGGACAGCACACTACAGCACAACTGGGCAGTAGAGTCTAAGTCTTTGGGCATACATGATTCCTGCATTGAAAAAAATAAATAAAACACAATGCTTATCTGAGTGAGTCCATCATTTATCCATTAACTATTGAGTCTACCCTGACATGTATTACAGTGACTTATATATACTATAACACATATACTATGACATTTCACCTCAGGAATTCTTGGAAGCTTAATTCATCATAAAATATTAACATTTCCAGTGATGACTCTACACACAATGTGGGATTCTCATTCGACAGACAGTAGGAAAATTGAAAGATATGTTCAGCTTTTGACATAAAAATTGTGCCAGATGTACATGTAAAGTTTTCACATCTCAAAAAGTAATTCAGTCAGAACACAGGTCATTATGTGTTCTTGTATTTAAAAGCTAGTTAATATATGCTGACACACCTGAAATACACAAAGATTAATTGACCATATTATCCCTTTTAAGTGCCCATTGCACATAGAAAATTACAACTGAACTAGCCTTGTTTCTTCATTTCTATTTGGTACATTTATTTGCATATAAACAAAATTATAGTAAATCATTGCATAATTATGGGTATTTTCCTAGTCACAAGGAGGAAGGGGCACTTAACAGGGCCGGACGCTTAACAGGGATAATACAGTAATAACCCACACTTCTTGTTTCAAGATGATGGGCTACCAGGGTAGGCAGAATTAACTTACATTAATGATATCTAGCTCCCGTAGTAGCCTCTTTAACATGGCCTCCAGTTCTGTGGAACCTGGTACTGCTCCAACAAAATGGTAGAAGACTCGCCAGCCCTTCTTTCCTCCCCTGAAATCACCACACAAACATGCTCTCAAATCAGCTCTTACTTCCCACCACATTAACCTTGCACATTGCAAGCTCAGAAGTCCAGTAAAACTGCCCTGGCTGAACACTTTCATAAATTGAACATTTCTATAAGTTGCATAACATTTCTCTGTCTCAGTCTTCTTTCTGAATTGTGTGCCAAGCTCTCTAAGCTGAACACTCTTCTTCTGTCCCACAAGTGTTCAGCACTGTATTCTAAATACATCTGTACACCCAACCTTACATTACTGATGTAATTTACTCACATTACAGTCACTTCTATTTTAAAACTGTTATATCCGATAGGAAAGGTCAGAATTAGCTCTAAGGAGTGTATTTGCCCCAATACACAACTGAACACACAAACATTTGGAGGACTAGAGCTGTGTATTCCCATTAGTTTGCATGTTAAAGCAACCTTGAATAAACTAGTCACTTATGTAGCTGTGGTTACATGATTTTTGTGAGGTATTTAATTATGCATCTAGATTTACTGTCTAGAATTTGGTGTTTCTATGTGCAGTAGTTTTCAAGATATTAAGTTGCAAATAACAATGATAAGTAATGGGAATACACCACCATAGCCCTCCACTGACTGCAGTGCCCTCTTTTAGGCAGTTATTGAACCTTCTGTTCTTGCCCTTGCCTATTGCTGAGTACTAAGCTTTGACCTACCCAGGGATAAGATTCTGCTGGGCTTCCATAAGAATTCTGTCGGCTGATTTACACATTATAGATGACTTCCCTGAACCTGCTCCCCCAAGTAGCAATACAGGTACATCTTTATCGCCAGCAAATATGCACTCTTCAATCTAAAGATGGAAATCACAAAATAGAATAAGATTGAACTGAAAATGAACCAATGTACAACAAAAAAAGTGCTCATAAAAACTCTCAAGAAAAATCACTTTTTTTTTTAAAGTGTAACACAGAAAAGCTATCAAAACCATCCCCAAATTTTGGCTTCTCAAATATACATACCGTACTGGACGCCATAATAGTCACACCCGCACAAAAGTCGCACCCCCAACTGTGGAGGGGGAATAAGACACCTCAAGGTATGTGCGGCACAATAGTCGCACCCCAAAAAATAAAAAAAAAACGGTCTCCCTGATATCACCATGAAGAAGTATAACCAGGCTAATCATGACAAGGAATGAACAAAAATCTATGATTTAAAGCTGGTGAATAGAGTTAAAATGAAAGTAAATAAACTTAAAAACATCCACCTGTGTTGCCTTTTTATTTTGTCTCGGTATGTGAAAAGTGAACTAGAATCTCGCTCCTCACTTTCATGTTGAAACTGTCGTTTTGTGTCAGATTCTCGCTATCAGCGGGTAAATGCTATCATACAGCTACTTAAAAACATTATGAGTTATCAAACTTTGGTATTTGTTTTAAAATTTTGTCATTTAAATTTCTTAAATCTCGCTGCAAAAACATCGTGGATGATCCACATGCATTTCCATTAGGGTGCCGCCATGACTAATCTCGTTTTCGAGACTCTCGCGAGATTGTATAAACACAACTGTGTCATGTGACTAACACATGGCAAACATGCATGCTTGTCTTATGAACACTGATCGAGCGTATTTCCCCCGTTTTTCTGTCTGCATATTAAACTATGAACAAGAATACGCAGATTATAGTAAGGGTAATCCTATAGTTATACATTTTATTGCATTATTGAGACTTTTTGACGACGATCACAATGTATGTACACCGGCAATGTAAACAAACATGGCCACCGGTCTTTTCCATCGTCAAGAAAACTTCCTCCCAGGCTAAGTCCCCGGGAAGTTTAGACTGTAGTCGGCATAATAGTCGCAGGTATGGCTTTGAAAAAAATATTTTACCCCTCCAGCTGCGACTATTATGGCGTCCAGTACGGTACATGTTTAAATAAAGTCTTGCACAAGAGGAACCTCTGTATATATGCAGTGGCTTTTATAGAACAGAAACGTTTCTTTCTACCTATTCTGATTATTACATATGAATACACATATCGCAATAACAGGAGACTTGATCTGTTTGGTCACCTTACCTGTTTGATGATGTCATCCCTCCCTCGGACTTTCTGGCTACGACATTTCATGAATGCCTCTTGGCATTCTTTCATCTGAGCATACATGTTGAGAGGCACATCCCCCACAAGAGTCTCACTTCCTATTCTTGATTTCAAAAACTGCAACACCTGAACAAAATTTTGGCCATGAAATGTTAATATATCAATACTTGCAAGCAAATCTGTCTATTACAAGGGACCTTAATATAGACTTGTGAGCCTGTTGGCCAACTGTGTTTACAATGAAATCTGTTTGAAATATATCTGTTTACATCCCTGATTTAAACAGTTAAAGACAAACTGCCAACATACCATACAAGGTAGTTCTTTACAGAAGAAAGCTTATTGAAAGTACTAATATACTGTGGGAGCAAGGAGACACTGTCTGTGTAACAGTATCTTCATTCTTAGTTACAAAATGGTATGAAAAAAATGAAAATCTCTGATTCTGGAGGCAGGAATGTTTTCCAATAGCTTCCAAATCCAGAAGTACATATAACAAATGTCATGTGTGCCTGAATATTCTCAGTGGACACTCATCAATTTTTCAATGTCTACAAAATTGCCATTTTTATGAAATTATAATAGCTCTACACTGAGACCATTTCATATCTCTTGACAGCATTTTGGGTTTGAGGTTATGACATGAACAAAAGGGCTGTGTGAACAGCCCATGCTCTGCTGACCTAGAGATTCCCAGCCAAGGTATATTGCTACCAAGTTTGAAGTGAATCTGGCTGAAGGTTTTGGAGAAGTCAAAAATGTGAATTGTGGATGCACGGACTAGGCACGACAGACCATCTTATAAGCTCAGCTGACTGGCAAATCAGGTGAGCTAAAAATGAGCTCCTTTGGGGCGCTCATTTTACCTGCAGGAAGTCACACGTTGTAACCAATACAATACAGTGGTACCTCTTTTGAGAGACCGCCCCTACGGCAGGTCAAAATGCGGTCTCTCAAAACAGGTGGTCTTTCATTAGAGGTACAACAACATGGAAAAGATAGCACACTGTTCTGAGAGAGCAGTCTTAAAAAGATATGCGGTCTCTCATTAGAGGGGTCTCTCAAGAGAGGTACCACTGTATATCTGAAAATACATGGTACTCAATAATCTGGACATACAATCATTTTATGATCATGTGTGATGGAATTTTAAAATGAGTACACAAATAGTATCTTGTCCATTGATGTTTTAATCTATATCCAGTTAGTTTACAGATCACCAGTGAAAATTAAAGAGATACTGATGATTTGACACAAGTTTTAACAAGCTAATAATACTAGCAGGCAGGTGAGGCAGTAAAAGCAAAATTAAGCAATCATGTCGCTACCTTAAAGAGTCTTCCCTGTACTTATTTCAAAATGTTACAAAGAACCTACCTGCTTAGAGAAGTTAGTAGACAAGTCCACATGTAATGTGTTAGCACAGAAGTCCCAGCCAGCATTGTCATATTGGTACTCAACGACTTGTTCCGCCTGTATCAATAACATACTTTACATTACTTATGCACTAGTCTAACACATAGCAGTCTTGACAGCAGGTAAAAAGTTGCAGCCTAATCTAATTTACAAACTGAACATTGATTACTTCTAGACATATGAACACTACTGTAACAAACAAAATGAGGCATATATACTGTATGAGTGGAAATATTCCTGATTGTAAAATTTTATGACTTCATTGAGAATGAAAGTTTTGGTGTTTTCATTTTCCCCGATTCACAATCCGAAACATGTTGCTCCTTGCCACCATGTATAACCAGCAGTCACTGTCAATAAATTCCCGGCTTTTACTTTCCCAAATGGTTTCATTTGGGAAATCAATTACCTCAGGAATACAGTGGTACCTGCTATTTAAGACCACCCATTCTGCCAGCCAAAAATAAATGGTCACACATAACAGGTGGTCTTGAATTGTAGGTACCATTGTATTTCCACTCTAACAGTATGACATCTCGTGAATGTTACAAATAAAGTCTACCATATTACACGTACACACTGGCCGGTAATAGCTTAAAAGTCTGCACATTTCATCATTTTTCTCTGTAAAGCTGTGATTCAAAATTTTCCCTGAGACTAAATTTGAGTTTGACAGCATAAATTATAGTTAGAAATAACAAGACAGAGCTATTGTAATTTCTAGTGTCCATTTTCATATTATGCTAGGGAATCCAATAATGACAGCATGATACATTTTAATTCACTGTGCAAAATTGCAAATATTTCATTTCCACACATAGTTATTATTAGTAGAATTGGCCATTTTGTAGGGATGCTTTTCAAATATTTTACAGAAACTAACCGTATATTTCTTATTAGTGGCCTGTGATGCTTTTCTCAAACGCAGTGGTATCATATCCTTAGTGATAAAATGTTTTCTTTCTTCATCCAGTAGCAGTTCATCCAGAAAAGTGTCATCTCTCTTCAGAAACAGAGCTGTAATAAGAAACAGGAGACGATCCATTGACCATTACTCATGTAATCAGGGTACAGCAGAAGATCAGGTAGAAGAACAACTTTAGGACAATTAACAGCAGCTCCCATATCAAAACTGATACCACACTGGGAGATTAAAAAGGTATAAAAGTACAATAATGTGTTGCTGTTTGAGAAAAAAAATCATTAAATATATATATGTATATTCCCACACATGTATATAAATATATATATTTCCCCATACAGAGGAGTACAGTGAAACCTGTTTTGAGAGACCACCCATAGGGTAAACCAAAAAGTGGTCACATAAGGCAGGTGGTCTCTCAATAGAGGTATAACATGGGAAAGATAGCAAAAGGGACATAGTAAGCATGGTCTGAAAATGCAGGTGGTCTTTCATCACAGTGGTCTCTAAAAACAGGTTTCACTGTACCGGTATAAAAATTTAATGGACAATGATGAAATTATCAAAAAATACAAAAGAAGTATACAGAACAAGGAGTGTTTTTAATAAACATTTTATCTTTTATTACATCATACTTGAACAAAAGTATAAGTGGACAATACAGCTGAGCATAAACATGTATAGTATTTTGATGATGAAACATGCCAAGGTGACATGTTTTATTTAGAAAAAATCTGGAAATGTTAACCCAGTTACAAACTGCCATTACCCGAATCTAATGGCTGCTCCCAGGGACGCAGAAATTTAGTTGACACTACATGTATATCAAAGTTTGATCATGAATTTACTTCGATACTTGTGCTAAGAATGGTTTACATTATTTACATTGTTTGTCATGTTCACATGCCTAAGCTTATAAACAAATCACAGACACTTACATCACATGAAAACAAACTTCAATTATTCTTTGACCCAACTCTTCATTTTGAGCAAATGTAGAGGTCAATTCAAAACTTTGGCTCCACCAAAGGAACATGAATACAAAGCTGTACACCAACCAAGTTTTTTTTTTCTTTTCAGGAACACCTACATGGATTTGCAATGGAAACGTAAATTTCCTGTCACTCTTGTCTTTTCCATAAGCCCCATACAGAATACGATATTTGACACTGCAGTGACATCTGTCAAGAAAGACCGCTCCTAAAGATGACCACACTGTGGTCTCTCAGGACAGGTGCTTTTTTATATGACATATAAATATGATGAAAATACAAAGCAAATTATCCAGAAAAGTTTTTTTTTTTTTTACAACAGGTGGTTTGTCAATACAAGGACCACTGTATTTACCACTTCTGTCCACTCCTCTATATACCCCATACACAATGCAGTATGTACACTAATCAACGTATTCTCTATAAGCCCCACAAAGAATTCAAACTTACCATTACTGTTGTCTTCTCTGTAAGCCCCATAGAGGACTTCCATTTGTTTGCTACTTAATCCCAGCCGGTTCATGTAGTCTTCCACAACATGAGCCTGTGCATCACCCCACATTGGTATCCAACCCAAGCAGGTGCTGTCAAGTAATATCAACACTTAGGAAACATTGAGCTACGTGATCTTGAATTGGTAACAATGCTTACAATTAAGGTTATATATTTTCCAGTAAACTTGTACAACACATTGTTTGGAGTCAGTTATATTATGAGATCCTTCTGCAATATTGCCAGAACCAGTATACAAACATTGGTTAAAACAAAAACAAAAAAACTTCCATATTCCTTCACACTACACTGAAAATAGGATATGCAGATAGCTGGTATGTTTATTTCTACTTTGTTCAATTTACATAATTAACATACATTAATTCAGGGTTTATTGGATCTATATATTAATTTTTGTTTGAATTTAAGTGTGGGCCACCCATAGTCCTTATTTTTTTTTCAGAATTTTCATTCAACATATACCTTAATTACATGGACACCATTTCTGCAGGCAGCTTGTGTCCAACATCACATAAACAAATAGTCCCTTGCAGTTTTTTTGTCATTAAGATGGCAACAATGAAAACAGAGGAATGCCAGGGGCCTAAAAACTAATTTTTCTATTCCATCCTTGGAGAACTCACCTTGAAATGTTGATAAAGTATGGCATATCATTGTGAAAATAACATTTCCCAATGTCTTGCAAGATTGAGTCCAAATCTTGAAGATTGTCCCCATGGCGATTACCCTGTGAAGAATAAGTTATAGGCAAATGACGTAACTCTTTCCTCTTCAATTAAGATTCAGTCAACAGCTTTTCTTGGCATGGGATACATGATCTTGATATGTTTCACCTACAATTCTCATTCAAATTGTTTTTCATTATCATTGCAATTAGTCCAAAACATTGAAGCAAACAACATTTGACCATCTGTCAGTTTTGGTCACTTTAAGGGATAAAGGGTTACCAGGAAAGGCAACATGTCACCCCAAATTAGACAATTATTTGATATAACCGCATGTTAACTGTACTTTATGTCAAAATTGTCTCTTCTTCCCACTAAACACATCCCTTTTGGAAATGATTTGATTCAATCTTGTACAGAAAAATCAGCTATATTTGCCCTGTATTCCATTCAGTGAAGGTGGGGGGGAGTACTAAAGCAGTGTCAAACCTGTTTCTGTTCAACACAAATGAACCTCAGTGAATAGTGAAGATAGTGCCCTTCCAGTCATATTCCACCAATCATGATAATGTCACGGTCCTCACACTACAAATGCTGACAAGCCGGAATAGATGGATTCCTGCACTTATTTCCACTTTGCTCAATAAACAACAGTACTGCAGTGCACATTAGTCAAAGAACATATTCACACTGTAAATTTTAATAATATTTTTTGGCCTTTGTCCAGTCTTTACATTTAATAATATTAAAATACACAAAATATATGTTATTATCATTAAGAGTCATTGAATATGCACGTAGACTTACCCATCTGAAATCTGTCTCCAGCAGCTGCACTTTTTGAGTTTCACACCAGACTTTCAAATCTGGAAGGACCTGTCATGTGTGAAGTAAATAAGAAAGTTAGCATCCCTTTCAAATTGTCAAGTGGACTGACATTAATCACAGTTACCTTGTTCTCAATCATGAAGCATTTGCAATCAACATTAGCATGCAAAGAGGCTGACATCAATTTTTCAAAACACTTCTTTTCTGATCTGACAGGGATCAAATTTTACATGAAAACTATACACAGTTTTTCCCCAATGGGTGACAATCATTATACATCCCCTAGTCCTCTATTAAAAGGCCCACCCTGACTTCATTTTCAATTCAGAAAATAAAAACAGAACATATTCTAATACAAGCCATGGCTTAAATTAGAGAATTTACAGTAAGTTAAATACTGAAGGAACTATAGTACAGATATTATTTTGCAAGGATATACCACTGTGATCCAGATACTTGACCTTGTAACCTACTTTTTATGCATAACATACCCTTGTTTTCAGATACACGTTTGTGAAATGTTACTAAGTAAAAGGACAATAGGGTTAGAGCCCTGACACAAAGTGTAATGGCCAATATGTCAGTGTGACTTCCAGTTTGACCTTTTAAGGTTACTGAAAGTCAAGATTAACTGCAACAAATGAAACCCTGTAGATATTGTCCTATTGATGTTTATAGTAACCATGGGCCTAGGGTCCATCATTAAGAAGATATAAGCCAACAGATCAAATTTGTTGAGTCAGCTACAAAAAAAAAAAAAAAAAAAAAAAAAAAAAGAGGGCTCTGTTAACAGCCCACGCTCAGCTGACCTAGAGATACATTGTGGTTCTGTGAACTTGGGACAGGATCAAGGTCACCCATGTACTGATTAAGTCTGACCTTTAGGGAAGAACACTAACATGTGCAACATTAAGGTCCCAGTTTAAGTTATTGTAAAAAATAAAATTGATGTATGTTGCACTGTGACCCCAGAAATGAGGTAAAGTCACTCATGTACTGTCTAAGCATCATTTACACAGAGAAACATGAAATATATGTGCAACATCAAGGTCCTGACTAAAAATGGATCTCAAGTTATCAAGTGAACAGTCAATTTCATGTCAGTTTTCTGTGACCTTGGGAATGAGGTCAAGGTCCAAAAATCACTAGAGCATGATCACTTGCACAAAATAAATAGACACTTATTAAAGGCACATCCATACCAAGCTTCACACAAATCTGGCCCAAATTATTTAAGTTATAACCAATAATACAAATTCCCATGTTATACTTTCCTATTAAAACTTTTAAAAATATTTTCCAGAAAAAAAAATATAAAAAATATTTAAAAAAGTCACTGGAGCATGACCATTTAAACAAACTTGGTAGAGACTCACCCCAGGTAAAATGCCACCAAGTTTGAAGTCAATCTGACTGACAGTTTCATCCCAGAAGTCCAAAATGTGAATTAGCATTAATATGCCTATTGACTGGCATAGTAATCAATAGGAAAGGTGCATTTATCAAAAAGTACCCAAACTGAACAAATTGGTAAAAATCAGGAATCCACAGTAGTGCCATCTAGGAAACAAGTTTGTTTTACCCTTCCACAAAGAACATATCCACCAAGTTTCAGCTTAATCTGAGTGACAGACCTGGAGAAGTCAAAAATAGTTAAAACACACAAAACAATCATTAAAAAAAAAATGCAGTGAATCTGCTGAACAAATTAAGAACGAGGAGTCTCTAGGAGTCTCCCTGCATGATATCAAAAGCAGTTGGGTGAACGGTGTGGAAGAAGATTTTTAAGATTTGCCCCCCCCCCCCCCCCCCAAAAAAAATTTAAAATCCAAGAATCATTGGAGGATGATCATTTGAATAAAACTGGTAGAGACCCACCCAAGGTACATTGCCACCAAGTTTGAAGTCAATCTGTATGATCATGATGATGATTTCACAGAAGAAGTCGAAAATGTGAATTACCATTGACTTACATAATAATCAATGGGAAAGGTGCATTACCAATATGCACTTGACTTACATAATAATCAATGGGAAAGGTGCATTTACCGATATGCACCTGAATTGAAAAAAATTGTTAAAAATCAGGAATCCACAGCAGTGACACCTAGTGAACAATTTTGTTTTATCCTTTCACAAAAAACATATCCACCAAGTTCCAGCTTAATCTGAGTGACGGCTCTAGAGAAGCAGTCAAAAATGGCCAAAACCACACAAAAAACTAATCAAAAATTAGGAAAAAAATTACAGCACCACCTGGTGAACAAATTAAGAACTAGGAGTCCCTAGGAGTATTCCTACGTGACATCAAAGCAGTTGGAAGAGCAATTTCAGAGAAGAGGATTTTTTAAGATTTGCCCAAAAAGGAACAGAAAAATTCATAAAAAATACAAAAATCATTGGAGCATGACCATTTGAACATATTTTGTAAAGACCCACCCAAAGTACATTACTATCAAGTTTGAAGTAAATCTGGCAAACAGTGTTGGAGAAGAAGTCGAAAATGTGAATTGTGGATGGATGCCCGGACCATCCTATGAGCTCAGCTGACTTGTCAGTCAGCTGAGCTAAAAAATCATGACAAATCTAGAAATCAAATTTGGAGTATGATGATACTTATATGAGAATGATTTTCCCGACCTCTAGACTATGTGTGCCAAAAAACAACAGGCAGGAGAGAGTTATTGCGAAAATAACAGTTACAGAAGCGGCAGTGGCACCCGCAGATCTCATCAATCTACTAAACATTGTATGCATCCCCTTAAAGGAAGGTGCATGATGATTATCAGATTCCTTTCATTTCCTGTGCATAAAAAGTATAAAAAGGTATAGAAAACCAACTGTTATGGAAATGACACAATGACCTTTGATATTATCCACTACACAAGCAAAATGCAACAGCAACCATCCCATCTGGGAATTAATTGATCCAATGTCCACTACATTCCTTGTAGTCAAGGCATTTTTTTCATTGTGAGGTTAAATAATCAATGACTGGGCACACAATAAATTATCGTCACACACTGTTTGTCTGATCTGCAGATCTGAATAATACTGGCAATACCGGCAATATATGTTCATTTATACATGTACTTTTAAGTAGTGTAAGAACATACCTCTTTGAACAGAATGTCCCGCTCTTTCTGGAAATCCTTGTAATATGAAGTGACAAAGACTTTAACTGTCTTCCAGTTTGAAGCCATATCAATGAGAAACTTGTGAACTGAAAATAAACAATGGAAGCTATGTACACCTGTGTTATTATATATCAGAAAATTCAGCAGTGTCAATTAAACTAGGAGACCAAGATGGTCCTTTGCTACACCGCAAGGCAGGCAGGAAATCATGACTGACACCCAGACCTTCAGCATTCAAACTGTGTCCAGAAAGATATCACATGTATTTACATGTACTATGGTACCATATTTTCTGTGCCCAGAGAGGTATCTAATACTATGGTTCCATACATTTGGACCTTCCTGTTGGTGTGTTCATACAGCTCTGCTGTGAATTATTATTTTATCATTTAGAGACCATGCTAGAACCTATGCCCGTAGTAGTGGTATGCTGGGAGAAAGATGTAGCTATGGCATTAGACTCTATGCAAGAATTTGCCTCTGCTCATATACCTCCGATGTGTACTTCACTGATTAAAGAGCCATCCATAATTGTCAACATTTTCATCTATGTCCAAAATGACCATGAATTTTTTAACCTTCCCCCTGTTTATGGCCATCATCAATATTTTTCCCGATTTATTGCAAATGCAGACACTCAACCCCAAACAATGCGACCAAAATGCTTAGACAAAGAGTGCATACAGTTTTCCCTATCTGAGCTTAATAAAGTGAATTTACTCTTGTATAAATATTCAGCAAATAAAGCAGACAAACAAAGTGAACTTTTTTTTATCTTCATTTATTATTTCAGAAAAAAGTACTGGTATTCTATAAACTCTCCTGTTTTGATGAATTGATTGTAGCGACAACTACAGTGAAACCTCATTATAATGACACCCAGATATCCAATATATTCAATATAATGACACAAATTTTCATGGGAAAAAGTTTATTTTCTTTGTTATTTGATTCATCTATCTGACATATTCAGTTATCTGATACATTTCTTAGGGAACAGATGGTGCCATTTTACATGTAACCGGTTTTCACTATACATGTAGAAATATATTATAAACTATGTTTTTGTAGATAATAATGTTTAAAACACACTAATTTTGTGAGAAAGGGGTATGTAGCCCTCTGTGACAGAGACATACCTGTGGGTCTTCCATGATTGACAGGTGTGAACCTGGTGCTTTGTGGTGGGAAATTAACATGCATGCTTCGAATCGAAAATGCAAATTTTTACATTTATCACTTCCACCGAAAGAAATTGCACTGACAGTATTTAAGCTTGCTTCATTGTCACAATAAAACATAGTAATCTTTTGTTTCAAACTTTGGTAGTAACTCACTTACACATGTAAAGTTTGGCATTTGAGTTGAGGTTGACAGGAGATTTATTTCAGCATAATTTGTAAAGGAACCAAACTGCTGTCTGGGGTTGCTGGCATGAGTATATTCTGACTGAAATAGGTAGTTTGCTTCACATTAATGTAACTAACTAAATCCTTTTTGGTAAGCTGTCCGGCTCAGTGATTTGAGACAATATCTACTCTGACAGAGACAGTGATATACGAAGCCCATTGAAACATTGGTTTAAACATATTTTTATTTCCGTAAGGATACAATTGGGAAACAGGGCAAAGCCGTATATAAATCCCTCTTGCACATAAAAAAAGATTAAATGAAAAGCTACCCAAAGTTTCTGATCACAAACATTTAGGCTTAACAATTCGCAGTGATCTGTCCTGGTCTAATCATATCAAAAATATAACAACTAAGGGAATGAAAATGGTGAATATTCTTAAATATCTGCAGCTTTGTATTAATAGGAAATCCTTGGAGATTCTTGATCTCTCATTTATCAAACCTCTCTTGGAGTATGGGTCAGTGGTATGGGACAACTGCACACTGCAAGAGTCTCAACAGCTTGAAAACATCCAATTGGCAGCAGCCAGAGTTATCACTGGGGCCACTTCAAGGACTGGTCATGATTTAATGTGTGAAGAAACAGGCTTTGAAACATAATCTCAGCACCGTGAAAAAAGCAAGCTGATCTTATTTTACAAGATCATTCACGGTGTAGCTCCTTCATACTTATGCAACCTCATTCCTAACCTGGTCAATGAAAGAAACAGGTACAATGTCAGATCTGGTACGAATCTCTCTGTTTTTCGAGCACGAACAATCAGATTTAACACTTCTTTCTTTCCATCGGTTGTACGATTGTGGAATAACTTGCCTACTGATGTGCGTAATTCCAAAGACCTTAAATTTTTTTAAGGAAAAAAATAGACCTGGGGGAAAATATTGCGAAGAAGCTATACTACAGAGGTGACAGACAGTTTGCTGTTTCCCACGCACAGTTGCGTATGGGATGGAGCAAGCTAAACTCGGATCTGTTCAAAAAGGGTCTGATAGACTCCCCTCAGTGTGCTTGTGGAAAGGGAAATGAAGATCTTTTTCATTATTGTTGTGAGTGCCTTTTTATATAACTCAGAGAAATACACTTCAGAACCAAATTATGTCCTTTGCACCATTTACGGTTTCAACGTTATTATATGGGTCCAAAACATGTACATCCAAGCAAAATGAAATTATTTTTGACGGTCCACAACTTTATCAAAACAGGCAAACTGGGAGCTGTGACGCGGTTCATACTATGGTCAAAATCTTGAAACCAAAAATGTATCGTCTGTGTATATAGTTATTAAGTGAAGGTGGACTTCATCTCCCTACCCTCTATCTGTGACGTCTTGTGTCGTTCCACTTATGCTCGTGTGGCGCCGCCACTCTACCTGTCCTCATCTTGTTGCATTCATTCTTATGATGAATTGTCTCTGAACCATTGAAACATTGAACAAACACAGTGAAGAATGCAACCCCCTCCACCATCCCGCCTGACTAACATGAGGTTCAATATCATGTACTAAATCATAGCTACATGTATGCATGGAGAACCTCTGTTTATTTTATCAATTTGTAAAAACTTGTCTGTGTTTGTCAGGGCTTTTTTTAGAAGACTCTGCAGTTGGGGATATGATTCAAGTTTACACATACTTCTTTAATATGTATGACACACACTGGAATCTTATGCTTACCTTAGCAGATTAAGTTGTGACTTGAGAAAATCAGTTTAAAATTATTAAAACGCGTACAAATATCAGATACAGAAAACAGTTTTTCTCTCAACAAATAGTAAATGACTGGAATGCTTCCCATAGAAATAGTGACAGCTCCATCAGTAAACACTTTCAAAAATAGACTAGATAAACATTGGGTAAAACCATCTAAATTGATATGATCATAAAGCATCTAAAGATGTCTTTACTAGTCTAGTGTAAACATTAAGAGTAGCCTATAGGCAAACTATTTCCTTTTGTTGTAACAGTTATCTTATCTTATAATATTAAATATTCAAAAGATGTTGCGGGCAATCCTTGACACCAGTAAGTTGGATGTACCTGGAAAAAATGTGGAGCACCTCTTTTGTATACATGTAGCTGTAGGTGTCATTTTCTGATCTCGTTGACAAAAGCAGGATGCTGCTTGTTGGCTATAGGCCTATACATGTATGTACCTGCGATGTGCATATTACATACCAGTGACTGTGGAATAACAGCTATGTGGGCTGATAAAGAAATTAGTCAGCACAGAAACATAAATGTTAAAAACTAGAAAGGTCATGGCCATCCACCGTGGGACATAAAGTCTAACAGGATTGCATGACTAGTGGTAGTACAGTAAAACCTGTGTTGAGAGATCCTTCCTTTGGGAGACCACCTGCCTTTTGTGACCACTTTTCTTGTGGAAAAACACATCCCAATGATAATTTGCCTCTTTTGGGAGAATACCCCATTTAGATAAGTAAAATCCACCAATTTGGTAAGATTACTAAAATTGTTTTGATAAAATAACTTTATGAAAACTAAATATGTTTATGATATCATGTAAGAATCTAAATTATGGATGGAAATTCAAACTAGAGCTTAGTTGTGGGCCAGGTGGCACAACAATCAACCCTTCTTTGGGAGACCACCTGCTTTACGTGACCACTTCTGAGTGTGTCCCAGGGGTCATCTCTCAAAACAGGTTTTACTGTAGTGATTATTTAAGTTCAGTAAATGTGGCTTGGTAGGAACGATGAGTTCTATTTTAAGCTGCCCACAGTATTCACTGCATTGTCATTTGTGGTCTTTGGGTAGTGTCAAGAGCTCTACAATAATATAAAAGTGGATGATCTTTAAGTTTATTGTCCAATTTAAATGTACAAGACCAGGCAAAGGGCAGATGTACTCCAGAATATGAGAATATGTACTGTGAGGTTAAGTCCACGGTGATCTGGTTGGACAAAATATCTGCCCAGCGTTTGTTCAGTAACTTTTTGCTGATGTAACAGAAGTGTTAGCGCAATCTGTCCTGGAAGGGACGTAACATTTGCCCTAGACATTGCTCTTGACATGTGGCACAGATTAGAAGGAATACTAGATTAGAACTTTAAGAGCATCCTTGTCTAGGAACATTATATGTTCTTTTTGTTTGTGAGCTGGTAGCTTTGCCTGACTGGCCAAGGCAAGAGCAATATTTGCAATGAAGTCTGTTATATCCATTACGGTGTCGTTTGCTAGATGTGGCTAAATTAGATTATGCATCTGGGTGGTAACTGATCCACGATTGGACCAGTGTTTCCTGTAAGCTATTGGCTTGTTTGAAGCCTATAATCACTTCCTTATTGTTGAAGGCCTCAGCATTAGGTGAGGCCTCAAGAGTTTTTCAGTGATCCTGAATGATCTGTTTGACTGAAGAAAGTGCAGAGTTAAATGTTTTGGCATTAATTAATCTCTGCGCTTAAAGAATTGAAGAGTTTCAGAGGCATTTTCCTTATAATCCTCTGGTTTGCTGCAGATGCATTTGATTCTGAGCAGTTATCCAATTTATCTTTACATGATGTTATGTCAGGTGATTCTACAACATCATCTGCCAATGAGCTCCTCTAAGAAGTCAATCAATTACTGAAGAAAAACGATCTTTTATTATTTTTGACCGTAACCTGTGTTAATCTGTTCAATTGATGGGCCCTGGTTCTCTCATGGTCTGCAGTTTGAGGTAGACAGGAAGCTGTGTTATAGCATTTACGTACATTCTAAGTCCCTCTCCAGTGATGCTGACTCTAAAGTTAAACTGGTTTCCTCACACGTGTCATTAATAACTTCATAGTCTGGGTGGTTTTCTCCTATCCACAAAACTCAACATTTATTCAACTGAAAAATGCAACTCTGCCAATCATGTGACAATGTTTGAAGTATTTGGATATTTCTTGCATTGGTTCATTATCTACCACAGTTATTAACACTGGTTTAAATAATTCATGATCCACGATGACAAGGTTCCATTAACACACACTTGTTGTTTCCTTGTTGACAGAAATATATGTGTATATATATATATATATATATAGGTAATTCCAGAAAAAAATAAGTTTCACAGATGTTCTTCGAAATTGGTACCAATGGAAAGGTCTGATCATTTGAAACACAATGGTGTTTGAAAAAACATAATATGACAATTAGATTTGAAGATATTAAATTTTTAAGATACTGGAATTGGGCTGATTTTGTCCTACAGTCACTGTATATCAAAAGTGTGACCAGACCAAGAAGGCGAGAAGTGGCGTTCCACTTGAGTGACCATGCATAATCCAGGTTTTCTCACCCACTCATGCATTTGATGCAAAAGGTTTGAATACAATTTCAGGATACATAATTTGGTTGACAAAATTTTAAGTGTTTTATTTGTAAAATAGTTTGATGTTTCACATAGCATCAGTTTGACCAGAACTTTATGCCCAGGGAGGCAAGGAGGCATGCCGCCATTTTTGTCATGCGGGGGACACATGGGCCCATCACCGGGAGCAAACATGAAGTTCGACCGTTACCTTGTTTTTACTCATCTTGTAAAGGTCATTAATTCCTCATTTTTGTGCCGATTTTATCTAAATAAAGTTCATTATTGAGCTACAAATTTTAACTGTACAATTTCACAGCTGATGATTGAATAAAAGACAGTAATGTCTTATGAACCCGTTGGTAACAAAATTCTGTTCGGGTCCCGCACTGGTCAATGCTTGGCAACTTTTTGAGTTCTGAGCCCTAATTTGTGATGATGATAACTTTTTAGTGCTTCGATGGATTATTTTCAAATAATGTTCATCTTCGGTCTTACCATCTATAGATTATGGTTTTTAACATTTAAATGTAATGTAGGACCGAAATGTGACCTCTGGAGAGATTTTCCCGTGCATACAGCATGATACGGCGACCCAACAACAATCGCCATTTTGTCACCGAGTCTGAATGTTACATCATTTTTCGGAAATCATTACTTCTCTGTGCTTTCATGTATTTTATCCAAATTAACTACAGTTTAAAGCTTATCTTCTATAGAAAAAGAATATGTAAGTTTTATTGATATGTTAGCGATATAAGTGTATCTAGGAGTCCTTACTCGATAGCTTACAACCCCGTGCAACGAGGATGGCCCGTATGGCAATGGCTGGCTGGACCAAATTTTGCCGTAATGTACCCTGTCTGGGGAGGGCCATAACTTCTCTGGGCATCGGAATATTTTTCTCAAATAAAGTTCATTAGAAAGCTTAGATTGCAGAAATTATATGTATATAAGTTTTAATATGATGTAAGACTAACTTATATTGAATACTACGCTTTGAAGTTGACCGTATTTTTCGCTTGCCGTTTCGTCATGGAAGATCGTATCTTGAAAATTCAAAATGGTGCCACCATAAACAGACCCTCTAATTGGTCGATTCGATCACGTGACAAAGCTTATATCATACAACAAAGGGCTTTTATGAATGGAAGCGACAGGAGCAGGTCAGCGCAGGCCCAGAAAGTGTGACACACTTTCCAGTGCCATTGCTTATGGACATCCGCGATCGCTGCGCCCCCAGCGGATGCGGGCGTACCTAATATATATATATTTATATATATATCCATTGGAGAACATTTCCTGTGGTACCTAGTAGAAGTGACAAGTGTGAGTAAATGGCAAAAAGCAATATTCGGTTAGTGTTACAATCACAGGGGGGGAATGTACTTATGCATACCCGCCAACCTCTAAGCTTCAACAATCTTAATAATAATGTCTTTGGTGAACCATTCGAAAATATCAGAATAGCTGAAAGAAACATGCTTTGCCTTTGTCAAAGGCTTTGAGCTTTTAACAAATCAGAATATTTCCCTTTTTTTACCAACTTTTTACACTTTTTCGTGGAAACGGCAATCACAAAATCAAAATGATCCTTATAAAATATGAATGGTTGGCAGCTATGACCCATGTCAGCGATCAAAAATAACAAAAAAAGATTTTTTTTGCCAAGTTTGCAATTATGATTGGACGCCATGTCTTGACTTGAGATGAACAAACTTTGAAGTTTGAAGCCGAACCAGACGAATTCACTGCTGCACAGTCTGAACTCTTATCATATGATTATCACTGTGTGCTTACCTGACAGTTACATAGTGTTGAGACTCAGGTTCTTTGGTAAAATAATTTTGATGATCAAACGCGGTGATTTAGCTTGATCATGCTGAAATTCTCAAGCGTCCTCCCGTCTGAAATCGCAATCAACAAAATACAAACAACAACGCCCTCTGAAGAGGAAAACTGAAAGCGGAACTCCTGTCTTTCCTTACCTTCGATCTCGGGAGATTTTGTGGGGACCATTCATTAAGCATATTTTCAACAGACATTCATTAAAAAATGGATTTGATTATGTAGAAAGAAAGAAAGAAAGGAAGGAAGGAAGGAAGGAAGGAAGAAGAAAGAAAGAAAGAAAGAAAGAAAGAAAGAAAGAAAGAAAGAAAGAAAGAAAGAAAGAAAG